>OY747722.1:22710000-23265000 GCA_963556495.2 Valencia hispanica
GGGAAGCCACATCGGGGGCCTCTTGTGAGGGTGACGGTGATGAAGTAGCCTGTCCTGGGTCCTGTAGTGCGAGAGTGGCAGATGAATAGGGCATGTCAAACGTGGGATGTAGGTGGGAGAAGACTGGAGGTATCTGGGATGACTCACGCTCTCTCCACTCCTCCGTCGTTTGGTCATGGTCGACTCTGATGTGAAGATGTGAAAAAATCTTTTTCAAATCCAATTCTTTCAATTAGTGAGGGCTAAAAACTTGATTTACGGGCTCTTGATGGCGTTGATGAGGGGGTGTGGCACTGTTCAGGTTTTGGAATTGCGCAAAAGATCTCACGTGACACAGAAAACTTACAGTGCATATTCTTCTTCCTGGATGAAGCAGGTTCCAGCTTTTCCAGATTTGGTCGACCTATACCTACTAAATATAGAGAACTCAAAGTTGAGTAACTTTACTAGAATCCAAAAGGAAGAAGTAAAGAATGATTTCTTGAAGTGTAATTAAGAGAAATTGTAAAAAAAAAATTTTTTTAAAGTCATATTAAAGAAAAACGCACGCTAAGCGGTACCTCTAATAGGTTTGTTCAGGCTTTATTAAAACAGCAGGGAGCCACGTGTCAGCGGTGACCCATTTTCCAAACGTGTACCCGACTATTATGAGTAGCAAATTTGTGGATATTGATGGAAACGAGGGATTAATAATGGCTAATAGCTCTCTACTTGACGATTGAAGAAGAAAGAGAGGGATGTATGGAGGAACAGTGCCTTGTGGTGGAGCTTGGCCTTGTGTTGCAGGCCTTGTGGCCCTCAGCCTTACATTACAGAATCGTTGCCTCTCTGCTGCCCTCCATGAAGACTTGTCGCTCAAACACAAACAGATCTGAGAAAAACCAGACTCCAGACGAAAAGAAAATACAAAGAATTTAAGGAGGTTTGTAGCAACGCCATGCTAAGCCTCGTTTCGACCGAATAGTTGGGCGGCTGGACATGATGGAAAGAAGCGAACGTGAATATGGTTTGCTAAAAGAAAACCTCTGCACATACAAGTACACATGCTTACACCATCTTAACTGCACGCCGTCTGACTTACCCACCTCGAAGCAACTGGAATGGGCCATCCAGGGTAAACGGCTGAATTCTCCGTTGACTAATTGCACTGGAAACGTCCAAAGCAGCACAGTATCCCCACATATCCTTCCTGTAGAGAGGGGCAGAAACAGGGAGCTTGAGCTTCAGTCACACAGCTCTACACTCGCTGCAAAGAGTAGGCGGGCACGCCAACGTGAGACCCATTCAGAGTCCCGGAAAGCATCGGCCTCCTCCGTCTGCGCCCATCGCCTTTTTCATACATCAGCCCTTCCCCTCTGCCAGAGATTTACCCCTGCAAATCGCCGAAAACAGTCGCTACGCATCAGAAAAACCCTCCCCAACCTCGGCTAACAGTCTAATATTACCAACCCAGCTCCTCTCTTCTTCACCTCCCATTCTGGGCCCACCACAATAGGGGAGGCCATGTGGGTTTCCTATGGAGTCGCGTGCTCCTCCCGTCTGGCTGTTAACCGGGCTTTGAATGAGGAATGTTAGCAAACAGAGCTGCTGAATGTTAGATGAATGCTACGCCAGGCAGCCAGTCAGATCGCAGTGCCGGGCCCGGGCACATGAATAATGCAGGACGAAAAAAGAAAAAAAAAAGCTCATCTCCACCTCCTCCCTCTCTGTCTCTACCCCAACTCTGCCCGCCCCTCCTCTTATCCCAGCTCGGAACTCAAATGCCTTCATGGGAGCGAGAGAATTCAAGAGCTCTGCTCCTCAGTTTTGCAATTGAAAATAACAAAATAAAAAAAATTACCTGCAACAGGAGAATAGTCACACATGCATATACAAGCTATTACTGCAGATCAGTTCTTGATGCATGCAACTTCTGTCCTCTTGGTTTGAATCTATCCCTTTTTTCAGTCTTTTGTTAGAAATTGGCACCTGTTCTAGAAAAAGCCTGGCCGCTGCTCCACCCTCCTGCTCCCCTTTAACTCGAGACTGCCCACGGGAGAGAGAGAGAGAGAGAGCGAGAGAGAGAGAGAGAGAGAGAGAGATGTAAGAGAGAAAAGGAGGGTGGAGCAGAGAAGCCAAAAGAGAGGAACCGGTTTCCACAGATGGAAGGTTGAGGGTAAAGCAGATAAGAGCAAAATATAGGAGGAGAATTCAAGGTAAATGCTCAGGCAACATGATCCCCAAGGCCAGTTCAGCAACAGCAGAGCGCTCGTCCTCGGCTTTGGAGGGGACGGACTCGTGAGAAAGAGCAGTCAAGAAGCACGTGCTCAAAAGGGAATGAAGCAAAATGCAGATTCTTCCAGCTCCAGTTACCGAAAAACCCGGCAGATTGGGTGCGAAAGAAAATGTCCCCACGAACAGTGCAGAAACGGCCAAGAAGTAGTAAAGCAAAAGCCACTTGTTGCATGAGACCGAGGAGGAGATCTCACAGAGAGAAGAAGCGAGAGCAGGCAGAGGGTTAAAATCCCAGGACTGAGAGTAGAGAAGAATCCCTCCCTCTTTTGGCACAGGGTAGCTAAAGGGGAGGGCCCGCCTGTAGAAATAGCAACAGAGCGTTTTTTCCCCCTTCTTTTTTTCTGAGCTGCAGTGTCCTAGTCTAGCCTCTCGCATGTGGCTAGGACCCAGAGAGAGAAGAGGAGGAGGAGGCTAGGAGCAATGGATAGAAACTGAAGCAGGAGTCTAGAGGGGAGGGAGACTAGAGAGGGAGGGGACAAGCGCTGTGAGTGGAGGAGAAAGAGCTCAGCTGATGATGAAACGGGGGACATGTGGGAGTGTGCGCGCTACGCGTTTTCATCACCGAGTCCGGTGACGTGCGTGTGCACGAGGCACGAGGGGGGCGTCAGGCGCTCCTCTCCTTCAGGAGGAGCGTCATAGAAAGCACACAAACTTAGAAATGTTTCAAGGATTTAGCTAACTTTGAGATCAACAATCCCTCTTTGCACCTGAATACCTCCTTAATCAGCACACTTTCCAGAGAGGGAGGAAGCAGTGGCGTTCCGGTTTGAAAGGCCAGAAGAACGTAGGCTATGAAGGCTCTCCCTCCTTGCTCCTTGTTAACGGACACGTTAATGAGCTGCAACGACTGATTTGGCATGCGGTCAAAGGCAGACAGGCACCTGGGTGTGACCGCGCCGCCATGATTGCGATAGTCTGCCCTGCAATAAAAACGCTTTAACATTAACCGCAGTGTGCCCGGCATGTGCAGCCACTGGGCAACCCCCTGGCTTAGCTGCAGACAGCCCGGCTGTAAGCTAACTGGAAAATCTCCTCCTTCGGCGTCCAGCTCTGCTCTGCTCCAAACTAATAACCAGCTTTGCTCAGAGTGGCGAGGACCCACCCTCTTCCTGTCTCACCTCTGCATCGGCATGCCGAAGGTTACTCATGCCAGTCTGCTGCCCCCTCACTCCACTGCCCCCCTGAAAAACTTTTGTGTTTCCAAAATGCTGTAATGTCCCGTGGCTGCAACAGATTCCCCCATGGCACAAAAAAAAAAAAAAAAAAGACAACTTCCTCTCTTTTGGAAGCAATCCCCCTCCCCTGCAGTCGTCTCTTTCCCAAAAGAAACCAGAACTCCACACAGGGACTCCACCCCCCTGCTCTGCTCTGCTCTCCCTGAAGTAGCAGCGCTACAAAAGAGAGAGGGAATCTGACTGAGATCTCACATTTGAGTCAAATCTCACCCTTCGAAACTTTTGTAAAACATGAAGCAATTGGTGGAGGAAATTTGGACAGAAAACGGGGGAGTTAGTTTGCACATTTTCCAAGGAAGACGAAGAACCGGAGAGCAAACTAATATGGCTGCTCAGTCTTGGAGGCTGAAAGAAAAAGGAGTTACGTTGCTGCATGTGTGACTGGGACAGCGGGAAAGTCTCCTCTTTCCAGCTTTCTGCAGATAAATCTCCATATATCTAACAACATACAATGCAGAAACTCTAAGCAAGACACAGATTAGCACCGGGGTTCAACACGAGGAAGCGGATCGCTACTTTGCTCTTTTTTTTGGGACATAAACGCACCCGTGTCTCTTGATGAGAAAAATGGGTCGAGGACCAGATAGTCGTCGGCCCGAAACCCTGTGACGTCACATCTCGCCATGTCTAGGGAACCAATGAGAATCTCTGCACGCACAAAACGCCACTACAATTGCGTCCTGAATATAAATCAAACAATCGTGCAAACAAGCGCAAGTCTCATGTGTGATCTGTAGAGTTCCCCCTGAGCTCCTCGTCCACTGTCTCAGACACTGTTTCTGCGAGTTACTTGTTTACCATCTGACATGTGGCAGGAATTCACAAAACTTGGCAGGGCCTGCTGCTCCGGGTTCATTCGAGGATACGGCTCTGGGTTTGGCTCGGCTGCCAACTTCTGACACTGAAGCCCTCAGCGACGGCCTCGCCCCTGCAGGAGCGGCCTGCGAAATGCTGCCATTGATGAAACTCCAATATTAACAACCCTCATTTATGACATCTCTATGAGCCTGCAAACCCCCCCCCCTCCTCTAAATTACAGCAATCCGTGCTCAGCCTTAGCAAAGATTCAGTAACAGCTTGCTGCGTTAAGATTCGATAAGGGGGTAAATTGTGGTCATATTTAAAGGAGGTGAGGAAAGATGAGACAAGCAGTTAGGCTTTAACAGCCCCTTTAGATCTGCAAGAATTAAAGAAAACAAGAGCGGATCTGAAAGGACAACTTTGCAAAAAACCGACCTACCACAGTCAGCCTGTCAGTGTTGCACAACTGAAGTTACACAGTGGCAACACAGCAGTCAAAATTAACTCCCTCCCGAACTAATACAGAGAAGCTGTTAACTCAGAGGTCCCGTCGGACCCCCCGTGTTGTCACTTCTTTATGAGTCATCCCACAAATCCACAGCCGCAGACAATAACAGCTAACATACACAACCGCTCGGTGCAGCAGGGAAAGGAGCTTTGTCCTTTGTGGTTAATATATACATCAAAGGTACCAAATCACAGACGCCTGTTATGACGGAGCAATGAAGCAGAAAGTTTTCAACAGGTTCATAGTTTCCTCCTAAAAAGCAACATCTTTTTTAACCAGAAATGGCCCAGTTATTGTCTGGGCCAAAGAAGATGCGAGTTCAAAAGCACATATCGTTTTGACGGGGAAAAAAAGCACTGGAGTGAACTCGATCTTCTCCAGCTGCTTGAAGCATCCAGAACAAGCAGCACCGCCCCTTCCCCACATGTTGCTTCATGCTGCTAGTCAGCCGGCTGAAAGGAGGCTTTTACACATTTCTATCGCTTGCAAGGAATTCAAATTGTTTCGAAATGTCTCTGGCTGTTTAAAAAAGTCCACATCCCTGGTGTAGCAGATAAAGAAGTGCCACTAGTCGTTTACTTCAGCCCAATAAGCACATAAAACTTATTATTAAAATTAATAGTTGAACTATTTGCTTTGCTTTTTTAATAAAGGTTATATGTATGTATATATATGCTGCTGAAACAGTAATAATCAATACATTATTTTTGCAGTAGCATTAATTTTTATAGTTTATGTCTTGAACTTAACCAGTCTTCAGGGACTAGTGCTGCGGCCCGACTCCCTCTGCGAGGTGGTCTGCCGTGGGGGCCCCTCTGCAGCACGTGCCTCAACAACTTCTCTATTACAAACCTGACCCCAAAGGTCATCCTCTGAAGGGTTCTGAACAAAAGGCCACGACCCTGAGGTCAGAAGTGTAACGCCAGGGGCAGGCCGGGGCCCCATGGCAAAGACCGCGTGCTGTTTGCTTTGAAAGGTAAGGATCACTAACATGGAGGCCTAATAAGGATTAAGGGGCCATCTCCTCTGGGATGTCACTCTGGGGCCTCATACATCAGTCTCTATTAACCTCTGTGACCCCTGGTGGCCATTAAGGGGCCACAGGTCAAAGCCGCTCACACTGCTGAGGTGTAAAACCTCAGTCTGACTTGAGTGCTGCTGATTACTTGAGCAAATTGTTTTTAGGAGATAAGCACCCTGTTGAAGTGGTCTCGGCACTTCTTTTGCAGACGTCTGCTTGGTTAAGCAGAGTTCAGCTTGCTTCAAACAGATTTCAGATCTAAAGTAAAATACACTGTAATGGATTAAAACAAAATCCAGAGAAATGTTTACAAAAATAAGTACATAAAAGAAAATAGAAATACTGAATAAAAACTGAACATTAGATTTTTCTTCCCATCGAAAAAAAGGCAGTGCGGACGTCTTGGTGTAATTTTGATAACCGAAGGAAAGCAATGATTGGATGGAGGAATAAAACTCACAAAATGGAGGACAGGAGGAGACAAGATGGTGGACGCGGCTATCTGGACAATGCTAATAATAATGTGGTCGATTGCTATTAAAGCACACAGGAGGCACATCGACATCTCAACATTCTTTTTTTTTATTTAAGCCCACAACAGAAACGGAGCTTCTTTTTTACATGAAAGCAACCAAGATAAACCTGCAGTCACAGAGTCCTGCTCCACTTATTTTTATCCCTACTAATTTAAACAGAGGACATCTTTAACATATTTTTTCTATATGATTAAACAGACTCTGAATTGTAATTTTTCATCCATTCACCACAGTGTGAATACAGATGATTTCAAAACTAAAAAAACTGAAATAATTTCAATCAGGAAAAAATGCTGTAAAAGTTCAGAAAAAGAAAAGTTCAGATTGAAATCCACTATGTGAGTTTCAACAGACAGATAAACTAAAGCAAAGTCACTCAAGCTAAAAGTTTTCTCTCAAACTCTGAGGAAAATGTATATATTCATTTAAAAAAGCAGCAATTTGTTTTGAACTCGGAAGAAAAGTGCAACTTTTGATGTTTTTGCATGTGTGTGTTTCTTTTTTATGCTAAAAAAATAGAATATTTCAAACCTAACATGATTAGCACTTGTTTAATAAATGACATGCAATTTACTGAATTTTATAAATCTTTTCCTATTTAAAAAAACAAACTATAAACCTTAGAAACTCTGAAAAATTAAGAATCTGGCATATTTTCCCTAAAATAATGAATTATTCAGCTTGATAAAAAAATGTAGAAGTACATTTTATGAACAATTTGTATTATTTTGTCCTTTTTTGTCCTTTTAGAATTTGTTTTTCGATTGTATGCAATTAATTGTCAAATTTGCTAGTTTTCTTTTTCAAAAAGTTAAATGTTGTGAAATCTTAAAAACACACCAAATAGCTTCTAACACTTTAGAGATATAGAGAAAATGTTACAATTTACAGTAATATACTTTACTCAAATGTAATCAGATTTTTTACAATTATTCAACATCACAAATACAAATATTTTTAGTTTGCTTCTAAGCCATCTGTTTTTATTAGTTGAAGAAAATGTATTCTAAGAGTTTTATTTTTGCATCAAGCGAGCCTTTAATTAGACAGAGTGGCATAAACCTGCCCGATAAAATCCTTTTCACGTGTTCTGCTCACACACACACGACCCTTATCAACCTTGCTGAGCGTTAACTTTGATTCCGATGTGTTTTGCTGACAATCATTAATCCACTCACCTCATAAAACCGAGCTCGTCTGTGTGGAGGGGAGCCTGCTCTGCAGCTCAGCAGAGCAAAGGCTGGAAAAGAGGAGAGGCGAACTGGACCAGTCGCTGCCTACAGACGAGCGTCCTAAACAGCTTTTAAAAACAGAAAACAGATCATGAATCCAAAGGAAGCGGTAATTTAAAAGCCTAGGCGCTTCCTTATACTGCAGCTCTTCTAAAATAAAATGGGGGCAGTGATTTGAGAAAATTGCTGTCCTCCTTTCAGCTTCTCCCATTTTTCAACTTTAATGGAACTAATTAAGCACAAAGATGATACAGTCCATCTTAAAGACAATGGGAACATTTATTAGGATGATTTCTATCTTTTTTTATGCAGTTTGTACTCATTTTGTTAATATTCCAAAGTTATATTTCTTACAAAACTGAATAACTTTTCACTTTAAGTTCCTAAAACCATTAAAAGATTTCTATATGTTTTATTTTTCAGCCTGATTCCTATCATATAAAAATGAAAATTACATACCGACTAAAAAGCACTAGAAAAAATAAAATAAGACATTTTTTAAAACCTACATGTCTAACTTACCCCTCATCTCCTCCTTCAAACACACTAAAAGCACCTCCTCCCCTCCCGTATTGGAGCTGCTTACTGCTCACGTTTTAGGCTCCATGCCACATTAATAAATGATTATTTTAGCAGCTCTTATCGAACATCAGCTCTCCAGCATTCTGCGGCTCTCTGGCACTCTCGCCCGAGCGGTACCACCTCTTAAAGCGTTCGGACCTGCTGTTGGTTCGAGTTCAGTGCCACGTCACAGAGAGCAACCGCAGCCTGGACGGGCCTGAGTCACCTGGCTCGGCCCGAATTGGAAGGTTTCGCACCCCAGCCACCCCCCACTCTGACACCAACGCACCATGCTTCATACAAGGGAGAAGGAGGAGGAGGTGGTGGTGGAGCTATGAGGGCTAACTGACTCTAATGTGATTTACATCATATCATCCTCTTCATAAATAAGTAAATATAAAAAAAAAAAGACACTATCTTTAAACTAAAATGCAGCATCTTAATTTCTGCAAAGCATGTTTAGTTAAATAAGGATTTGGGAGTTTGTTTGATTTTTTTTAATTGAGTACAAGCATATATCTCTCTCTCTCACACACACACACACACACACACACGCACACACACACACACACACGCACACACACACACTCATTCAGAGTGTTCTAGAATAAACGTGGCAACAAAGCATCCAACTATCCTAAAATTAAAAAGAGGTTTTTACAATTTACCAAATGCCAAACTTGTTTATTTATTCATTTAACTGCTGACTGACTAATTGAATTTTAGTTTTTTAACCAGGACTTATGCTGGAAAATATACAAATAAATCCTAATTAATTCTCCTAGATGTTGGAATGACTTTCAAAAAAAAAAAAAAAAAAAAAAACTTTCAGTGTGGATAAAAATTGATATGGATTTAGAAACATATGTATTAATATAGGACACTTTGTTTACATGTTGAATCTTTTTATAAATAACTTGCATATTATGTCAATAAAGTTTCTGAAAATCATGTAAATTACAATTTGTTCTTTTGAGTAATGGCTCCACTGTATGGAAATGTCCACCTTTATTATTTTAAATAGTATCTACTATTATTCTTGTCCCTAATTTAAGAACATAATTTACATAATCTTTTAGGTCTGGTAAGTTATTTTTGTTTGTTCCTGTGCAAATTCTTGTTTCATCCTACCGTTTTGGCAATGCCAGCCGTCCATGTGAAAGGCTGGCATTGAAGTACAAAAAAAAAAGAATATAGCAACTCTGAACATTCAACAATCATATCTCATTAAATTTCACTAACTGCTACTGTTATTATTATAGCTACCCACTGTTGTCTGTTTTCTTGTTAAGCTTTTTATTAATTGCATATAGCATTTTAGGAAGCACTTTTTATTTCTCTGTATATTAGGTACAACAATCATTGTGGTACGATATTAGTTTATATCCTAACATATATGTAAGTGGATATTAGTGCATGTATTTTATTTAAATGTCCTTTTTTCTGTTCATCTTTCCAGTGGTCCCCTACTTTTTGCCTTCTAACACAGTATAGCATTTATTTCTCCTTAATGGTTCAGAAACATACTCAGATACTTACAGTCATAGCACATGAGCATATTAGGGTTGTGTTAAAGCTAATGTAAATACATAGAAATTATTTATATTTTACATATTTACATAACATATATTAGGGATTTCTAGGTTGTTTTTTCTCTTTTGGCTTACTCTTTGTTTGATAAATAATGACATGTAGAACTTGTGTGTTCTAGTACAGTTCAGGTTTATTCTGGAGCGGGTGAGATGGCGATATTAAATTGCGAGTAATGTTAAGGATCAGCCAAGACAGAGAGATCGTCAGGTTTGTCTATTAGGCACATTCAGCTCAATAAACCCGATTTTATTTAGCACACCTTCACTTTAACTGAGTAATACATTTCTATACGGTTTCAATTCAATTATTTATTTATTTTATTTTATTGAGTAAGGCTGTCCGATGCAGAGTGAACTTCAGAAATTTTTTTTATGTGAGTTGTACTTGAAACAAACTGATTAAGCCTCATTTGGAAAACCTTTTGGGATAAAAAGGCTTTTTTTGTATGTGTATCTTTAAGATTATGTCTTTATGTAAAGAAATGTTGATACAATGATAATTCTACTGTTAAAAAAATGGTGCTATGATATTTCTGTCAAATCAGCAACTGTTAAATTGGCCTGGTAAAGAATACATTATTTACAAGTTGAAGCCCTAGATTTGATAAAGTCAACCATGTTGTATTTTCTTCAAACCAATCCAAACAAAAACACATGAATCACCAATGAAACAAAGTCTCTCCGCTTAAATAAAGTGTTGTTTTACTGTCGTAGCCCTGACTCATTGTGGTTTCCTCCCCAGTACGCGGTCCACTGAGAAGGGAACATAGACGCTGGCTCTCAGGGGTTACGATGCTAGCAGTCATGTGCCTGTTGGCTGCAACAAAAGCCTCCCTATGTAGGGTGCATACAGATAGAGCGAGCCCCTTTGTGTGCGGCGTTTCACACGTCGCAGACTGAGAGCTGCCAGGTCTGGATCTCTGGGGCCTGGCTGCAAGCCTAGCTAGCAGCTTGAAGCACCTGATGCTGGGCTCTGGCTTTGCCTTTCTTCAGCCTGAGATCCTAGTGCAAGGGAGGTGGAGGGGAGGGGAGGTTGTTGAAAAGATAATGGAACCACGGTCCAAATGGTGGGTCGCACAGAGCAGCACAAACAAGCAAAACAAGATCGAGCAGAGCAGAGAGCTGCAGCCAGGCGGACTGGGATCAGCAGGATTCAACTCGGGGATCTGACAAACACTCACATGCTGTAGGTCAGGGCTCTGTAAAACAGTATCCAACACTGTTTAAAACAGGTAGCCATAGAGACAGCCAGTACGTGCATAACCGTGTGCACACCAAGCATGGTATTTTATTCCCTACTATTTACAGCCTAAGTCCAAATCTACGGAAACATTTACATTATGAGACCCAAGTCACTGATGATGGCTCCTTATAGTGAATATGCAAGTGTGCACAATAATTAAACCGGGTATTGCCTAGAACAAGAAATTAGCATATTGACTCATTAAAAATCACTTTTGTGCATATTTAAAGCTGAGCTTTAGCTCCTCCCTTACCTTACTGATTCCTATGTTTTTCAGCCATGACTTACGTTGTTGTTGCTAAGGAGAACAACTTATTGTCTGAGACTCCTAAATCATAGAGTTTTTGGTTGTGACAAGAAAAAAGCCATTACTAGCACATCCTGGTTAGAGGTATCACCGTTTAAGAAAAATACAGCCCTGTCCCTCCCCCACCTGTTGCTGCACACTGATGGTTAGCTAGCTGAAAGTAGGCCGCTACACTTTACACTAGTTTGAAAGAAGTACAATTTTGCCTGTTTGAAAGTATAACGTGGTGAAACAAGGCAAAAACACTTTAGCCATTTGGAAGTACTTCTGAATGCAAAAAAACCCCACCGACAGCCATGAGCGAGGGAACTTGAAGCACATGACCCATCTCTCTTTACAAAGGTAAAACTGTTTGGAAACTATAGTTGTCAAGCTAAGTCTATCCGGCAGCCAACGGCAGCATGGCTACCCGGGCCGACCAGTTGTGTAATATTCGTCGCAATAAACATGCTTACTTGAAAACTGCGACTAAAATGTAGTGGGTTTAAAGTCTTCTTTTTGCTTTACTTTATATATTAAAACCGATTATCCAAGATATTACAACAATAATAATATGTTTCACAGCAGTTGCTGCTTTTCCGTGAAGATTCAAAGTTGTTAGATCATGTTGTAGAGATTTTTTGAGTGAACACCACGACACAGAGGATATGTGGTATTTTTAAATCAGGGTCATAAGACCTACACCTAGAATACAGAAACCAAGTACTGTACTTTTGCATGTTCAAAATGCACAACCTAACTGAGGTTTTATGTCACTAATTACAATTATCAAAAACAAATAGAATCCTTTTTCCGGGTTGGACGTCAATAAATTATTCCTGATTAGCATTCTTGCTCTGCAAATTTAAGTTAAGAGTCTCGGTTGGTTGTGAGAGGACAAAACTACAGTAAAAACAAAAGCTTTGAATGTTTCTACGCACAAACAGGTGGATTCTCAGCAACATGGTCCAAGAGAAGTACTAAACAATCAAACAATGAGTGATTCTTGTTGAATCGCCCCACATATGCTCCCGTATTGTTCCGCACCAAGCTATAGATTTGATTAAGAGTGCAAGGAATAGGAAATGAAACCCTGCAGGCCTGCTAACCCTGTCGAGTTGGTGTGTGTGAAAGCGAGGTTAGCAGACAAAACAAACCCCCTCTGCTGCTCAGACAAGCTGCTGCCATAAGTTGCATGTTAATTAAACTTTTCAGAGCAGCTCAGAGTGTATAGGCTTCTGTTTTCTGACCCTACACCCTGCTGTCACCAATCACACACACACATGCGCCCGCGCTTGTGGAAGAGATGTATACACGCCACATGCCTGGGTTACATATGATCAGGACAAGCTGGCTGGGCGTCTGACAACCACGGCGAGGGAGGAGGAAAACAGTTACCCTGGTGTGTTAGTTTCTGCCAGAGAGTCCCTATTGACCTGTTAAACCTTTGTGACTGGAACAAATGCAAATGGCGATGACTTGTTCACACAAAATACTAAAGAGCCATTCAAATGAGGCCCCGGGCCACAATGTGGCAGTGGCCAAGCGCTCCGTGGAGGCTGGGCCGGCCCCCAGTCTGAGACACAGAGGCAGGGATTCTTTCTGCCATCGCTGCAGCTCATTGTGGTCGTCTGGTGAAGGGCGATCATGCACTCTGATTGCTCCTCTCCTCATACATACACACGCATGCATGTTTACATCTCTCCTGTAATACAAATAAAATCCCAAACACATCTACACTTCCTTGGACTTTACCCCACAATTATGTCGGATGTGATCATCTAATAGCGTGCCTGCTGACCTGAAGTGATCCGGCGTTATGAATGACCCAATCACACACTGTTCATTTATGTAGGCTTTCGCAGGGACTCTCGCGGTTCCTACCGGCTAATATCCCGACAGAACTAATGGTTGATATTAGCCGGTAGGAACCCAGAGAATTACCTGCTTATATCTAATATAAAGGGAAAAAAACACCCCATGAGATGCAGTTATAATGAGAAGTTTCGAGTTTGTTTTCATATTTTGCTTTATGTTTGACAATTAAAGCATGAGTAAAATGTTTTATTTACTTCTTACACGTAACAGATTGGGAAAATAAAAATGAATGCTGCCATTCACTGTTGGGGGTAATAAAAATGTCATGTTCAAAACCAAGCAAGAAATAATATAAATACAAGAGTATGTGCGTCTATTCAATGAAAAGGTTTTCATAACTTCCATTATTTTGTTTTCAACCAGTTTTAAGTAAAAATCATCCAAAGTGTATTTGGTGACTGCGCTAAGAAAAACTCTCAGATACTTCGCTGTAGATGCAAGTGGAAGGAAGTGAAAGTAAAACGGGAATATTTCCACCGCCAAAGAGCGTTTTTAATGCGGCCAAATGAGCTACACTAGTTAACTTTTAGCAGGGACTCATCTTCAAAGGTCCAAATCTGACAAATGGATGAAGTCCAACTACTGATGAGAAAAAAAAGTTTTTTATTACAAACTACAAGCAAAGAAAATTCACTTTGTTACCTACAATCAGCTTGGTGACCACAAGCTGATACAGCTTTGTGACTGTGAAGTGAGCACTGATTTTAGAAGAACATTTAACACTCATTCTTTTACCTTAAAAAAGTATTAAATTATATGGTTAATTAATAAAATTATCATGATTATTTAAACTTAGTTGCAATGTTCCTATAAATATACCTGTCAGTTATCTATGACTATTTCTGTAAAAACATAACAGCGCCTTTCATGTTAATGTATGGAAACAACCGTTTGTGTAAAATAAAAACCTTCAGGTAAGAATTTAAAATACATTTCATGAATATGACATGTTCCTCCATGACTTTGACTCTGCAAATCTACAAAAAGTTTTTAGTAAACATGCATCTGGTTCCGCTGAGGAACTTTGCTGATGTCTGAGGAAACTACTGGCTAAGATTAGCTTCCCTCCTCTCTTTGTTGATATGCCTTGTTGATCATTCGGCACCTAACTTACAGAAAGAGTTGCTCTTCTGCTTCATAAGTTATTCAACTTGCTTTTAACATCATAGTTATTAATAAAAAGGTGTTAAAGCAGAGTTCTGCGCTGTGATCCGGTCTCACCCAGAAGAGTTTCGGTCCGAGGGAGAACTGGGCCATGTAAGGACGAGATCACATCACACATAAAGGCAGGCAGAGAAGCAGCAGCTATCAAGACAGACTCTCGTTTACTGCTCTATCGCTGTGAACAAAAATGTCCAGGGTAAACTGGTTCTTAAGATTGTTAGAAAACCCCAGACTTGCTAGATAAAATCCAGAAATTACCAAATTCAACTATACTCCATGTTTTTATATGTCCAATTCGGTGACGCTACAAACTATATTTTCATAGCAGACTGTTTCTGGATCGGCTTGTCATTCGGTTTGAATACAAACTTTGAGGAAGGCTGCTTTAGAGGGTGTTTACAGTCTCAAACGCAGCCTTGTTAGCAGCTTGTTAGATTCACTGGCATTAAAACTTCACAATAAGAGGCTTAAAAATATATACTGCACTCTGAACCTCAAATAAAAGATTTCAAAGCTGATTAAAACAGCTTACAATTTACATAATAATCACAATAGTAACACAAGGAAACAGACTGATGCACCTGGTTCGAGTAAAATAACTTCAAAATGTGATTATGTTCCATACATAAAATAAAAAAGTGATAATGACTAACAACGCTGAATAAGTGCATTTCCATCTCATTATAAAACAGAATACAGCTTGTTTGGTTGTTTTCTTCTTCTATCTCTCCTCTCCAAATGAGAGATTAGCAGAACCTGGAGGATGACTCTCATCGGCACATCTGGACAACACCTGATCTGAGGGAGGCTGCCCACCGGACCTCCACTGAGCTCCATTTAACAAATGAGGGGTTTTATTGCACAGAGAGGAAGGAGTGGGAGGTATAGACCAACCACTGTCCCCTCACTGGATTAATCTTTCCAATCAGAAAGTGAGCAGAGGGATTTTCTGACTCATTCATTGGATGGTGTTTGCCTAATGGGAACTAGATTTATTTAAATCCAGGTTATTTCGCAAGAAACTGACTGAGCCGCTCAACTCATGTTTGTGAATTATAAACATATGTATGTGTGTCATTGTTAGTTTTTTTTTTTTTTTACAAATGGAAAGGATATTCAGAGTAATTTCAAGTGCAGTGTGGAAATATTAGAGCGTTTTATATCGAGAGACGCCTGCAGAGGTCACACATGAGCTGAAACCCAGCAGGCGGACAGAGAGAGAAACGGCACAGACACAGGAGCTCCAGCTAAATAAAATTTTACTAAAAACTGCAACGCTTTTCATGAGATCCTTGCCTTCAGGTCCTGAGGTCAGGGATAAATAGTAGAAGAGATTTGCAAAGCGATGGGGAAAAGACAAATTCGTGGCAATGAAAACGAGAGCTGTGGCCCTGCAGCGTGGAAGGCTCGAATTATCCCCATGCAAAGAGGAAAAGAAAAAAACCCAGCTTAATTCACTCCATATTTATCTTTCTAGGATAGGAAGCACTGAAGGCATTTTTATGAATGAAAACTAGATCTGATCCCCCAACTCTACATGAATACAGTTCTTTTCGAGCAGTGTAATTGGATGCAAAGTATGTTAAAAGCTTTAGTTGTAATATCTTATTGCACCAACATTACATGAATTATTAATTTAAATGTATGCCCGCCCAATTATACATGTGTCCCTGCCCTGTGTGACGGTACGTGCCTCCTTTTCTCCAGGTGCTTGATCCAGGTAGTCATGGCTGCTTACAGATATTAATATCTACCAAACAGTATTTAAAGTTACGGCCTAAAAACAGGTTTTCCTACTGTTCCTCTTGTTTGAATTTATTTCAACAGGATGCCATAGAAAGCACCAGAGTTTCCCCTGCAGCACTCCCCTCCCAAATGCTGCTGAGCACTGCTCGTCAGCTAGCTGAAAAAAAAGGGCTACAAAACTAGTTGATTTATTTATTTTATTTTTTTATCTGAAGAATGCAGCAGGCGGAAGGAGGATTTGGCTGAGTAAGAAGAGCAACCTGTACCCTCTGCACTAAAGGGAAAATAACTTGGACAAGAGCCACCACATAGGCAGGCTGTATAAAAGTAAATGTTTTAAAACACGACAGACATGGAAAAACCATATTAAATGTTTCCACCCCAGACGTGGAAGAAAAAAAAAACAGCTGTGAAAGCATCATGATGCACCCATCGTCAATCTGAAATGCCATCGTAACCGTCTGAATTGTAATCAAATCAAATCATGAAATGCTTAAAGATTTCCACTCCAACCAAACAACCAAGCACCAATCTCATTACATTAAACTCTATTCATTTTACTGTTAACTGCTCGCTTGCTTTGCTTCCGCTTTAACGTTTTAACCTCAGTGAGGTTTTTACTTATAACAGTAAGTTATGTTCAGTCTATTTGTGGGTTTACATACAAAACATCTCGTTTGTATATTGCTGATGAATACACCGATTCTAAAGTCACCTGGATCAAACATCAAATCTCTTGCTTAAATCTATGGTTTTATATTAGAAAAATTGACTTAGTTATTCGTAACATCTGAATATCTTCGACAACCTTTCAAAAGAGCAAAACGAACAAAGGAAGAAGAAAAAAAAGCGCCATGCCATTGTCACAGAAAAATGATGGGAGCTGGCTGAACAAACAGAACAAACTGTCCCACCCTATCAGTCAGAAGACGATCCTGCAGCCGAGCCATGCTCCAAACCACACAACTTTATTTCAAATTCAAGTGAAGCTCCTTTTGTTTCCAAATACGCTAATTACTGTATGACACGCTGATTTATGTGCAAAGAGAAACATGCAAACTGTGTCCACTTAATCATACTTTGCAGCCACAAAAAGTACTCACAGACTGGATGACTATACAATTACTGCATTCTGCGGCTTTCGTACAGAGCGCTGTATGTATTATCACTGTTGTGTGTGTGTGTGTGTGTGTGTGTGTAGGGGGGGTCTTTTCCCACTTGAAAGAGCACAAAGAAGAAGATTAAGGAGAACATCTAGTTTCCTGTTCTCTGTTCAAGCAAACACAGCGCACTCTTCAGAAACTGATAATGATCTCGTGGGAGATGAATTATGCTGCACCAGTAAATTCCAACAAACTGCAATGCAAGTTAAAACGAACATCATCAACCAAAAGATGAAAAAAGGACAGGTATTTCAGCTTGAGTGATGTGCATTTATCTGATAACCTTGGATCATATCAGCAAGACAAAAAAATAAACCAAGCTTAACTCATCAAAAAAGCATTTTTGATTTTTTTTTAATTAATATTACTATCATGGCCTATAATTAATATATATATATATATATATTTCCCCACCCTTTTGACACCTTGGCGTTGCTCTTCTGCTTCAGTTAAAAAACCCACAATCCTATGCTGCATCACGATCAGTGTCACATGACCAAATAAACAACACATGGCCATATACACAAACGTCTACAAGATCGAAATAAACATCGGTTGTTCATACTGGCCAGGGTTTACTAATTGGACCAAAAACAATTTCTTAACGCAAGGGATGTAAGGAAATATCGATAAGCAGATAGATCGCAATATCACGATATTGTATCGATATTTAAAAGCAATGTATCAATTTTTATTTTTTAGAATTTGAATGGAACCATTAATGATGACAGTAATTTTTGTAATAAAATGAAAAGTAGGACTGGTAGTTGGTGGCTGTTTTCACCTTCTTCGTTCCAGTGGATCAACTAGATCTAGTAATAAAACTGGATGTGTTAAAGTATGAAACAGGTTAGATTCTTTAGAATGTTGTGACAGTTTTTCTATAGTTAAATTAAGTTTTAAAAATCACAATATATACTCTTACTTATAGTATCGCAATATATTGCATTGCAATATATCGCAATGTATCATATCGACCCCCTGTATTGCGATACATAGGCCTATCGTATCACCTGTTTCTTGCCAATACAAATCCCTAGTTAACGTTAGGGATGGGCATAATTAATCGACGATCGATTAATTGATCATTAATTTTTACCGATCAATTAACGCATGTTCTGTTGCGTAGTGTGACTTTTGAAGGGATGCAATTAATTTTGCTATGTGGCCGTAATTAAACATTTTACCACATGAGGGCGATGACTGAAAATTAAAACCACGGCAGACTCAGTTTCTTGCGAGTTTCTGTGTATTTCAAAAGTAGCATTGTCATGAAGAAGTAGCAGCAAAGTGTGGCGTGGGACCACTTTGACTAAAAAAAACAAACAAACAAAAAAGTCTCGGTTCACTGCCAACATTGCGAAGCTGTGTAAGTACATGAACGCACTTCCAACCCTGGTTAGAAGCGGTGCATCCTGCTCTTGGTCTCAACCTAGCATCATGTCGGTGTTAGCACGGAGGAGCCGAGATGCACAACGAGCAGAGAAACTTCCTCACCGATTACTTTCTGAGGGAGGCTCCGCCACACCTGGATTGCACCCCTACAGACTGGTGGAAAATGAACCAAACAAGATTCCAGAGGCTTGCCAAGTTAGCACGGAGGTATTTGTATCACAGCAACGTCTGTCCCCTCACAGCAGGTGATCTCAGCGCTGCAGGTCAGACGCGACAGCAGCCTGGTGACCGTCAGTCTGGTCACCAGGCTGCTTTCGCTTCTGACCCCAGCGCATGTTGACGTGTTTATCTTTCTCAACAAAAATCAGTAGACTGGTGCTAAAATTATATATAAGTTACGGTTTCTTTTTTTGGTCTTTTTTACTCTGTTAATGAGCCTAATTTATTGTTAGGTACGCTGATCTCTCTCATCCTCTTTCTCAACTCTTTTTGCCAAATGTAAAACAAAACTATTAGACCTATAAGTTTTATATATTTTTTATTAAGTTATTGTTTAACATTACTTTTTTTTTTTTACTTTTTTGGAGAAGAAAAAAAATATGGGCGTCAGTTGTGTTAATGAGTACCGTCTTTTAGCTGTCGGCTCCGCTGCTTATAGCGCATATTTTCTCTGTGCAACTACCGTGAATTAATTCTGTTTAACTTCAACTAGAGGTGTCCCACTTGTAATGAAGATCTCAATGAGGAAACACAATATTTTTCTATTCTCACTGCATTTGAATATAGCCTATGAACAATGAATTTTAATATAAAAATATCAATGATTAATCAAAAATCGGGCGTTAATTCTCCCGATGATCGATGAAGACAGTTTAATCGAATGCCCATCCCTAGTTAACGTCGATATATAGCTCATATCTATAGCCCTAGGTAGGGCTGTAGAATACATAGTAAATATACTGCCATCCTGTTATTAGTGTGCTCAACAATAATATCACAAAGGATTTTGGATGTTTGTAAAGTGCAGTATTTGAAAATTCTGTCTGCTGGGTGGATTTTTATGTCAACTTCTGATACAGATTACAGTAGCCAGGATGAATAAGCTGACAGAAGGAGGCGGAAGCACACAAACGATAGGATGTGTTAGAAATGTGGATTTATAACAACTGATATTGTCATCACAATAGTGACAAAAAAAGCGTTGCCACGGCTTCATTTTCTTAGATCACTCTGCCCTGCTACTGGGAGCTGTCTGTGTATTCACCCGGCAAGAAAAGAGAGCGAGAAAACTACAAGGCTGAACAGAGAGCAGCGTCTTTCAACTGCTGTTCATGGCGAGTCCTCTCTCTCTCTCTCTCACACACACACACACACACACACACACACACACACAGTGTGATGTCGCCTCTGTTCTTCATATAAATAATTAATGACCACTCAGTGGAGAAAGGCAAGAAAATAAATATTTTGATTGCTGTTCTATGTTAAGTTATAGCTCTTAAAGACAAAAAAAAATATTTTACAACTACAGTTAATCAACAATAAAATTCAGATCAGTGCATCTCTTTCCTGTGATTCTGCTTTCATAACATCCCCTGTATTTCACAAAAAGAGTGAAGACTATCAGGTTGAACATTAATTGTGTTATCATCAGTCCTGCTACCATTTCAAGGTGCACGACAAGAGGAAATCCAGATTCTCCGGCGCTCACCTGCGTTGCAGCGTCTCTCCGAGGCCATTCGCTTTCCTGACCTTCCTCACTTGGCCCGTCTCTCGTGCTGCAGCAGAAGCATAAGACAGAAAAATGTGAGTTAAACATTTTTTTTAAACGGTAGAACATTTCCTGACCGCCGTTTCAACTGTGAAGCGGTATTGAACTTCGTGGCGGATCGGGACGTATAGTACGAGGTTTAGCGGCGTGCTGTTCTCTCACACACCCTGCCAGCCCGAGTCGGGAGCAGGACATCCCTAATGCAACAGTTCTGCTGTCGCTGCTGCTGGATGGTAAACCGGCCAGAATTTATTTATGCTTTGGTTTAGCCGTAACTTTTAGCCGTTTGTTTTAGTTATAATTGTAAATAAGGAACATCTTGTGAATTAGATCATAAGATCAGTGTAAAGTTTAAAATAAAAAAGGTTTCTGACTGATAAATCTCCCGAAAGGACATGAATTGACCAACATCTGCTGCTGGGAGTAGACGTGGCTCCCGAGCGAGTCCGCCCCGCTGGCCCATCAATAACCGCTTGTGCAAACACGAAAACAAGTGAAGACAAGGAGCACCGTTGGTTAAAACCCAGAGCGTATCTTCTTTACAGTCCCTTCTCCAAACACACACTCCTGAAGTACTCCTGTTCCTGCTTCAATCCTGCAGGATCACAGTTCAAACACTCTGGGAGGCGTTGCACAAGACATGAAAGAGGACCAAGTAGGTGGTTTTCAGTTTGCATATTAAGCCTGGTTTAATTCCCTGAATTCATCCGTAACCGCGATATGCACACGACACTTTGAAGATGAAGATTACGTGCAATTAGGGTTTAGGTCATGCCGTTTCAACATTTCTTCCATTTGCCCTGGACTGAACTCAGTTCCTGACTTATCAGAGAGCGCATTTACACTTTATAAGCTTCAGACCGAATGAATCCACATCAAGTTTGAACTGAGAACAATGTTGCAGTTTCAGGCTGCCAGTACACTAAGCTCCTAGTCCTTTTCTGTTATTAAATTCCTGTAAAACTAACACGCCCCTTTATTACATCACACTCCTGGCTTTAAAAAGCTTGTGTAAGTGTCTTTTTTTCTCTCTCTCCCTTACTAATAATAGACTATTTTAGCTATGAGATTGCTAAAAGTCGAACCCGAAGAATATACACTGCTCCACACGGCATCCGGCTTCGTTTGCATTCACCCCCTCAGTCTTCTCGCATAACATATAGTATAAACCATCAAAGAAGAAAAATGCTGTCTATCCAATTTTCAATAAAAGAATAAACATAAGGAGGGAAAGAAAACAGAGGAACAGACAACGGGTAAAAAGAGAGAAGTAGCAGGCTAGATTGCAGAGGGTTAAATCAATGCAGTATCCTGGACTCTTTTCTTTTTTTTCTCCCGTTTTTTTCTCTCTCTCTCTCTCTCTCTCTCTCTCTCTCTCTCTCTCTCTCTCTCTCTCTCTCTCTCTCTCTCTCTCTCTCTCTCTCTCTCTCTCTCTCTCTCTCTCTCTCTCTCTCTCTCTCTCTCTCTCTCTCTCTCTCTCTCTCTCTCTCTCTCTCTCTCTCTCTCTCTCTCTCTGATTCACAGTGGAAAGAAAAGGCCTTTTCCTTGTCCTCAGTTGAACTCCACATCAGCTTCCTGTTAGAAAGGCAAGGAGGAAACACCCAGAGCAATATGCAAGTGCACTCGCACACACAAAAACACACACATGAAGGTACACAGAGGAAGGCCTTCACCAGCGGATTCCTCGCTGCCAGAGAAATTAGGTCAAGCACTTAAATGGCCCTGCACTGAGATTTAAAACGTGAAGCGTAAAACGTAAAATGTGGATGCGAACAGGCGCCTGTTGCACTTTCCACAAAAATTTTTTTTTAATAAAAAATACACTAGCTGCATGTTTGTGGCTGGCCACATTAATAACTCCACTGAAAACGTAAATAACCAGAACCAGGCTCTCACCTGCAGAAAAATGTGCCTTCCATTTGGGGCAAAGTGGAACATGACAAGTTTGGCTTGGTCCCACACAGTCACATGCATTATGTTTTTCTTTTTGTTGTTGTTGTTTTTTTTAAAGAGACCATCCAGTGGTGGATTTTGTTTTCGACAAACAAATGTGCACAAACAAAAAAAACAAAAAAACACAACTAGGTATGGAAGCGTGGATTTTCACAGCAGCGTTTCACAAAACGCAAAACGAGAGCGAGAGGAAGAAAGATGCTAATGCTGCGTTGTGTGCTCTTGGGTTGATGACATCACAAGAGGCAGAACAAACATTGAGGCGATCAGCTGGCATAAGTAAACAGCTAGTGGGAATGTAATTCAAAACAGGCAAATAATGAGGGAAGAAACTAAAATAGGTGACAAATTAGGAGTCAGTTTGAATGGTTTTACAGAAAAGTCAGCTAGTAGCATGAACAGGAGCGTCTAAATTCATTCAGGTACATTTTGCAAATTTTCCAACACGTTTTTGCAGCAACGTGTCACAATAACAAAAACCTATCTGACCTTCAAAGCTGTAATATTGTGCTGTTAAAGGAGCTGAGAAGACTTTGGGTGGTGACCAAATGTTGTGCCGGTGCAAAAAGTGAGGCGCATCAGTGCAGCCAGTGCAGGGAGTTTGTCTGGAGCCCTGTTTTACAAGAGCTTTTAACTGTTTGTCCATGCCACACTGCAGTATCAGCCATGTATGTTGGAGAAAAAAGAAGAAAAAAAAATCCCCCCACTGACCTGAAACGCCCTGCAAGAAACAACACACGCCATCGCCATTACATCCAATCAACTATTCATAGAAAAGCTGCGCTGGGCCTGATCTCCACGTTTAGGGTTTCAATCAATTTCGTGAGATATGAGAGTGCAGCGGTGGGAGTGAGAGGGAGCATGAGGATGTCCTGAAAGCTAATGAGTTAAAATTTGGGTGAATCAACTCCCCACCCCTCCTTGGTCTTTGTCTCTATATTCCCCACTGCCACAACTAGGCCCTGATGCTACAGGGCAGCAGTGCAAATCAGAAGATAATCGTGGCACTTTTCACTCTGCAGCCATGTGCTTTCCCTGTATAACCACCACAAAGTGGAGAAATGAGAGCCGGCCCATTGTCTGAGAGCCACCTGTGTTTCTGTTCCATTTTCTCTAAGGCACAATGGCATTTTCCTGTTTATAGCCATAGCTGCGCTTTATGAACACGCCGTTATGGGGGGGTAGTAATACATCACATAAAAGAGTGCGATAGCTGGAGCTGCGGCCAAGGGGTCATCGTGACCCAGTTCATATTCTGCCTCCCGACAGCTCTGTTCCTCTTTCCAGTTAAAGAGTGAGAGGAGGGAAAAAACACAGAGAAAGTCATCGTGTTTCACACTAAGCACAGATCTTTTCTTGGAAAAGTGATAGTATGAGCAGAATCTTAGCCTACAGGCCAACCCCCCCCCGCGTACACATACACAAAGCAAAAATACGAAGCCAGATGCGTAGGAGATGAGGTGTGCATGTGCAGAGTTTAGCTAATGCTTTGCAATGCTAAAAGACAACCAAAACGTACCCAGTCCATAATGAATATACTCTCCTATTCGTTCTAACATGAAATGTAGGCAAGATATGCTCACATTGTAAAGCAAACGTCCGTCTGCAGCAATAAATGCATGGTTGCATTTTTTCCCCCCTCTCGAATGCAGGAAAACCACATTGAGTTATTTTAGGAGCATGAGCAATTTTTATTGATTAATTATGCATTGACCACAACAACGGAAAAAAGGGGGGTTTTTTTGGAAGAAAATGAACTCTGCATGAACCTGATATGTTTGAAAAAAAATTTTCATAATATAGCTGAAAAATGGCCAGGAAGCCCCATGTGCATGTACCTTTTATTACATTAAATCTGGTCACCAGTGTTTTCTGTAAAAACAATAAAACTCACTTAAGATATAGTTTGCCACCTACATTAACATGAATTGGTCTCTTATTCTGTTTTGTTATTTATTTATTTATTATAAACTGGTTTTTAGTCAAAATAAAATCTGATATCACACAGGGCAGACGATCAGTTATTTTGTATTTGTCCATTTATTAGCAATAAAAAAAAACCCTCTTCAAAAGTGTTTTCTTTCATTTTGCATCGTAACACCTGAGCAGTTTTTTGTTTTTTTTAGAGGATTTCAGGAAAATCAGTATACCAGTTTTCCCTCAATGACTAGTTAGTCAAAAACGTGAAAATCCTGATTTTTCTTTTACTTTTAATTAGGACTTCAAACTTTGACAACTTGCATCAACCAACAACATGAGCGATGATTGAAAAAGTAAATGTAAATTGTTCAAAATTGAAAGAAATCGGGAATCACGATCGGCCACAAAAAGCCAGATCAGTGCATCTCTAAGATACACACGTGGCAATAATTCATAGAGACAGCCAGGAACTCGAATGCTTCAGAAACTGTATTGAAATGTGTCAAAAGTCTCTTGTTTGACATATTGCTTTCCAATGTCGGCTTATTAGCCTTATTCCTCTGCCTCTTTTGATGTCATTAATCTGAATAGAATCAAAGCAGAACTAACCATTCCTTTCTCTTCAGTAGAAGGTTTTGAAAACTTAGCATTTTCTGAAATCCATTATTGTAAGTCCATACCTCACTACTTTATAATAAATAAATTAGATATGTAGCAATAGAAGCAATTTCTTTTTTTTAAGGTTGTGACCAGCAGATTATGATTTTTACTGATTATGCTTTTTTTTAAGACAATAACGTACAAAAGAGGGAATGTTCTTTGATCGAGGTATCAGAATCCAAGTTAGAATTAAGGATATGCAAGATTATTTTAAAACTCAAACGTAGAGTGTCAAAGTGAATGCTTTTGGTTGATGAGTTAACAGACTAAAAACAAGAGGAGTTCTTAGATTTGGAGCAATCAACCTGAATAAAGAGGAAAACTGGCTAACTCGGATTTCCTATCGGTTCATGTCTATTCAGAATCTGTCAAAAAAACAAAAACACAGCTCCAATCTTGAACCTTGTGTGATGTCACTGACCTACGAAACAAACAAACAGCAAAATTATCTTTTTATTCTTTCTTTTTTTTGTGTGTGCCCAAAACTTTGTGTTTAGTGAAATCCTGTTATAGAAGCACGTTCGTTATTACCCACTTGTGTTTTTATCATCAGTGTACATTTGATAGCTCGGACAAATACAGCACTGGATAGGATCTTTAAAAGAAAAAAATAATCATGCATTCAGCTACTGTTGAGATATCTCTTGAATTGATTTCGTGAAAACTTCTCTGAGGGAAACCACAGTGACACATCGATGAAGGGGGGGGGGGGCACAGAGCTTTGGGTTTGCTTGTCCTACATGGGGTTTAATACTGGGTGGACTGATTTAACGCACCTTTTATACTAAAATCCTAATTGCCCAGTTTGTGAGGAGCGGCAATGTTTCTCCGCTGGACTGATGTTGATGATCCGCCCGGCTGCCTTATCCGCGTTTGAACTGAGGGAACAACAAAAGGGGGGCAAAAAAAAAAAGAAAGATTATGCGTCTCTGCGCAGAGAGACTACGGCACGAAACGGCGCGCTCTTTTTCGCATTGTTTGCGGACTTAGTCGACTATTTAACGTCGGATGTTTGGAGCTTGCGTTTGAATTTACAAAGCAGTTGAAGCGCAGGTTTGTCACTGCCAGGCTGAAGAACCGCGGATTGCTTCGGCTACAGCAGCGTCATGAGCCAGTCTGCTGAGAAATGACATCCGCTGCTGTCGACTCGAGCAACGAACCGGCTATTTTATACACGTTAAGCAAATGTAAAGCAAATAAATAAAGACAAAATATAAACATTAATACTCACCGACACTCTCAAGTTCAAGTTGGTTGGTCTCTTCTTCCTCCTCCGCGTTTTCTATTTCTATTATTTTTCCCCGGCAAGCAAAAACATGATATACAACAAAAAAGGGTAAATGCGAAAATGTTGGCTTATAAAACGCTGATAAAGAGGATATATGGAGAGACGCTCTCCAAGAAAAGCTCCCCCGAGCCTCGAAGCGCCGTCCACCCCGTCTCCCGCGTCTCTCTCTCCCCGGCCGCCTCGCAGAGTTCACCGGGTACACGGAGAGGCTGCCGCGTCCTCCGCCGCCGACCAACACTGATGCGCTAAGTTCAGCTGAGGTGAAGCAGTTACACAACCTGCCGCGATGTGTGAGCAGACACACAACGCTACTCTGACTCTAATTTAATTTCTCCAAATGTGTGCGTGAGAGGAGACGACGGCTCACAACGGGGAAATATGTGTAAAAACTAGGCTGCGTAGTGATGATTATCTAAGGCAGTCTCACTCCCCTCTCCTCTCCTGCCCCCTCCGCCGCTCGAAAAAGCACTATTTGCTGCTTTATTGAACTCCCAAGACGACTTTAAATAAAAATACAGGTGTATATATATATATCTTTTATAGTCGAAGAAAAGTAGCCTAATTATAGCAATTGAAGCATGAGTAGCCTACAATTATAATATTAAAGCAAAACTTCATCATGGAAGAGGCTACCACTTATTTGAAGATGTAACCAAGCTCAAGTTCATATCACACTTTTAGCAACTTTAAACTTCGTCATGAATTATTTTCGAAAAACATGTTCACTTATTTTTCCTTTTAAATCACATATTACATAGTTTAATACATACAAAAACAATATAACATAAAACAATATTTTATATGCTACAGTGAGTAGCTAAAAAGACAAAAATTAGCCGAATAACAGGATAAATTTACTAATGATCTAAATGTGTTCCTTCCCACACAAGTTAGTTCCTTTATCAAAAACGTTTAAAAATGGCTATTTTTTGTTTCATTATGGCAGAAGATTAACTATTTTTATTGATATTCCAGCTTGTCATCGTCTACTGTTTCTCCTCTTTTGTGAGTTAATAAATATCTGATTCTCCCCGACGTCACAGGTAACCTCAAAGACAAGTCCAGGCTTGTTGTAATTAGTCTCGCAGATGCTTTATTGATGAAGCGTCAGTGGAGGGATTGAAAAACATGAATGTTAAAGGACCACTCCAACATTTACAGAAGTTTTTCAGCAGTGGAGCCACTGTAAAAATCAGGTAAAATGTGTACATTTATCCTAAACACAACCAGTTTAGTTATGCATAGACAAAATAAAGTTGGGCAACTTTAACACAAATATATAACATATTATGGCTCTTCATCCTAGATAGAAGTAATTATATGATAAATACACACATAAAAATTTTTTCTCTTTGCAAAGAAATATTGTAATATGATTTATTTAAATAAATAATAAAGTTATCTAATGAACAAATTCTAAAAAAAAAATTTTAATCCTTCAGAGATTTCCTAATTTAGTTATTTACTGTCCAAATACAGTTGCATGAAACATTTTTACATTAAAAAAGACATTGCAATTTAACCATATTAATGTAGTTAAAATTACGAATTGTTTTCTGCCTTTTCACTTGAAGCACACACACCAGGACTAGCTGATAAAACCTGCTTTACAGAGGTGTGTGTGTGTGTGTGTGTGTGTGTGTGTGTGTGTGTGTGTGTGTGTGTGTGTGTGTGTGTGTGTGTGTGTGTGTGTGTGCGCGCGTGTGTGTGTGTGGTAGAGCTGCATTGAAGTGTTATTGCAACTGAACTCAGTGACTGATCTCTGTACCCTATATCCATAAGCACAGAAATATCCTGCAGGATTAGAGCTTATGTGTGTATGTGTGAGTGTGTGTGTGTGTGTTTGTGTGGACGTGTATGTATGCATATGGGCTGGGCAAGTAGGCTATAGCCTACAAGGATTTCAGGCTGGCACAGGTTGATATCAGTTCCCTGATGTGACTCAGGACAACAAAAAAGAAGAAAAAAATTACAAATTACAAATGCTTTCAAATTACAAAATTAGTAGTAAATTGTGACTTTACAGGGTTTAACCATGGGAACTTTAAAAATGATGTGTATTTAAAAAGAAAGTTATATACTTGTATGCACATCTATGTATAGTCTCACATATTAAAAATGTATTGTATAATAAACGTGTTTGTAGACATATGCTAACACAGAAACTGTAATTTTTGCAAGAACAGAAGTTCAGTCTAAGTTTCTTCTCAGTTATGTGGTGGAATTTTAAACGTTTCCCTCAACGTTTTGTACTCAAGTCTCTTTATTTTACTAAACATAAGAATGAAATAAGATTATGAATTCAGTACATTTTTTTGCACTTTTTCTTTGTAGTAGTTATGTTTAGGGGAGAAAATGTTATTAAATTCCCACTTGCATTAGAGGCAAACTTAAACACAGAACCAATAAAAATCTGAAATACCCCATGACTTGATGTGTTGTTTAGTTTTAGGTTATGAAACAAAACTTTTACCTCAACTGATGTGCTTAGGACTGATTGTTCTTTCATTTTATATATTTTGTGGAATGAAACTTTCCCACATTTCACTTAAAAACAATGAATAGAAATGTAATCACGTCTACTTTTTCCCAGGATTTGAGGCAGATTCTCGTGGAATTGGCCGGCGTTCTCCAGTTTTCATTTTGCAATCACAAACTCTCTGAGTTCTGTCCATGCCACATCTCCAGACAGTATGGATAGCAGCTGAGACAAAGCCTAGCCTTCTCCAGCACAGAGGGACCCCTCTTGGTTTTATTTCAGGCCACTGCTCTCAGACACAGACCATTCTGCGCAGAGCACCCAAAGATGGCAGCCAGAAAGAGAAAAGGAAAGAGGTAGGCCAGAGGAGACGTGTGGAAAAAGTGGGCGGAGGCTCTGGCGAGGACCAAAACTCACTGCCATCCTCACCACCTGATGGTTACCCTGGCCTGTTCCCCCACCAGCGTGCTGCAGTGCGGTGCCACACCCCACTTTGTACTGCGGGGGAAAAAAACTCAAATCGGACACACACAAGGACAGCTGAGTCAGTCACTCTGAGCAGATTACATTCAAACTTCCATCTTGGTGTAGGAAGTTTTTTAAAAACCCCGAAGAGCTCAGTGTGGATGTTAATATTGCATCACAGCCTGCTGTGGTCTGTTCAATATTAGGCCTGGCTTTGTTAAGCCTGACTAAGTTACCCCTACAGACTCTCAAAAATGTACACATCCATGTTCAAATGTGTTGTAAAATATATATATATTTTGTGAAATGATTTGAAAACATTTTTCCATATATATCATTACATATAACCTGCACATTTCAACAAGCATATTACTGTAAATAATAATATAGCTGCAATGACATGGTTGCATGAATGTGAACACACTTAAATTAATACCTTACTACACTAACTAAGGCATTCAGTTTTTTTGAGCTCACACCTGCCATCTATTGTAGTGAGTCTGATGTTCAGGTAGGATTTTCTAACATTCTCTGAAGCCATAGTTCTCCAGATAGGTCACAATGGAGCAACAGGATCTCACTGTACAAAAGTATCAGTCAGGAGAAGGGTACAAAAATTCTTTACATACCATGGAACAGTGAAGGAGGTCATCTATAATAAAAAAAAAGGGACAATGCGGACATTACAAAAACTGGACATTTCTCTGAAACGGATTAAAAGATGAGACTGAAACTGTTTAGGGAGGCTACCGAGAGGCCGACAGAAGCTGCAGGAAGCGCACAGAAATCTGCTAAAACATTGTGGAAGGATCTGTTATGGTCTGATGGAACCGTTCTTGTACTTCAGGCCCACAGTTCCAGAAGGCATGTTTGCCACAAACACGAATGAGAATCATGGAAAGAACACCATATCCACAGTAAAACATGGTGGTGACAGCATGATGCTTTCCCTAAAAACTGTCAAGGTGGTTGGAGTTATAAATGGTTCCAAATATCAATTTTCGCTATTAACCTTCCAGGGTCTGTAAAGAAATCTGATTGTGAAGAGGGATTGTAGTTTCAACATTGCATTGAGTCTAACCATGAATTCAGTTTCAGCAAACTAATGACTTCCTGCGAAGAAAAGCTTTGAAATATCTTAGAAACATTTGGGGCTTCATCTGAAGACAAGAGATGTCTTCACAAGCTGACAAAATTCAAGTATTTTTGCAAAGTTGAGTGAGCAAACATTGAGAAGTCAGGATCTGGAATCCTCTCACCTATTATATTTTCCTCCTTCTCACAGATTTGATGTTTTTAAGCTAAACTGTACAAAACAAATGTCAAATAATAAAGGGAAAAGTTGTGAAATGATTTATTAATATCACAAAAACATGCTTATAACAGGGTAGCACAGACTTGTGAGAGCCGCTGCAGGTGCGGAAAAACACTGACCTGATCATTGCAATGTAGGATTAGTTCAAGTACTTTTAATAAACCTTTCCAAGAGGACCTAAGGTTGGATGAGCATGCATGTTTTTACAGCAACGCTCTGTTTGAGGAACGATAACAGCTTTTTCCCCGACCCTTCTCAGAAGAAAAAAAAGGACACACTTTGAGGGTCAGCTAGTACGACTGAACCTTCCAGAAGTCTAACATCCACCAAAAGCGTGAGAAAACGTGCCTACGTCTCCGTCCGAATGCGTCGCTCCGGCAGCGCTGTCGCCATATCATCAGCAGAGAAGTAGTTGGGCAGTGCGTGTTGTTGCTCCGTTGCCACGGGTAACAGGTCAATGATTACTGAGAGAGGGCCGAAGGTGTCCTCAAGCTGAGGTCAGAGGGATAACAGTGTGCCTGCCGACTGCTGGCCTGTGCTCTCATTAGAGTCGTATCCCGATTTTCCTGCATATGTAACCATTGATATGATCATTGCTTGGTCTCCTGAATAGGTTAAGCGTACATTTATTTGGCATGATTGCAACTACGTATTGCTCTGAAGACATATTACATTTCATATTGCTTTACAAAAATAATTGGTCTGACACAGCCTTGCGTGGCGCGCTCAATTTGTTTGGAAAAACCTTGTCCCTTGACACAGTGGTGGCTTTTGATTTGGGTCATAAAGGCAACTGCCCAGGGCGGCATCAGAAAGGAGGAACAACACAAGCACCACTTCAAGAACTTATAAATTATGTCAGTTACACTTTAAACAAGTTTCTTTTGTTTTCCTGCATGTGCAGTCAATGGGAAGTTAGCACCCCCCCCCCATACTCCTGATAACGTGGAGGCTACTGCATGTCCTCGGGGCGATACTGCACTGAATTTTCTCCTGCTCTACAACATGGATGATCTCCGGCATTTTGATTATTGCCTTGACGCGATCCCGAAAAGGCCACCTCTGAGCTTGACCCCGACTCTATCTTAGGCAGCAAACAGCACAAATGACTGTATCCCATTAGTCTGTATATCTCCCATCTTTCATCCCATTTTACCTTTCTCACTCTCCACCACTCTGAATGATTCCAAACAGACATTGTCAGTGCAGTCCAGGACAACAATTGAATTCCTATGCTGTGGCTAATCAGGGACGGGTGGTAAGCTCCGACAGTGACCGCGCTAAGTAAATAATGCCAGCAACAGGCGGTACATTTGCTTGTTAGTATAGCTCCTGTGACTAAATCAACCTGTTCAGAAGATTTGTGCGGAAAAAAACAATATTTTGGGGATTTGGTACACAGTTCAAGCACACACAGCTAAGAAGGATTTCATAAAAACAGGTCACACTTTATGGAACAGTCTGAGTCACACTGTCGTCCTGTTCCATCTTCCCCTCCCTTGTCTCTCAGAGGTCGAGGCCCCGCCTGCTGACTGTCCTCCCGCGCTCTGGTAACTCCCCCCCCCGCCCTATCCCCTTTCTACATGACATCATCTGCACATCTGTCGTCCCAACAGGGTGCTGGTGACACAGACAGGCCACAAAAATCAGAGGAGCTCTTGCTCTCCTTTTTTTTTTTCACCGTCTCTTTTTCCCTTCCTATCTCTTTACCCCTCCACCCTCCTTTGCTGCATTGTATCATGTAAATAATATAGCTGCGTGCTGCATTTCATCTGCCTGCTTCCTCCAATGTGGCGCGCACAATCCGAGGGAGGCAGGAAACGGCCATTAAACTAAATGATGCATGGGCCCGACTCCAGGCCTTGACCCGTGTGATTGTGAGCAAACTCAATCAGCGAGGCCAGCTCTAACGTGAGGTGACTCTTATGGAGAGAAAAACAACACAAGTTTGCTTCACTCTCTCTGATTTGGGCTAATAGATCCTACTAAAGCCAGTTAAGAGCTTTGTGGTTGTATTAGTTAACGTGCATGTGTGTGTGTTAGAGGGACAGGATAGAGAGAAGGGGGCGAGTTTTTGTGTGCTTCGACAGAACGGGCCAGCCCATTAAGGCCCAGAGTATTTTCAAGGGGAAATAAAAACTTTGGGCAATGCAACACATGTTTGATTCCCAAAGCCCCAAGCGCTGTAATTCCTCACATATGAATTACTCACAGATCAAAACCAAGTTGTACCGAATCACACCAGCTGCTGTGGATTTACAATTCTGCTGATGTACATGAAAAAGGACAGCTAATCCTATAATTAGATAACTGAGAACTTTTTTTGCTTTTTGCAAAAAAGCAGGAGGTAGATTCAGGCCAAATAGAAAAAAAAGGATAAATAAGTGAGAGTTAACCGTCTTGGATCCATATCTGAACATAAACGATGCAAGGTTTGCAAGAGAGGATGCAGCCAATTGAGAACGGATTAAACAGTCGAATCAGAAACTGTCCTTTTTACTTTAAACCAACTAAATCCACATTTAGGAATAAAGTGAGAAAACATTTTTTTGTTTCAAACATCTGCTGGACAAGAACCCTAATTGAAGCCTTGTAAGAGCAACACATAATGATCATTCTTCACTACATTATTAGAAACACTAAATGCACAAAATGTTGAGACAAACAAATGAGACGGCTAACTTTTGAAATTTCGATGGTAGGAACCAAAATGGTGGAACTATTGAGAGCTGGTGGGGGCGATTGGTGGGCTGTACAGCTTTGCAGTCAGTAGATTCAAACATTGGAGTAAAGAGCCCTCTTGAGGATGTCAGAAGTATTCCCTTTTTAGTAAGATTGGCTCTTCCCCACGTCATAAATACTGTTGTAGAATGTATTCTTACACCTTGACGTTTTCCCCATTTTGTCACTTTTAAAAAAAACACAAAGTCCAGCATGTGTTATTGGGTTGTGATGTGACAGACCAACAAAACATAGCGAAGAATTAAAAGGTAGAAAAAAAATATTCCACAAATAAAAATCTGAATAAAACAGAGTTAATTTTTATTCAGCCTCTCTGTTTCAGTTCTGCGCAGAATTACCTTTAGCTGCAGCTTTGCACATCTAGAAACTGAATTTTCGCCTTTGCACGTTAGCTCCACGGAAGCCAGATCGCATGGAGAGCATCTGTGACTGGGACATTCTAAAATCGACATATGCTTTGGTCTAAACTGTATGTCAGGCTGTATGTTTAGATTAGTTGTTCACTGTGAAGGTGAACCTTCAGCCCAGAGTCAGGCCTTTCGTAGGAACTAACAGGTTTTCTTCCAGGATCGTCCTGCATTAGCTCCTTCCATCTTCTCATTACCTCCGACCAGCTTCCCTGTTCGTGCTGAGGGATACCCACATCCACTTCGCATGTTGGTCAAGAAGTCACATTTTGGTCTCATCTGACCAGAGCAACTTCTTCCACGTTTGCTGTAAACCCTACATGCCCAACAGGACTTCTTATGGCTATCTTTCAACTATGGCTTTCCTATTTCCACTATTCCATAAAAGCCAGATTTGTAGAGTATGCAATTAATAGTTTTTTGTTCTTCCACCTGAGCCATGGATCTCTTCATTTCCACCAGAGTCAGCATGGACTTCTCTTGGCTGCTTCTCTGCTTAATGCTGCTCATGCCTGGTTGGTCAGTTTAGGCCAATAGCCATGTAGGTTTGTAGGTTTACATCTGAGCCATATCTTTTCATTTTCACAAGATATATTGAACCAATGAGATCTTCAAAGCTTTGGGGACGTTTCATAATCTTAACTCTGCTTTAATCTCCTCCACAACGTCCTCCCTGACGTGTCTGTTGTGTTCTTTAACGTTTTCTAACAAACTTCTCAGGCCTTCACAGAATAGCTGGATTTATACAGAGAGTACACTTCCGTCTATTTATGAATTAGGTGACGTCTGAGAACAATTGGTTGGGTAAACTATTTAGTGACAATTAAAATTGTTTTCCTTCCACTGCACAATTATGCACTATTTTATGTTGGTCTATCACATTACACCCCAATTCATTACTCTGAATTCTAAAAAGTTCAAGGAGCGTAATAATTAAAATTTTAGTTCATGGTCTTCAGTCCCAAAATACGCAGTAACCATTCATTGCGGGGCAAATTGATAAACCGCAAATAATAAACATAAATGACGGAAAACTGTTTAAGACTTAACAGCACTTGCTGTTTCGGTAATGTGTGATAGAGCTGGAATTCCAATGCATAAAATAACCAAAGCTCTTCATTGGTCCTTTGTCTCCCTCTGCAGGTACAACCAAGTAAAGACAACCACATTTCTGACTGAATACCAAAAGGTAGCCTGGTAACATATAGAAGAGGTGAAGAGCCGAATGATGACACATATCTATCCATATTACTTTCAGATTTTGGTGAAAGGTTTAACATAATAGCTCATAGTAAGGAATTGAAAGGTAATTGTAAGGCTACACCGCAGTATTTATCTGTTTACAACTTAGTCGTTGTTCTGTTTTGTTTTCTTTGGCTATTATTTGTTCCAATTTGAACACCGACATGTGCAACCACTCTGAGTTCGTATTTCAACACCAAAACATAAATCCTACTCACATAAAGGGACTCATCTCTGAGGACGTGTATGTGTATTGCTAAAAAATATGGCTCTGCCTTCATCTGATCTCGACGAGGGGGTTTTCAAGATGCTCCTTGTGGTAATCTCTGCTTGTTCGTCAACGTGGAAGCAATTTCTCCCCCCCCCCCCGTCAACTCCGTCTGGTTTCCCTGAAATTCACAACAATGTAAATTACATTTGATTAAAAAGCAGCGTGTTTTGATTTACTGGCTGTCAGGACTCTGCGTGCGTTTTTGGGTTTCTATCTGTGAAATCTTACATCCCTGCTGTGAGCACCAGGGGGTGATATTTCTTTTTTTTTTTTCCTTAACCACAATCCAAAACCCAGTCCCAGCATTTTTACCCCCATTACTTATATAAATATAAATTCCACGTGTTTGCCCTATTAGTAACTTAATAACGTTGCTGACATTGTGGTTGGGCTTAAAAGCGAACTGAGCAATGCACAGTTACGGATCACATGTCTGACGTGAACACACCACCAAAGGTCTTTAATGCCTCAGTCTAATTAAAACCCAAATGTCCTATTTGGGGAAAATGATTGTTGAATATATTTTTTCCTTGTTTCAATAAATAATTGTTGATAATGAATATTGATTGTCCCCTGCTCCAAAATGGTCTTTACGGATGTGCTCTGGTGGTTAGTGGACATTTCTCGTCAGCGTGGAGCCTTGGGAAATTATATTTACCAGAACCTTCCAGACTAAACATCATCTCTAAGTTCTCCCCAAAGCTTGATTTGTCCTGAATGAAACTAATGTTTACAGCAGTCCACTTATAAAGAAACCCACAGGTTGAAAAAAAAAAAACCCCAGACATGGCAGAAAGTTGTTATAGCTTTTTTTGACCATTGAGACCGATTTATTTCGCTCTGATCATCTGAAGCCGTTTTAACCCTGATCTTCTTCCAAAGAGAATCATGTATGTGTCTGGCTGTATTTGTTATAGCAAATATATATGAATATAATAAATAGATTTATCTGTTGCATATCGAATTCTTGATTTCTTTTCAAACTAGCCGTTGCTAAAACTAATAACTTTACAGTTAAAATACATAAATATTGACTTTATTTAAATCTTGCATGGTTTTCTTGCAACATTTCACAAAAGGATCCATAAAAAGATGAGTATAAAAGGACTTCTAGTTGCATAAAAATTTACAAAGAACTAATCATGAGCAAACTGCTAGTCAACCATTACCTAGTGTTGAAGTCCTAATCAGGTCTGGATAAATACACCCAATGGTTAGTTTATAGTTAGAGGATGGATAATTAACCATAATCTAAATATACACTTCAGATCACCTTTGAAGTGTCTAATAAATGGTTAGTTGATGATGAGTAACTTATGAAATGAGTAAGCATCAGTTGAAGACATGATCTTTTTATAAAATATTATTTGGAGTAAATAATTATGGAATAGTTTACTGAACCATAACTAACCATAATCTAATCACTAATCTGATCAAGAAAGGAAAAAAAAAACATGAAGACTTAATCAATAGGTATTGGTCAACTATTCACTAATAGCTAGTTATTGGTTATTATTCAAAATGGATCAGGAATTAATTCAATACAGTTTCAATTCAGTTTATTTATATAGCGCCAATTCACAGCACATGTCATCTCATTTAAAGGCACTTTACAAGAAAAGTCATTTCAATTCAATCATACATTAATTCCAATTAATCTTTCAGTTCATTATTCCAATCAGTTTAAAAGTTTTTATCTAACAAATCCCAGCCGATTTCATTGAGTCATTGACTTGCAGCATTCCCTCCTCCTGAACAAACATGTAGCAACAGTAGACAGTCGGCTGCGTTGTGCCGTTGACTTCACAACAATCCCTCATACTGAGCAAGTATGTAGCGACAGTAGAGAGGAAAAACTCCCCTTTAACTGGAAGAAACCTCCAGCAGAAACTGGCTCAGTAGGAGTGGCCATGTCCATGACTGTGTGGGGGTTCGAGAGGACAGAGCAGAAACACAGAACAAAAGAACGGATGTTAGAGTACTTTCTATATTAAAGACAATAAAAGTTGACAACAGGACACGGAGAACGTTCAGTTACTGGGAGCATTATCCCAGCTGATGCCACCCCCTAAAAAGGCATCACAGCAGAACAGAGTGCCAAACCAGGTGTAGCTTCTATGGAGAGAGAAAAACACTAAGAGAAAACATAAAGTTAACAGTTGAAATAACATCAAATAATGCAACTGGAGAGTAGTATAATAGAAAAGTAGCAGAGTGAAGAAAAGTGGTCAGTCTGTCCTCCAGCAGTCTAAGCCAATAGCAGCATAACTACAGAGATAGCTCAGGATGACCTAAACCACTCTCACTATAAGCTTTATCAAAAAGGAAAGTTTTAAGCCTGGCCTTAAAAGTAAACAGAGTGTCTGCCTCACGGACTAAAGCTGGGAGCTGGTTCCACAGGAGAGGAGCCTGATAACTAAAAGATTGGCCTCCCATTCTACTTTTAGAAATCCTAGGAACCAGCAGTAAATCTTCAGTCTGAGAGTGAAGTGCTCTGATGGGAACATATGGAACAATCAGATCTTTGTTGTAAGATGGAGCTTGATTATTAAGGGCTTCATATGTAAGAAGGAAGATCTTAAACTCTGTTCTAGATTTTACAGGGAGTCAATGAAGGGAAGCTAAAGCAGGAGAAATGTGATCTCTCTTTTTAATATTCATCAGAACTCTTGCTGAAGCATTTTGGATCAACTCAACGCTTTTAATTAGATTTTGTGGACTTCCTGATGTAAAGAATTACAGTAGTCCAGCCTTGAGGTAACAAATGCATGGACTAGTTTATCAGCATCACTCCTGGACAGGATGTTTCTCATTTTAGCAATATGCTGAAGGTGAAAGAAGGAAATCCTAGAAACCTGTTTAATATGGGATTTGAATGTCATGTCTTGGTCAAAAATATCCCATGGGTTCCTTACGTTATTACTGGAGGCCAATTTAATACCATCTAGATTAAGTGATTGACAAAGCAGTTTGTTTTTCAGAGCTTCTGGTTCAAAGACAACTTCTGTCTTGTCAGAATTTAAAAGCAGAAAGCTAGGGTCATCCATGTTTTTATGTCTTCCAGACATGCCTGTAATCTACCTAAGTGATTTGATTCTTCAGGATTCATGGATAAATATAGTTGCGTATCATCAGCATAACTGCGTAAATTTATCTCATGCTGTCTGAGGATTTTACCAATTGGAAGCATATATAGTAAAACGAATTGGTCCAAGCACAGAACCCTGTGTTACTCCACAAGTGACCCTTGTGTGTGAAGAAGATTTATTATTTTCATGAACAAACTCAAAGCCTAGTGCTGCTCCTTTGATCCCTGCAACATGTTCAAGCCTTTCTAAGAGAATATTGCATCATTGCAATCATTAAGCATTGTTTTTTTGTTTTTTTTTGTTTATTGAAAGAGAAGGTTACATATTATTCCTTCACAGATACAATATAACCTTTTCCTCTCTTACGTTCAGCTTTTCCCAAGGGGCGAACTCTGCCGCTCAGAATTGAGGCCAACCCGGAAGTAACAAAAATTGCAGTTCACCCCTCATCCGCTGGGGGCTGGCTCCAGAAAGGACCAATTTCCCATTGACTCCCATGTTAAAAAGGCCAACTTCACAGCAGAAATAAACATGTTGACAGCCTGGTTAAAAAAACATTTTAGGTTTAATAAGTCAGGTTTATAGTCATGACAACTCTGAGGGGGGTGCATTTTTTTCTAACTCATCCATTTAGACATAATTTAACCTTGAAATTATGAATAATTAGGGCCGTGTCCTTTTGATTGACAGGTCTCGGATGAGCCGTCAGCGCTAAGGCTGGTGGCTAACGGTGGCTAGCAGCTTGCCGCCATAGACTGCTTTCCCCCCTGCTTGCTCCGGGGAAGGCCTTCAGCCTGGGACTCACGTTAAGACTTTGGCCATTTACTTTCACTGAACTTGGACATCAGTTGTATCCGCAAACTTTATTAGTGTTTAGATATAAATGGTGCACTTATTGGACAAAAATGGCTTGCTGTGGTACTGATTGCACTAACAGACCGTCTAAGAAGTCTCTGCTACATTTTTTTCGGTAAGTAAAATAATATTTCTGTACGTTATTTTGTAGATGAAGCTCCTGCTAGCTGAGCTCCTAACAAAGTAGCTAGTTAACCACACTGGGAAACTACAAACTGAACAGGTTAAGATGTTGTGCATTTAAGATAAGGCTGCTTGGTCGAACATGGGTTGAAATGATCACATTTCTTATTTACTTTATTACATGTTGATTTATTCAAACTTCACATAGTTTTAGTAAAATCTATGGACAAACAGGGCTTCATGATTTTATTTGACAAAATTATTAAATTGTGCTCATTTCACCATCAAAATAACGTATTGATCGCTTCACGGTCACACACACACATGTTTACCAGCACGTTATTTTGACGGTTTTAACATGTAAAGTAGATAAGAAATGTGATCATTTCAACCCATTGTCGACCAAGCAGCCTCATCTTAGAGGCACATCTGTTTAAAAAAAATATATATATATTTTCCCAACTAACCTTAGATATATTTCAGATTTTGTTGTCAGAGATTTTTTACTTTTTAAAAATTAATAAGAGTCGTCAGTTAAGGCATTAACCCTTTTTGTTATGCTGTCATATGGTCTTCACTTTCATTGTTGTACTTTTATACATAAAGCCATAAGTGTTATGTCTGTATGGTCATCTGTTTACAGCACGTTTGTCTTGTTGTGATGAGTTGGTTTCCAACTAATGTTGAATGCAATGTTGAAATTTTAAGTTGTTTTTAATATAAAATGTTTTTTTCCTTACAGATCATATCAATCGCCTAAAACTACAGGAAGATCATAAGGAGAAGTACTTAACAATATATGTGCATCACCTTTAATGCCACTTCTTTCATATCCTTAGGTGCTGTTCATTTTCTGTTTTTGATTAAATAAACAACAAATCAATGAAGTTTCTGTTTTTCTTTCTCAAAGATATTGTTTCCATTTCAAGAAAAAAAATCATAGTTTTGTAGCTACATAAGAAGTATGATTTGGCTTTGTAATATTTCAGACGCCAAGGTTTATTTTAATATTGAGATGTTGAAGGAATTTATCAAATTCAAAAATGCAGTTGGCTGATTAATTACTTGTTTGTTTTATTTCTTCCCTTGTTATATACTTTTGAAATAATTCTCAGTCATTATAGAGAATAAAACATTTCTTTTTTTAAACACAAGATTCTATAAAAGAAAAGGACTCAAAAAACAAAGCGGGGCCAGAAAGCAAAAGAGACTTGCGTACAGTGAAATGGGGTCGGGGGAGGAGGAGGAACAGAGTTGTCAACAGTGTTATGCCAACAGATGTAATTATTGAAATAAAACTACACCAACAACACATTAGACATAACAATCAGGGCTGTATTTATACTTTTTGCTTTAACATCAATTGTTCAAAAGGACTGTCATGTCTAATGTGAGGATGCATAAAGATGGCATCATTTAAACTAGGAATAAAAGAAGCCATAACACTGTTGGCAACCCTGCTGGCCTTTTCTATTTTTGCTGGGTTTACACCTGCCCTCTATTGACACCTTTGGATGATGGAGGAGAAGATGATGGACATCTGAGGGTGAAGAAGGTAAAGCTGGTGCAGGTCCTCCATCATGTTAACCAACTGGACACTGCTGACCATCCCCATGTCATCTCTGCCACAGCTGATGATGAGGACATCTAGAGCTGCTCTTCCTCACAGGGAGTTGGGAAAACAATGGGAGAAGGCCTTTCCACCTCAGCCCCCCCGGCCAAACCAGGAGATACAGACGTCTGGGAGGCCGAGGTTTCCTCCGATGGTTTCTTCAGCTCTCTCAGAACTATGTCAGACATAGCTGTCTCCAATGATCCAAACGGCTATGGAGAAAAAAACTAGTATAATGAATGGCATTTGCACAGTTGTGCCCTATCGGTTGAAAGTATAATACTATAAAATATCTACATGAAGTGATGGAGACAGGTACTTACATGTTCTGCTTTGTATGGCTGTTGTGGAGGACAGGCATGCTAGCCATTGTGACCTGGTAAACGAAATCTATAAAAAGAAACACAAGTGTCTTACTAAAAGTGCAACTTATCCCTTCCCAGACCTCAATAAATGATTAGTAAAATTCATACAATGCAGAATTGACTAGGATCGAAATTATTTATATTAGCTGTTGCTAATCTACAATAGCTGTGGGAACAGTTTCTTTAACTGGGAGATCCTACATGGTAGTACAATCACTAACAATTAGGGTAAATACAAACAAACATTAATATAAATATCCTAACTAACTTAGCTTGATCATGTATCCATGAATAGACTAAATAGATCTCATACACTATTAATAACAAAGTTAAAAATATTATTGAAAACTTGCATTAAGTTAATGATATTTCATTTAAATAAATTATTTCAATTTAAATGTTAACTTACCGATTTAATATTGTATTTACAGCCTGGGTGGAAGAGGGTAGCAGAGTTGCTCTACTGCGGCTTTCAGGCTAAAGGCGCCCGCTAACCTCCGTTAGCTTCAGTTAGCTCCAGGACTAGCTTCAGTTAGCTTCCGTTAGCTTCAGTTAGCTCCAGGACTAGCTCCGGGCTACATCGGCTCAGAGTGTCAATCATCCGCCCCCGCCCTCACAGCTCCACTCTCAGCTCCACCTCTTTGCCCATTTTTGTATTTTCTGGGCGTGACGAGCCGCGTGACGTGGCCAAGATGGCGGCGGTGGGAACCGCCCATTTGGCTTCATTTTTGCTCTTCAGAACCTATGGGTGACGTCACCGAGGCTTCGTCCAGTTATGTACAGTCTATGGTTTTTCCCCCTTTTTTTATTTCCCCCCTCCCAACAAGTAAAATACTCTTCCCCTCACATCAAAATTTACTTTAACAATGAAATAGCATGTACAAAACTACACATCATTAAGCATTGTTAACTGACTATTAACTACCCATTAACTAAACAACTGTACACAAGCATGGGGTCAGAAATTAATAGTTAAGTCATGAGCACATGAGCAAATCAAGATGATTGACTAATCACAGGTTACTAACAACATTTTTTAACAAGATTTCAGCATGTAATACTTTACTTGCCATTAATAAATAAAAACGACTCATGGGTTATAAATCAAAATGGAATCAGAACTTAATTGAATACCTTTTAACTGACCATTAACTAATTTTTACGTGATGGTTGGTTATTAAACAAAAAGGGATAAGGTATTATTAATTGACTAATATGCTGCTATTACCTAGGATTCACAATTTTCTTGCATTAACTAATCATTGGTTAAATGGCATGGTGTGTGATATAAATCATTAGGTAATACTTAGCGGACCATAGATTAGCATCATTAGCAATTAGGGATGTAAGAAAATATCGATACGCTGATATATTGCGATATTTTATGTCAAGATATTGTATCGATATTCAAAAGCAATGTATCAATTTTTATTTCTATTTTAGTTTTTAGAATTTGAATGGATCTGAATGAATTTTTGTAGTAAAATTAAAGGTATCACTGGTAGTTGGTACCTGTTTTCACCTTCTTCATTCCAGTGGATCAACTAGATAAAAACAGATGTGTTAAGTATTGAACAGGCTGGAGTGTTTAGAATGCTGTGACAGTTTTTCTACAGCTAAATTAAGTTTAAAAAAATCACAATATATACTCTTACTCATAGTATCGCAATATATTGCAATATGACGTATCGTCCCTCCTGTACTGTGATACATATCGTATCGCCAGATTCTTGCCAATACACATCCCTATTAGCAACCATTGGTTATAAATCAAAATAGAACCAGGAATAAACATCAAGTAATACTTAGCTGATCATTAACTACTAAACAAAAGTTGATGTGGTTTTAATAACAGTTAGTTTAGCTGGTAGTTTATGATTAGCAGCTATGTGTGCATTTTTCCAGTGCAGCAGGTCACAAAAGGAGTCTATCATTTGACTGCTTCTGTATGTCACTCCATTAACGTGAAGTGCTTCCGATGTCAAATTTGAGGAAAAACTCACTACGCCAACTTCCTTATTCCTCCGCCCTGCCTACAGTAATCCGTAAAGTGTGAGAAAACGATTGAAAGTGGCTTTGCTGTAGATTTCAGATTTTCTTTTGAGTTTTCCCTTTATGCCACCACAAGAGGGCACGATGTTTGAATGCACACCAGAAAAGTACATTTTGAAGACATTTCACCAAGAACCTGCCCTGGGGAGTCACCTCAGAATAGAATAGGATTAAATGTGATTTTGAATTAAGACAGATTTCCTTACAATATATCGGTTCAATTAGAAATCACCTAAAAGTTAATTTATATGAGTAATTACATTAAAAAGTGAAACTCATTCTATGGATTGATTACACACTGTGCGATATATTTCAGTCGATGATTATTCAATTCAATTCAATTCAAAAATACTTTATTGATCCCAGAGGGAAATTAAGTGTTGGTATAGCTCATATAATTAATTCTTTAAGGAGTTGTAGATGATGATGGCTGTGGGCAGGAAGGATTTCCTGTAGCGGTCTGTATTGCAGCGAAACTGAAGAAGCCTCTGACTGAAGACTCTCTGTTGTTGTATGACTGTCTCATGAAGAGGATGCTCAGGGTTGTCCATAATGTTTTTGATTTTATGAAGAATCCTTCTTCGCATTATCATCTCCAGATTTTCCACAGTCGTCCCAAGAACAGAACCAGCCTTCTTTATCAGGTTGTTTAGCCTTTTTAAATCCCTGGCTCTGATGCTGCTACCCCAACAGATGACGGCTGAAGAGATTACACTCTCCACAACAGACTTGTAGAAGATCTGTAGCATCTTGCTGCAAACCTTGAAGAACCTAAGCTTCCTCATGAAGTACAGTCTGCTCTGTCCCTTCTTGTAGACGGCTTCACTGTCCAGTCTCCAGTCCAGTCTGTTGTCAAGGTAAATTCCGAGGTATTTATATTCCTCAACCACCTCCACTTCCTCTCCCATGATGGAAACAGTTTTTGACTTATCCCTGTTTCTTCTGAAATCTACAATCATCTCCTTTGTTTTGTTCACATTCAAGGTGAGACGATTGTTTCCAAACCATGTCACAAAGCGGTCCACCAGCTCTCTGTATTCAGCTTCTTGTCCATCGCTGATACACCCGACAATTGCAGAGTCATCTGAGTATTTCTGCCGATGACAGGTCTCTGATTTGCACTGGAAGTCTGAGGTGTACAGAGTGAAAAGGAATGGTGAGAGTTATGGCTCACTGCTCATGAAAATTTTTTAAATGATTTTTTAAATCAGGAATATTGAAAAGCATGCCCATGTTCTGTACGGTTTTTGCACTAAATGACTGGTTGGGGCTCCTTTTACATAAATTACTTCATGTGATAATGAAGCTCAGGCTGCTTTAATAGCAACATGGAACAAGTGCTCAATTTTAGCGGTATATATATTTAATCAGAAAATGAGAATACCACAGAAGAATAGGTATATCTTCTATAGTATTCTCAATTTCTGATAAACTTATTATTGTGATTTAATTACCTCTAAACTAAAATCATCTTAACAGAAATAGTGTTATAAATCTGTATGATTTTATGTTACTTAATCGAATTACTGTGATTAAATACCTTGGCAACAAATTCCGATATTTATTGAGAGGCAGTTGTATATCAGATTGGGGCATTTTGTGGCCCCTGGTCAAACAGGGGGCCCCCAAGTCGCAAGGTTTGTTTTTACATCCAGCTGACCCTACATACTGCTTTTGCAGTCTGGAGAAAGTCAGTTAAAAAAAAGCCAATATTTGCCACAAAACGACTAGACTATCAACACTAGTTTATGTGTTAATATTGGTTCCAGTTGTAGTAACCGGAGCTGGGAATGGAATAAGTCTGTTCGTGTGAACATCTCTAAACGAAACGTGAACACCACCACAATGTCTGGGACAGAGATGTGGAGGGTGGATATATGGACGAAAAGGGGGTGTGTTTGATGGGTGGAGATGCGGGGTGTGCAGACTCATCCCGGTGGGCTGGTGCACTCCCTTCCATCTCCACAACATTCCCACTTTTGGAGACCTGACCAAAGCGCGTCCGGAGCCACGTCTCCCCCCTCCCCCTACCCTCCGACCACCCCACCCCTCCCTCCGTTTCCCCTATTTTTCTTCCCCCACCATCACCCTTACCAAGCCCTCTTTCACGCCAGGTGTCAGAGCGCGCATCGGCCGGGAGATGCAGCCTCGGGTCTGCCGCACACGGACAGCAGCGGGCTCGGAGCTGCCGCAGAGCGCCTCGGCTCCCTCCGGACGCAGCATCCCGGACTGCTTTTAACACTTAAAATCCACATAAAAGGACATATTTCTTCACAATCATTTCTCACCCTTTCCCCTCCCCGCATTTTTTTAGTAAGAAAGATCAAAGCAGGCTGTGTTCAATGCGCAGCCATGCTTCTCGTCTCGTCTCGCAGCGCGCTGCTCTCCGTCTACTACCCGCAGATCTTCATCATCCTCACCAGCGGTAGCTACCTGTAAGTTTCACTAAATGCGCATGCTTCCTTTCAGTTTGATGCGCTTTTATTTCCAGCAGCCTACGTTAGGTTCCGACGTGCGTAAATTTTTAGCCAATTACGCACAAAATTGGAATGTTGAGAAATGAAACCAGAACATAGTTCCGTGCACGTAAAAAAAAAAACAACCTTTCTAGATTATTGTCTTCTACTTTTTTTGTTGCTATATAATTTGTGGAATACTTTGGAAGAATCGGTGGATAAAACGCGCGACTTTCTTGCCTCGTTTAGCCATTTTCCTCCTCAGTGGAACTTGAGCTGCCGATTTCTCCTCCAACACACTGGCATTTTCATTCAGAAATTGAGCCATAAAACGGCTGAGTGAAAACTTGGTCGAGTGAAGCCAACATTTAATCTGTTGGACTTTATATTTCGGACCAGCTGATGAGATAACCTGCCTTTATGGATTTACACATTACACCAGAACCACTTTGTCTTGGAAGCACCTCGTCAGACCCGGGCTATAATGTGGGATAGCAGCATATGGAAAATGGTTGTATTAAATGATTACTTCATGCTCTCTTTATAGAAAGAGGGGCCTTTGTAAAGGAGCCTTTGTGACCCGAGCTCCTACCATGAGAGTGATTGCTACACCATATAACTTATTCAGAACAAGGAAAGGTTCTGCTATGAAATCTGTACTATAAACTAGAGTTGTTCATGCTTTCTGCAGGGATGGTGATCAAAATGAGGGCCCCTTTTTGAGAGAATGTTCTCCATATTTTGCTATCAGTCTTTTCACCATCCTCATTTCTGCAGGGCGTTGTCCTCTGTGGTGGCCCTGGGTGCCAACATCATCTGCAACAAGATACCAGGGCTGGCACCTCGACAGAGGGCCCTTTGCCAGAGTCGCCCGGACGCCATCATCATCATCGGCGAGGGCGCCCAGCTGGGCATCAACGAGTGCCAGTACCAGTTCCGCTATGGCCGCTGGAACTGCTCGGCCTTGGGAGAGAGGACAGTCTTCGGACAAGAGCTGAGAGTAGGTCAGTGTAGTCTGGAACTCAGCTTCTTTTGGGTTGTTTTTGGTGGGTGGTTTTTTTGTTTTTTTGAGTTTTAACAGTGGGGGACTGGTAAAGAAAATATTCACAGCTCAGGTGGGACAGTCTGTTGACCAGATAATAGTTAGTCGTGTCCTCTGCAAATCTGGTCGTTACTGAAAAGTGAAAAGAAGAAAGACATTGTTTTAAAAAAAAGCTATAAGATTAACTTTAAAGGTTAGCACAAGATATGAAAGGGACATAGCAAACATTTGGAAGAAAGGGAAGGTCAGATGAGACCAAAATTTGACATTTAGGTCAACATGGAAACTGCTATTAGAGGCAGAAAACTAACACTGTACATCACTCTGAAAACACCATTCCTAATGTGAAGCATGGAAGATGCAACCTCATGCTGTGGGGATGCTTTTCAGGGAAGATGAATAGTGTTAAAAATAGGGAAATCATCAATGAGAACCTGATGGAGACTGCAAAAAAAGAAAGGAAATTCATGTGTAAGAAGAGTCCAGTCAAAGTCAAGATAAACCCATTTAAGAATGTGTGGTGAAAACTGATGCTTTCTATTCAATCTGACAAAGCCTGAGCTCTTTAAAAAAAAGAATAGACATACATTTCAGTTTCTAAATGTGCAAACCTGGTAAAGGCATACCTTAAAAGCCTTGGTAACTCCATGGCCGTTTGGTTTTCCTTATAACATATAAAGCTCTTCCAGAGTGCAACCTTTGAGGGTTTCTTCTAAGAGGCATAAATACATTCAACACTACAAACGAACAAGGTCTAATTCAAAGTTTTAAAGCTGTCAGCACCAAAGTAAAGATTTCATCTGAAGCATTGTCTGAAAGTTATGTCAGAACCATCAGGATATGAGCTCTTAAATTCATACATGTAAAGTCTATAAACACTTACTAAAAATGTCTGTTTTTAGAACATTCCTTAAAATGTTTGAGTCTTCACAGGCCTTTCTCTGCTCCTAATGTGAACCTCTTCCATAAATTGCTTGGGATTCAGAATGTTTTGTTGCGGTTTTGCTGTGGGTTTGGATACATGTTTAATCTAGCAGTTCTGGGAGTGATCCCTTTCTGCTGTCTGGATCCTTAAAGATCAGTTTTCGCTCGGTAAACAAATTCAAAGAGACACATGAGAGTCAACTTTTTTGTCATGTCCATTAAAGAAAAACAGAATTTCTTTCAGGATCCATTTAATAAGGGCTTTATCAAAACAAGCTAGAACATGACTATCTAAACCAAGAAATATACAGCAGTCTTGTGCTGTAAATGGAAATTATGCAAGTTTAGTAGGTTGACCTTTAGGGCCTGTTAATTTATTAAGCTTCAAAAAAGACCAGAGAGATTCATGCAAACCACTAATTGAAGGCAGCTCCAGCAGCTGGATGGCAACAATGGAACCCTGCATGCACCGCCGTTCAATCAAAACAAATCCCAGCGCGAAGACATGGCTGTTTGGCCGCTGCTCGCGCCCAATGCCTTGAGAAATGCTCAGCAGTGTAGCACAACGTATCCGAATAGCTCGCAGATTTAGCTTGATGAGAGAAGACTTCACCGTTTGTTTTGAGTTATGGGACGGGAGGAACCACAGGGCTGAAGGAGTTTGTCGTGTTGGAAGGGAGCCATCAGAATTGCCTCTAAAGGAGACGCCATGCATTAATACCCTGGACTGTAGGGAAGAACACAGGCACGGCATTATCCTACTTGAAGGGGGAAGGTATCCTGTTACCAACTTTAGTGCCAATAAATTAATTTCCCCCCTTTTACGCCATAAAAATGAGGGCCTTTGTTATGAAGCTCAAACAGTAACACAGAAAAGCTGGGAAATGGGATAAACCCTCTGTAGAGGCCATTCACAGATTGTTTGGACATGTTAAACAGGATCATTTGCTGCAATTTTGAAGTCAGAAAAAGAACGACACTGTATGACACATGAAGCATAGCGACTCACATAGCGCCTATGCATAAAGTACATATACACCCCAGAGGACTCCAAAGCTACACAACATTCAGTTAATCACCCATTCAAGCACACGTTCACACGCTGACGGTGGTAAGCCAAGTTGTAGGTGCAGCTGCCCTGGGGCAGACAGACTGGAGCGCCACCAGGCTCTCTGACTGCCACCAGTAGTGTTTTGCCCAAGGACACAATGACGGAAGGAGCGGGGGTTCAAACCGACAGCCCATCGGTTACAGGTTGAACTCCAACCTACTGAGCCAGCGTTGCCATGTCAGCCAGTCAGATGTCACTTTGTTTTTTTCAAGGTTCTGATTACTGCTTTAACAAGCACTAACTGCTAAGATAGACCCACCTGACATATATAGAGTCTGCTGTTTCTTTTAAAATACCTCCAAAGCAATGATCTCAGAGAAGCAATTGTTGCTGCACATCAATCTGTAAAAGGACCAGAAGGACATTTAGAAAACAACTTCTGTAGATCTGTGGTGTTGTAGGCAATATGAGTGTGCTCCAAAACCAACTTTTTCTACCTGTCTGTAGCCATAACGTTAAGGCCTATATGTGTGGAAAACATTCAGTGCAGTTGCCAAACCTTGTAGCAGTTAAGATCTCTGCAAACCCAACAGCTGAGAGCAAGTAACATTTAGAAGAACTGCTAACAAACCCCAAATAACACTTTCTAGGCTCCAGAACTTGTTTGGATGGTTCACCAGATGCAAGAACAGGACAGTAGAACAAAGTGGCAAAGTCGAATCTGAATGAACCACAAGACTTCTGGCTCCTTTAGACAGATGAGCCCAAAGTGGAGATTTTCATAAGTAATATACAGTGCCACATTTGGTGAGTCACACAGCTAAAAGAGCCAGTCATTTCCCCCCTTATTATAGGCATACGGGCATCAGTTTAAGTTCCTCAAGACACTATTAAAGAAAAACACTGACAAAGTGAGCCATCAGAATAACACTGTCCACCCTGTCTTCTCAAAAGCAGTCTTGTAATACGGTAAAGCTTCTTAAAGACATCTCAAGACATTAAGAGATTATGTTAACTTGTTAGAAACAGTTCACATCTTGTCTACCTTAATGAGATAGTGATTTAGTATAGCATTTAGGCCTCACACTGCACTGCAGACATTCTGAGAGAGCACAATCCTAAGGAGGAATGTCCAGCCATCCGCTTGTGAAGGTTTTAATGTGGCATAGTCAGGACATAAAACCAAACTTTAATGAGGCCGTACATGTCTGAAAACCCTCAAATGTGGCTGAATTACAACACTTCTGCAAAGAAGATCGAGATAAAAAAAAGGGATGTAAAAACAATAACTGCATGATGGTCATCCATTGTTGTCCTATTAGTTCTCGGAGCTGATCCAAAAGGATTGATCCCACATTCTCTGAGAACTAAACGTGTTCCTGATGTGGTTAAGATATAATATGAAGATTATCCTGACAACCAGTTCAAGAATTTCTTTGAGCCACTTTCACCAGTGTGACTGTTTCACCAAATTGTGCCTGAAGAGTTGGGAGAATATGCCCGGGAATATTTTTTGTTATTAGCAGACATTATTCACTGGCAACATTTTGAGTACAACAAGGAGGATGGGATAAAATTCTTGGAAGAAAGGCAACACAAAACACAAACTCAAAGTGGATGTTTCACTTCTGGCACAACACAGGGGTTGTGGTAGACTCACCTTTTCTTCTCCAAACAAATGATATAGGATCCTTATATGTAAAAAAAAAAAAAAGATCAGAATAACCACACTCTTGCTGTCCATCCTTGTAGGTCCTGGTAAAGTTCAATGTGCCCTTGATGATTTACATATTTTATGTACTATGGCACCATGTTCAGGTTGCTTGAGGCACTGCATATTATTTTAGCCATCTATATAGGTATTAGGCTCTACTTTGGAGACTGTCTGGAAATGCTAGACCCTAAGATGTTGTGACCACGTTTTTACCTCCCACAGTCTAAATCCCCACTCGGTTTAAGCCCAACAGTCCCCGACAGTAGCCAAAGTCCAAGACCTATCTAAATACAGTACTCTAGCTAGCTGTATAAGTCTGAAGTACACCATCATTCATTTAATTTTATTCCAATTCTGTCCTCTTTTCTTCAGGCAGCAGGGAGGCAGCTTTCACCTATGCCATCACAGCTGCTGGAGTTGCCCACGCGGTGACGGCGGCCTGTAGCCAGGGCAACCTAAGCCAGTGTGGCTGCGACCGCGAGAAGCAGGGGTACCACGACCGAGAGGAGGGCTGGAAGTGGGGGGGCTGCTCAGCAGATGTCAAGTATGGCGTGGAGTTTTCGCGACGCTTCGTGGACGCTCGCGAGATCAAGAAAAACGCCCGCCGGCTGATGAACCTTCACAACAATGAGGCGGGTCGGAAGGTAACGGAATCAGGTCCACTCTGATCAAACCATCTGCTAGTCAGTAAGTGAGTAAAAAGCATGTTAATAGTGAGAGGAGTGCACTTGAGTCACATGACAAGGACTCAGTTTATAAATTCAATGACTCGACTCGGACTTTAACACCGATGACCTGTGACTTTATTTGAGCTTGAGCATTTTGACTCAAAACTGCTTGACATCTTAGGCCAAATAGAACGTTTGTGTTGAGTACGTGTTGCTTATAAATTTCTTGAATCACCTTACATTATGTTTAATTATTTGCAGCCAATTTGCACTACCCAGTAGGCCAAGATCGTGGTTAGGTTACAACAGGGAAAGCAAGAATGGCTTCAGTGATGTTACTAAGCACTGGTTGGAAAAAAAAGATACATTTTACCGCTTAAACAAATTAAGTGTTAATGATCAAAAATAACTCTTGTTTTCTCACAATATCTCATCATTTTTAAAAATATATTATTCACAAAAATATTTACAGCAGGGGTAGACCGTCTCAGGTCCCATAAGTGCCAAACATCTAGCTCAGTGTTTTCCAACCCTGGTCTTTAAGGCACACTGCCCTGCATGTTTTAGATGTTGTACATGTTTACCTGCTTTTACACACCTGATTGAGATAATTCCAGTTCAGCAAAACCCTGATAATCAGATATCAATTGAAATCAGGTGTGCTGAAGCAAGGAAACATCTAAAACATGCAGGGGAGTGTGCCTTGAGGACCAGGGTTGGGAAACACTGGCCTGGTTAATGGTAGCTTAACAGTATAGGAATGTCTATCTTTGCTTTTCTTACCAGTTAAAACGTGGAAGTTGAAAAGTCATTACTAGAAGAAGTTGCAGTTTAGTTTTTTTACAGGGGCCGGATAGGCGGTCGCCCAGGGTGGCAACAGAACGTGGGACACAAAAGCACCACGTTGAACTAACTCAATATCAGTTGGGCCCTGAAAAAGTTGTTTAATGTTTTGATGGATGTGACATGAATGGGGAGCTGACTCCCCCGTATGAGTAGGTGCTCCACTTTGCTGCTGGGAACAGGCAGAACAGACTGTGTTTGTTGTCAGTCGCCCTGTGCCCATGTGACTCGAGGTGACATCTTTGTTTCTTAAAGCTGGATTTTATTAAAAATTCATAACAGTTGTTGGAATGTAACTAAACTGAAAAGGAGCTATAGCTTAGATACATGAAGCTTAAAGTGAAAAACATTGTTAAATAAAGCTACTTGTATGCATTTGCCTCTTTTGTAAGCTAATAACAAAACCACCTCGATAATATGTATTAGTAAGACAACTAAATAAGTGGTTGAGTGGTATTAAGGATTTTTGGGAACTATTATTACATTACACATTTCCTCAACTCACTTGTTTAGTGTGACAAAATTTAGGTTAAGACTTGTTGAGTCAAGACTTGTATATCTTGACATTGGACTTGAGTTAAAAAGACTTAAGGCTAACTTGTGATTTGGAAAACAAAAATTAGTCGTTTAATGTTAGTAACAATATTTAATCTAATGTTAAGTTTAATGGTTTGCCTCTTTCCAGTGGTTTAAATTGCATAATCACTTAATTTGCTGCTCCCATTTTTTGAAACTGGAATTGTAAGATGCAATCGAACCGATGAGTTCCCCGGACTATAATGCCATACTCATTGATCCATCTATCCATCCTAGTCTTTATCTGAGGTCCGGATGGGAAGTTACCAGGTCCATCATGGAAACCAAGACATCACTTTTCAGATCAGCACTCTTCAGCTCATTTTGAGGGATCCCAAGGAATCAGAGTGGGATGTGAATGGAAAACCTCCAAAAAGAGCCTCATCGAAAGTATCCGGATCAGATGGAAGAACTACAACAGCGGTTGCTCTAGACTCTGAGCTAACTTTTTTCTCTAAAGCTGATCTCTGCCACCCTACAGAGGAAGCTTGTTACAGCTGCTCGTATCAAGCATCTGGTTCATGATCCGTATCTCATAGCCAAAAGGTGAAAGCTAGAATGTGGACGGACTGGTAAATTAAGAGCTTTCGCGTTCTGTCTCAGACAGACAGGAGCACCATTCTTTCTCCTGCTTTATCCATCCATCGCTCATGAACACAACTATTAAGTCAGAGCAGAGAATATTCTTGCAATCCTCCCTCTCTCCCTTTTTCAGTGACCACACGTCTGCATCGGTGCACACACCAACCCAGCCGGAGTCAAGAACCGCTTCCAAAGCTGTGATAACCCACGAGGGGAAAGTAACAATCCGCTGATTTGAATAATGATGTGTACGAACAAGTAGCCCTCTGTTATTAAAGATTTAGTGACTGCATAAAAAAATATAAATCATGTGTGGATCTTACGTTGAACTCAATCACCTGTCTATTTTGTCATTTGAATGTGTTTATAGGACATTATAATGTATATTTGGCTCAAATCACCATGTAAGAGTATACACATGTAGGGTTACGCAACAGTTGTGGTCAGCCTTCTCCTGTCACTCCATTCTGTGGTCTGAAGAAAGGTAATGTTAATTAGAGACTCCAGCTCGGAGCTACGAGCTATTTTCCCTGGATTTTTTGACACAAAGTTGGCTTTCCAGCTGCTGTGCTGAAAGTTAAAGTGGCCGCAGAAATCCCGGCTTCCCAAAAAGAGACAGGCTTAACTGTTTACAATGACGTTATATTTATCTTGCATGGTATATTTTCAGCTCCTGTCACTTTTCTCACTTATTAATTTTTTTTTTTTTGCACATGCTCTCTTTGTGAGCAGATCCTGGAGGAGAGAACCAAGCTGGAGTGCAAGTGTCACGGTGTCTCCGGCTCCTGCACCACCAAGACCTGCTGGATCACCCTGCCGAAGTTCAGAGAGATCGGCTACCTGCTGAAGGAGCGCTACAGCGAGGCGGTTCAAGTGGAGCCCGTCCGAGCCTCGCGGCTCCGCCAGCCCTCCTTCCTGCGCCTGAAACAGGCCCGGGGCTACCAGAAGCCCACAGACACGGACCTGGTGTACCTGGAGCGCTCTCCGAACTACTGCGAGGAGGACACGGTCACGGGGAGCGCGGGGACGAGAGGGAGGCTGTGCAACGGCACTTCTACCCACACGGACGGATGCAACGTGATGTGCTGCGGCCGGGGCTACAACACGCACCACTACACGCGGGTCTGGCAGTGCAACTGCAAGTTCCACTGGTGCTGTTTTGTCAAGTGCAACACCTGCAGAGAGAAATCAGAGGTTTTCACCTGCAAGTAGGTTGCAAGAAAAAGGGGACTCCAAAAGGAAGGATCTTAAGATATTTATTACATTTTGCACATTTTGGCATCCTATTGGGTACCTTTTAAAGAAAAGGAAACTCAAGCTGAATATGAGCTTTGGAAATCACTGGGAGCAACAAAGACAAATATCTAAGACACTATGCAAAAGTTTTCAAACGATTTGAACTTCTTCACATTTTCCTACCAGCCACAAACCTCAATGTATTTTGTAGGGATTTTGCATGATAGACCAACACAAAGTAGTTAGGTGGAAGAAAAGAACAATGCATAATTTTTCATAATCATGTCTCTACATGCTTTGCAAATCTATGAAAATGAATTTTTCGACAATTCGTTGCAACAGAAAGAAGGAAAAAAAAGCTACAAATCAGATTGGCTGGAGAGTGTTTGTGGACAGCAGTTTAGAAGACTGAAGATTTTTAATTGCATTTAGATCTGAACTTTGACTAGGCCACTAACACAATCACTGAAGCTCTGGTTGTATGTTCCGGGTCATATTGTCTTGCAGGAATTGTTTCACAACTGGGATGGTGTGTTCAGAGTGATAGGATTTTGCATGCAGTACAAAAAACGTTCAACTCTGGTCTCATCCGACCGGAGCACTTTCTTCGTCTCCTATGTGGCTTATAGCAACATGTAAACTGAACCGCTATTGGTTATCTTTCAAAACTAGCTTTCTTCATGCCACTCATCCATAGCACAGGTTTGTGGCTGGAATGCAAACCTCCTCCAGTCTTTCAACGGTTTTCTTCCAGGATTGTCTTATATCCAGCTTTAAGCAAATAATTTCCACAGTATGATGCAGCCACCCCCATGTTGCACCATGGAGATGTTTAGAGGTAATCGACCAAAGCAACTTCTTCAATCGGCTTATTGTGACCTATCAGATGTGATCCTTTAACTTCATTATTCTGTTTCTTTATTAATGCTGCCTTACAACTAGCTCTATTTATGCTGAGAAATACCATACAGATGGAGTCCATCTACTAATTAGTCAGTTAGCTTCTGACAGCAATTTTATTTAGGGGCAAAGGGTGCCAAAGTTTTATATTTTTAAATGGTAAAAATGAAATCCACATGAAATATTCTTTCCCCTTTTCCCAATTATGCACTACTTTATGTTGGTCTATCACATAAAATTGTTAAAAACACATTTTTGTTTGTGGTCGTAACGTGACAAAATGTGTAGAAGCTTTAGAAGGACGATTATTTTTGCAAGAAACAATTTGCTTCCATACTGGTGCAAAAGATGCTGCAGTATGAAGGACCTGGCATTTTTTTTGGGGCATCCAGCAAAGGCTGTTATTTTCAAGATGAAACATATGTTCAGGAGAACATAGGTCAGAAATGTACTTTGGACTGCGCTGGAAGAAACCTCCATATGAGGCCCCGAAAGATGGCAGCCGAGCATCTTCTCACACTGTATTCTGTTTAAACACTGAAAAAAAATTAAACTATTATTTATGTAAAACATCTTTTACCTGGACATCCCACACCTCTCAAAGATATTTACTTTACTAGGATCGGCATTCCTTATTTAAGGAGAACTGTAACTTCTTAGGCACATTCAGATGGTCACATTTTAGTTTGACACTAAGGGTGGGTGCTGAACTGGCACATTTTACCCATAAACCACCATCCCAAGGCCAGAGGGTTTGTTCCGCCAACAAACGCATTACTTTCAGAATCCGACCTGCGAGCCTGAACGGCACACCATCCTGACTGCGCTCATTGTCTTGCTGTTGGACGAGCTCGAGCTTAGAAATCCACATAGGAGCGATCGGGTCCAGAAACATCCAGTAGTACCAGAGGGACATAGAATTCCACACGGCAGCCTCTGCTTACACAAAGCCTTCCAGCGTGGTTTAGGCCCGCTCAGGCAGATGGCATGGGACCCTAACCACATGGGAGGGGGGGGGGGTTAAAGGATCAAAGGTTTCCATGCTATTTTTGGACAGCACTCTTAATGTATTTACACATTTTGTTTATTTAGGCTTTGTATGAGTTACAAAACAATTGGAAGAGTATATTTTTATATGAGGAACGCTGCACTTTTGTCATTTCTAGCTGGAATGAGTGTTTCTTATTACTGTCATTTTATTCATATTTGAAAGCTATAACTTATTTGGAATTGTTATTTTGGAATAAAGCTCCTGAAATCTGAATGCTCGATATACTTGAAGGGAATTGTCCGTTGAGTTCCATGAAGTTATTCCAGTGAAGTTTCCGGAAACACTACAGGCGCATCTTAGTAGTATAGAATATCATTAAAAAAATCATCATTAAAAAAATTCATTTGGTTGATTATAGTTTACAGCTAAAATAAAATGTATCCGAAAATGTAAATATGGCATAAGTACAATAAAAATATTTTTGAAACCCTCTATAAGAAGGGTAAGCCACTAAAGTGACTGCTCAAGAAGCTGGCTGTTCACAGAGATCCAAACATATTAATGGAAAGTTGAGTGGAAGGAAAACTGCACACGGAACCAGGATCACAGCAGCCTTGAGAGCATTGTGAAGCCAAGCCTATTTTAGAGTTTGAGGGAGTAGTTATTAGTAGGCTGAAAACCTTTATTTTTATTGCTACAAGGCATAGACTGCAGCCAGAGTCTGTGCTTGTCTGAGTCACTATACAGACATGTTACAAGTGCAAAGGCCACATCAAAGGCGTCCTTTTTGGGCTAAGTAAAAAAAGGACTGGAGTATTGCTCAGTGGTCCAAATCTCCCACAGTAAGTCCCAAGTATTGTTTTAAGGAAGATAAGAGACACCAGAGCCAACAATGCAGACAATGTGAAGGTAAAACTCCGTGGGCTTCCTCAACACCTTAGCAGAGCCTTAGGCTTATCGCCTCCAGGCCACACCGCATTGATGCAGTAGTTCTTGCAAAAGGAGGCACGACCAAGTACTGAGTGCATAAACTCTACAGTGCATGAACAAAGTTGTTTTAGTTGGCTGACATTTCTGTAATCAAACTCCTTTATTTTATTGCGACAGTTCTCCCATGGCTGCAGTTGTCCCCATTTCTTCAGTACTTTTTCTTTTCTACCTCACTTTTTCCTTCCGCTAGATTTTCCATTTCTATTCTTTCTACGCTACAGGACTCTGAACAGCCAGATTCTTTAGCATGGACCTTCTGTGCCTTTTGTTGTGTTTGCTGGACAACTGTCATATCAGCATTCTTCACTATGTTTGCATAGACCAGAATATAACTATTCAATATTAAAAATCCTTAAAAAAAAATACAGATTCCATAATTTTTAAATCTTGGTTTTACTGAAACACATTGAACTTTTCAGTGATATCCTAATTTGAGATGCACCAGCAGTAATACATGCAGACCTTGATGGTTCATTAGGCTAACTGGAGACAACTAAACTACTTATTTCAAGGTTGAGTTTGATTTTAAATCTGGCCTTTAATGTTCTTATAAAAAAAAAACAAGATTTTTTCGCAGTGCACTTTATTTTAATAGACTTTTTTGCCCCCTCCAATTTAAACATGAACCGGATATTTTGATATAAAGGAGATCTTTGTTAATGCCAACATGAAACTAAAAGGCCTTAGAATGCAGTAGAGGCCTGTGATGTAAAATGCTGATACGGTAAACAATAAAATTAGTGCATTGTCTGATTTGGCAGATGAACGCCCGGGTTCCAGTCCTGCCACCTCTTTGAGCGCAGCTGACTTGCACAGCCCTTTTTCCTGTGGGGCTGAAAAGCATTGCGGCCGGCCAGTCGAGCGTAACTAAGGTCTGTTATGTTAGCCGTCTGAAATCCTGGTGACCGGAACCCCGTAAGCTCCCTCTACTGTGCTGCCGGATCGGCGGGATAGTCCGTCCGATTGTTTCAACCCATTTTGTCATTAAAAATCCGTGGCAGAGCAAACAGGGTGGAGCAGGGCGTGGGCAGGCCCGAATAGCGGCGCATTGTTGAGTTGTCAGAACAGGTCAGCTTACTGAGCGGCGGGAGGAGAACAGGAAGGAGTGTCGTTTTGCAAACTTCACACTTCTCATCCGATTCCCTCAGTCTTTCATGCATTTATACAATTACTCTATAGACAGGCATTTTATGCATGCTATGCTTCAATCGAAACAGTCTATAAAATACCTAAAGAGTCAAATATGTGCAAAAAGACAGGATGTTTGATAAGATTTTAATGGGATGATTAATGATTTATGCTGCATGCCATCAGCTTATTCCATATGGAAGATGTTGTGGAAATCCCCAGTATCGAGTATTAAACCCTTGAGTGCCAAAGCTAGTAGAAATGCAGTAATAAACTCACGTTAGGCACCGGATCTTGATTTTATATCTTAAAAGCATGCATAGGGACAGATGTTTTCCCAAGTCTGCAAAACAGAAGTCTTGAGCACTTAAACACAAACAAAAGTCTAAGAAAACACAACTGTGTTTTTAAACAAATTATTGAAAAGTGATGCGATGCCTTCACAATTATTGGAGCCACTGTTAAAGTGTAAAAAAAAAAAAAAAAAAAAGCTCTAAAATGGTCACAGTATACTGCAGTTGGATAATCTCACACTGAAACAGGAATAAAAGTTCATTAATTTATTGGGAAAAAACACCACCACCACCACCCAAAGTTAGTAAATGGAAGAAATTTCACTCGAAATTTTTAAGTAAAAATTCCACACTTCAGACTCAAATTCTCAGATTCCCCAGTCCTTTATGTTTACCAAATAACTAATCCTAAGGATCTAATAAGAGCAAGAAAGAAAGGACACAAGGAAGGAGGGGAGGTAAGAAATAAGTTAGGAAGGAGGTTGGACACCAAAAAGGTCATGTGACACAAGGAAGGAAAGAATGACAGAAGAAAGGAAGGTAGATTTCAAGGATGGAAGAGGGAGAAAGAAAGAATGGAATGACAAGGTAGGAAGAAAAGGAAGGACACAAGGGACTAAAGCAGAACATAGGCAAGGAAAGAGGAATGGACACAGGGGTGTTGGTAAAGCAGGCTGCTACAGCGGTCTTCCAAATCAATAATCAATAATTTTCCTTAGCTGGAAAATAAGTAAAATCAAGTTGCATACTTTCACATACTATTCCACACTGTGCCGGTACTTTGAGCATTCAACAATAATGTCACAATTTCATAGTTTCCTAATATCGTGCCAACCTATTGTGATCGTTTTAATTCCTCCACCGATTGTTGATATGGGAACATTTTAGTAAGTGGCTCATGGTAGTCCTATCCGAACTTTATTTCCAGATACTCTGATCAACTTTAACAACAACAAAAGTTCCCCAATAAAAAAAAAAAGAAAAAAAAAAAAAGACTCAAAATAATGTTTGGATTCTTCTCGATTTTTTCAGTATGAGATTATGGTGCAGCAGTAAAACATGAAATTTTAAGCTTTTTACACATTGGTATACTTCTTTATTGTGATTTTTTTTTTAAATAAATGGTTTGATTATGTTGCCTTTCCCATCTCACAGCTTCAACTTTTATTCTTTGATTTGATGTTTTTATTATTATAATACTAATAAGAGGTCTGGTCGGACGTGAAGTTATTTTAAGCGGTTTAATAAGTAGAACTTTATCCCGCGGCCATGATATTTTAATTAGGTGAGGCCACGAGGGGGTAGATTACATCATGTTTTAGACATTCTCTTTCATGGTTACGGCAAAAGCCACGTTGGGACTGAGATTAAACTCCAGCTCCCGCTGCTTACTTGAAAAGCGAAGAAAGCCTCGACCCTGTGGTGCTCTTGTCTTTAGATTAAACCACAAGACATCAACGTATCCAAAAGGTGCCAGCATGGGTTTCCCCACTCACCGACTCCTCATTTCCCAGGCTTGGATCAGGACGAGGCACGAGCTCCTGACCTCTGCTTCTATAACATGCAGACCTCATAGTGGAATAACTTTGTTGAGGTAGAAAAGTTCATTAAAAAGACTTTTCTGATTCAAGTGTTTATAAGTAAAAGCATCTTTACTGGGTAAATACAGAGTGCACACTTAAGGTGTGTCACTTTTCCTTTAGCTGCCCTGCATAGAAACCCATTCACGGGTCGACAACCTTCTTCCTCCAATGTCTTTAGGAGTCTTTCCTCACAGGTTTAAGCAGTAAGCTTCCGTCTCGCTCCTCGACGAGGAATCCCAGCTCCTTGAGCGCAGAATAGTCCACCGGACCGCGCTTCTCCAGATCAGCCACCAGCTCCTGGTTCTGCGAATTGTTCTCTAGGAGGTTCCTGATGGCGAAGATGGCCCACTGGCTGATAACTTGAGGTGGTCGATTAAGGAAGACAGACGGCAAACTTTAACCAAGGTTCTGCTTCGATCATTTTGTTAGATGATATACAGCCTCGCAAAAGTATTCCTACCCCTTGAATGTGTTCACATGGATTTTATGCAACAGACCCAACACAAAGTAGTGGATCAAGGTAAAGCGGTAAAGCTCATGGCTTTCAATTTTTTATTTTTTTTACAAATAATCTGAAAAGTGAGCCGTACATTTGTATTTGCTTTCTTTCATTGACAAACTAAAGTTGTAAATGGTCTTTTCTATGGTTTATTCTACTGACATTAAATGCAGAATTCATCAAAAAAAAGTCTCAAAATAAAAAAAAACTACATATTTCTTAACTAGCATTCTTTGTGCCTCGCCAGATTTTTCTTTTTTGAAGAAGAAAATTATGGTAATCCTAAACATATCACCTTCAAGCACCTGTTCAGAGGGATTTTGTTTTTTAAATAAACTGAAGGGAAGAAGCAGACTGGATTCATAATAGGGGTTTCACCGTGGAGCTAGAAGTAATAAGTCAAGGAACACATGCAACCCCCCTCCCCCCCGATTCTTCAGCGTGGGATGTCAATCTCCTGTCCACATGGTGTTTGTCTTGGGTCATGGAGAACACAAGCATCCCAACCCAAACAAACCAGTTTTGCAGATGTGTTACGCATCTCAGCTTTCCTCTCTCATATTCCCATATTTTTCCTTTGACAATCTTTTTGTTTTTGAGGAGAAACAAGGTCCGACATCACAGAGTTAGCACAGTTTTACAACAGTCTGAGAGGGCTGCAAGGGAACAAACCATCAGCTCGGCTCAGACTGTTCGCCTGGTAAAAAGCCAGTCTTGAAGAGAAATCTGCCTTAGTAAACTAACAATAGCGGTCGCCTTGACGCCCAGCAAAGTTCTTAGAGTTAGGAGACTCACAGCAAACAACAGATGAAATACAATTAATGGGGCATCAGACAGTTCTGCAAGTCAGACGGAGATCAAAGAGCTGATGAATAATGAACAATTTGGAATGCATAGTTATTTTGAAGAAATAGTAAGCTTCTTTGTCACAAATGTACAAAATAGATTTTACTTGCCTCTTTTACAGCTGTCCTACGACAATTCTACAGTCACGAGAATCACACACGTTTCTGCACCTCCATCATCAGTTTCAGCCAAACTATGTAGAATTATTTGAACCTGCCGCAGAGCTCTGCGTGGATCTCTTTAAGTTTGGACATAATCATACATATCGTGAACCCAAAATTATTCACACGGTAATGGCTTTAGATTTCAAATTATTTTTGCTCAATCAAGTTTGTTTCCAACAGTAAATGAGAGAAATCTTTCAAAAGGAGCATCTATCTTTAAAAAGCATTTTATCCACATATAAATCTTTTTTTTCTGTCTATTTCATTTCATAAGCAAATTTATGCTCCATGCACAGTTTCTAAAAAGAGGATGCTTGTGACAGAGTATATGAGTTTTGCATAAAAGGTTCAAACAATAATTGAACAAGGTCTCTCTAATGGACTGATTTCCTCCAACTGTGCTGGGTAACAAGTTAACGCATTGTTGTGTTTCCAACCTTACAGCCATGGTCTTAAGACGATCAGTCATCTTTAAAGTTGATCGATCCAAGATATTTCAGGAGAAATTCAAAACATTGTGTAATATTAAGGGGTATGATTTTGCACACAAGAATTACAGAAAAATAAATCAGAAAGTCGTTGGAACACACATTTAGAAAAGGATACAAGGATTGTTGCTGTCTATGCTGCAGTTGTCCAAGATGAGCGGGATGCCATCCAGTTCTCTCACCTGAAGAGACAAAATTTGGGAAGGTCAATATTTTTGACAAATCACAGCCGAGACCTTTGCTATTTAATTCATCAGCAGAATAAAAGCGGTACATTGCGGCTTTTAGGACAGAACAGCGGAAATCAAGGTTCAAAACACATTTTCATCTCCCGATTGCTTATGTTTAATTAGTAAAATTCTATACTTAGAAGTGGTGGATGGATCAATGGATGGAATAATAAAGACGTGGAAAACACTAACATCCAGAATCATCCAGACTTAATAGGAACCCTGGAAAATCCAATCTTCTATATGACTAAAGTAGAAAAACCTTTTACCAGCAACAAAATAACCAAGACCTGCCTCCTGTAGATTATTACTGTTTTTAAAAACGTCAACATTTATTACCTTCTGTTTATATTTTGCAGTTTATTTTACAATTCTTACAAAAATACAGAGTTGTCCTTTAACAGAGGCACAAATGTGAAGAAAAGCACCAGTGTTAGTTTAAGACCACCACACTGGGTGATCTGCTCTTCATCATGTGTCTTATCCCATAGGCTTAATGACTATGTGTTGCCATTGTGGTTATCCTCCAAACAGCCTGGCAGGGAGCAGAAGAACGGGACCAAGTGCCGAGTTTCAGAAAATGGAATAGTCATTTAGACCGTCGAGGAAGCTCATGTCTGTGCTTCTTTCCACTTTGAGAACAAAAGCTGCTTACATTACATCCAAACCCATAAAGGGATGAATAACAAGCGAGCAGACCCCTGACTTCAGACCGGTACGAGCCGTTCAGTGCTTCGCATGCACATCTTAAATTACCCTCTCTGCCAAAAGGTGAACAGAATGACATTTGGTTTACTGGAAGAAATCCTCGTGAAAACAGATACGGGGTGATTTCTGACCACTGACGGACCACAGATCAGCATCCATAAATATTACAGAGAGGCCAGCTGAGGGTGGTCATCCCACAGGCATTCCACAAATCTGTTCCTATTAAGCACAACTGGGTGTATGAAGAGGCCAACTCTTCCCTGACTGCTTCATTATCAATCTGTGAGAGGTTGACAGACGACACCGTCAAAAAGCTGATAAGATTTCTGAAAGAAGGCATGTAGTTTCAAGTTGAAGTGAAGGAGGAAGGAAGAGGACTGAAAAGCACGCTCAGGATCTGTTAGACCGGAAAACAGTCACATCTTCCAGTCATTTCTCCAGCTCCAAGTTTAGGGTCATTGCCCTGCTGGCAAGAGAACCTTCACCCCTGCCCAAAGCCTTCTGCAGCATCTAACAGGTTTTCCTCCAGTATTGTTCGCCATTTAGCTGGATCCATCTTCCTACCAACTCTGACCTGCTTCACTGAGCCTGCTGAAGAGCGCATCCCCACAGCATGATCCTAGCACCACCATGCTTAACAGTGCAGCGCTAGTTTGCTGCTAGACAGCTGCACAATATAAGGAAAACATGCAACGTACAATAGTTTAAGTGAATGTTGCAAAAATGATACGCATGTATATTTGAGATAAATGAACAAACAGACCCCGATAATGAGTTGTCTATCCGGCTAATGAACCAAAAAAATAAATAAATCAGAGCAGAGCGCCTTCTTCCACTCGTCGCCTACACTGCTTCTTGCAAATTAAACCTCCATACAGCCGTTGGCTTAACGTGTGACAGATTTCAGACCTTGTTCTGGTTGTTCATGTTGCCATGGCAGAGGTTTCCTATGAGCCTGATGAGGTGGGCCTTAAAGCTGACGACGGGAGAATGTGAGGCTGGGTCTTCGTCGCCGATTAAAGAAGCGAAGTTCTGAGTGGCGCTGAAAATATTCCTACTGGCCTTCCCAATAGCATGCACTTGCTCCAGGAGCTCTACAGAGGAAAAGGGAGGACAGACGGAAAATGAGAAAGTGAGAAAGCATAAACCTCCACAGTTTAGCTATATGAAGTTCTTTCACTCATAGCTCTAAATTAGGTGGTTTGCTCGAAACCTTTATTTTTTATTTGTGCTCTGCTTTTATTACTTGTCCACACTGGGGAGGTCTTTTGGCAGGAATCTTAAGTATCTGTCCTGATGGGGATTTGATGGGAATCAGGACCCCAGTCAGAGAGGTTGTCTGTTTTTTCATTTACCAACTGTAGTCTGTAGAAGATCCGGATGGTCCTGCAGGAACATGAACTGCTTGTGGTCTGAGGTCATCTCACATAGCACGTCCAGCAGACTTATCACTGTCAGCGCCTCCTGCAGGACCTAGAGACGATTGCAGCAAACACTTCTAAGTTTAAAAAACAACGGTTTTTTAAAATAGTTTGGGTAAGTTTGTGTCGCAAGACCGAAAGCTTGCAATAAAATTGATCTTGCACAGTGTTTGAGTGTGCAGCGGCTGTATTTTTATACATAAATAGTTTGGGTACAAATTTACCAGCTGCTGCATTTAGTACCTCGTTGCTGGAAGTAGAACCTGTAGCGAGTGTAAGCACCGCACCACAACCTTTCTGGAAGGAGCTGGCCAGGAAATGGGCCACGCTGGGGGGGATACCGCAGCCCTCTGAGCCCTCTTCTCTTAACTGGGCCAAGAGCAGCTCTAAGAGGGTTACCCTGAGAAACACATTCACATTTCAGCGGCCTTTGTCTAAAAATTTAACAAGATTTGAATCAAAGTTGGTAGAATTTCAGGTCGACTTTTGATAGAAATTTGTCTCTTATCTTTTTAAACAGTACCTGTCATGATGGGACATCCCCGAATACATGCTTTCCACCAGAGCTGAAGACTTGAGGAAATGCTGGGTGGCGATGAGGACGCTGGAGTTGAATAAAAAAGATCAATCAGTAAAACATCTCAGAAGGGTAACAAGGCTTCAAACGTCTCTGAATGTTTTGGAATTCTGACGAACAAAACCAAAAAGCTTCGCTCAGAGCAAGTCATTGTTTAACAGCATTTTAGGGTTCCATTTTTTGTGAGGTACAACCATGCTATGACAAAGTGGCTTATTTCATATGGAGACTGCACAAAATTGGAAAGACAAGAGAACATTCCATTTAATAAAAATAAAATAAAAAAGCCGGATGTAGTCAGGAAATGACTACAAGAAACTAACTACTAACCTAAACTTATATCTACATATATCAAACAGCTTTAAGTCTCAAAACAAGGCTGATAGAGGACCCAAGTTTATTTGGCCAGATAAAGTAAGGAGGGTGGTGAGGGAATTAAAAAGAATTTAAATAAATTCTCCAAATCTATTGTGAGAGAGCTGCTGCCATGTGTCCGATGTCAGATTTTAAAAAAATCATATACATCTTTACCAGGGGTGAGCATAAACTCAGAGGGCAGTCGGGCGGTAAAAAAAAAAAGGCAGTTCGTAGCTGATTGAGGCAAAGGATTAAAAACTTATTTTGATTTATGGTTCCTTTCTTTAGCTGAGTATTAGCGGTCTTTGTTGATCCAGTGAACCAATCCAAACCCGAATAATCACAGCCTTTCCAACTCTTTAGCGGGATTAAGATTGATGGAAAATCTTTTCTGTGCCCACCCTCTGTGATTTCTAGTAAATATCACTCAAACTGCGTCTGATTTAAAGGGTCAAACAAACCACAGCAATTTAGCGATAATTTCAGCCCTGGCAGATTGAATGAAGCACTTTCCAAACATTCTCTAAATATTTTGTTCATTCTACCCAAAAAAACAAAAAAAAACAACACAAAACAAATCGCATTTTAATTACGGTAAGTTCATTGCCCTTTTTTCTAACACGAATGAGCATGAGCCCTACATATAGAGGAAAAAGAGAGAATTGTTGCCTCTATATATTATAGCTTCAAACATCCCAAACCCACACTTACGTCCAGTCCAGGTCAGGCTGGGTCCTACACAGCTCCATCACTTTGAGTGCCAGCTTGATGTTATGCGGCTTTGACAGATCTTCCACTTTGGTCTCATCCAGACACGTGTGGAGAACCATAGAGGTGTAGTTCACCACTTTCTCATCATCAGTGCAGAGCAGCTGCCTGTTCACACACAAATCCGGTTTAAACTATTAAAAATAAATGTAAAAAAAAGGAGCAAGAGTTTGGTTGATTCTTCTTCTTCTTCTATGAAACAAATCTCACAGGAGGACGTCAGGGAAGCTGAGCCGCCAAAGTTCGTCCTTGTTCATCTGGTTTCCTACGGCGAGGTTGCCAAGAAACTGGATCCCACACCGAAGAGCTGAGCCGCAGACAAAGACAAATGAGCGGAGGATTAGATGGGAAGACAGAAAAACAAATAAAACACAGATCAATATCGTAACAGCCATCATTTTATCATCATCATTTAAATGCCGCCTTATGCTGCTGCTGCTTCCATAGCCCTGATTGAGACTTACGTTCATAAACGGCGTCTTTGGTCTCCGAATTTGGGGTCTGAAGATAACCTAAAAGTTTAAGGGATACACCAATGAACCCAAGCTCCCTAGAGAAAAAAAAGAAAAAGAAAAGGTTTTGTACACAATAAGTGCAAGGTATTAGTAAAGTTTTCATAATACTACCTCCCCAAAAAGTATTAAAATAGACTGAGCCCATTTATGTTTGTTGGAACATGCACCCCTTGAACTTTTTCATATTTTGTCCATTACAACCACAAACTAAGGTATTTCTATGGACTTTAAATGACAAACCAACACAAAGTAGCACATAGTTGGGAAGTTAAGGCCATCGTTGAAAGATACAAGAAAAAACATTTGGGGTTTGGCTGAAGACGTGGATGGTACAAAGCACACATGTGAAACAAGGAGTTCTGCTCAGATGAAACCAAAACGTGACAATGGGCTACATGCAAAACACAACGTGTGGCAGAAAATTAACAACTCTCATAATCATCCTGAATGCCCTCTGAACCACGGTGGTGGATACATCATGTTGTGGGACTGCTTTTGTTTACAGTAAAGCAGTAAGCTTTTTTACTCCAATATATTTTGAAGAATGACTGAATCAATAAACATAACATTTGGATTATGGTGGGAGTACAGAGTGAGGCAGACAAACAGTCTACTTTAAAGGCCAGGTTAAAAAACTTTCCTTTTTGATAAAGCTTATAGTTAGAGTGGCTTAGGTCATTCTGAGCCATCTCTGTAGTTATGCTGCTATAGGCTTAGACTGCTGGAGGACAGACTTACCACTTTTCTTCACACTGCTACTCTTCTCTTCTACTACTCTTCAGTTGTATTATTTTTCTGCTATTTCGACTGTTAACTTTGTTTTTTCTCAGTGTTTTTCTCTCCATAGAAGCTACACCTTGTCTGGAGTCCTGCTTGGCTACAACACCCTGTTGGATGGGGGGGGGGGGGGGGGCATCGACTGGGATGATGCTCCCAGTAACTGAACATCCTCCGTGTCATTTAATAAACTTTTTAACTTCTTTAATATAGAAAGTACTCTTACATCAGTTATTTCTTTCTTTCAGTGTCTCTGCTCTGTCTTCTCAAACCCCCAGACGGTCGTGGCAGATGGCCGCTCCTACTGAGCCTGGTTCTGCTGGAGGTTTCTTCCTGTTAAAGGGGAGTTTTTCCTCCCCACTGTCGCTATATGATTGCTCAGTATGAGGGATTGCTGTGGTTGGAGTCTGCATGAAGAGGGCAACACATCAAGTCAATGACTTGAAGCAATCTGCTGGGATTCCTTAAGTAGACAACAACAGTAGCGTTCCACATTTACAGTTTAAATAACCCGCTCATTAAATTGTGGGCCACTGCCCTCAGCTTTCTGTGCTTGGTCGCCGCCTGCAAGACACCCGAGTAAGAGGATAGCTCGCAGGTCATTCCGCGCTGCATTCACTTGCACTGGGACATCGGATATTTACTCATTTCAACACTAGCTCAGATGGTGTATGGGCTTAGTATCCACAGCATGATTAATAGTGTGGATTCTTGGTTCTGTACATAATCGATCAAAATTAACCATTTTTATGTTTCAGAATGATGCAAAGTCCAGATCTACATCCCGCTGAGAATCTGTATATTAGCCCAAAATACTTGCAGCTGAAAAAGGTGTGCCACATAGTATTGACTCAAAGGCTTAATACAAATGCACACCACACTTTCCAGAATTGTTTTTCTAAAGCGAAAAGCATGCATCATTCTCCTTCCACTTTCTTGCCGTAATGTCGCAAAATCTGTAGAAATCCCTTGGGTACGAATACTTCAGCTTCCCAGTGCATGACTGGAGTTTACCAGCTTAAACAGTTGAAACAGGAGGAAGAGGCAGCTTGGTAGTTCCATTTAAACGGATCAAAAACAAACCCTCTTCCCATTGCTGCACTCTCGGCCCAATTACCTGAGCAGTTTTTGGTTGCGTGGGCTCTGAACACAGGAGTTCCTTTGGGATCTGAAGCACTCAGCGGTGAGCTGGAGCTGCAGGGTGAAAGACTGCGCATCATCGCCGTTTCCGCTTGTCCTCTGCAGGGCTTCAAACAGCCTGCTGAGGAGCTTGAGGAGATCAGAGAAAACTTCTGCCCCAACACCCTCCCTGGGTGGAGAAAACAAGGGACAGAAATTCAACAATCATCTGATTTGGTTTGATGGTTCCTGATCAGGACGATTTTTCTTTTTCTTTAAAACCTCAGAAAATATTTATATGCCATTAATCCATAACAACTTAAAATGTTGTGATATTTATATAGTGGTGTCGTATTCCATAACACATTTGCAGTGGGGGTTAGATGTTTACTTATACTAATCGTAACTATGGATGTTCCATTAATTTGGGGCTTTTAATGATTCATTTGGATTGTTCTTTTATTGGGGTTGGAAGGAGATCGTACAACAACCAACTTCAATCATTTGGTATACAAGAAGTGAGTGTAGATGTTCATTTTTTACTGTTGATTTTCCCCAATCTGGTTGAAGGACCTTGGGTTGGTCCTCCTTCATTGTTCCACCCACTTTGTCCAATGCACCAGTACCACTGGCATCAAAATGATCCCACAGCCTGATGCTGCCACCACCATTCTTAAAAGCTGGTACAGTATTAGACTTGAGAGCCTCACTTTACCTTATCAAAACATGTTTCTTGTTATTGAGGCCACACAGCTCAATCTTTCTCTCGTCTGATTCTAAAAAAAATTCTCCACGTGACTTTTTGCTTGTCCGTGTGGACAGCTGAGAATTTCAGATGAGCCTGAAAGTGGGGATTTAGGAACAGGCTCTTTTTCTCATGGCTGGCAACATTTCAGTCCATGTTGATGCTCAACTTTTCTCACTCTGGACAGTAGTATTGCAGCTTCTTACAGTTTCAAATAGGTTTGAGCCTCGGTGATTCCTGGGCTTTTCCTTAAGCACCCTGACTAATCTCTTTTCATTGAGGTGAATTTTTTGCGTGAGAGAAAACTGAGTGAAACCAGCTTCACTGTGCCAATTAGACAGATCTGTAAATGTAGGGTAAATAATAAGGACGTGTTCTGTTTAGCAGGATAAGGGTCTTAAACCTCAAGTTCAGTGGGGAGTTAGCATGATCATCTACGCTGGAAACCGAAATCTGCTTCGGATCAGATTACAGCAGAAAGTAGAAAACAACATTTGGCTGTGTTGAGATTACATTAAGCATAAAACGCAATTCTGCGTTACCGTGTTATCAAATTAGTGCAATCGAACAACAGGGCAGCTCATCGCCATCATAGTGTGAGACAGTAACATTTAGGTTTATATTACAGCAATAAACTTCCTTTATACTGTGGTAGAGCAGATAAACTTACTCCCAAACCATTAGTTTACTAACATAATATCAATAACAGAAAGGCATAAGTACATAAAAACAACAAAACATGATTCTGGGCATCACATTTCGAGCTAGCTTTAGCTTACCAACTGGTCTAACGATTTTACTTTTCACAAAAAAAAAGAGACAATATGGAATCAAACCGCACCTGTATTCTGCATCTTTCAACGCACTTGTGAACGTTTTTACCACCTGCAAGTGTTCAGAGCAGGGTTCCTCATTCAAAATACCAGCCAGAGCCGCTGATATTTTCTGCTTGTCATCAGTGGAAGCTGCCATGTTTCTTTAACATGCGTCACTAATATGGGCGGCCCAGGCAGGGAGATCTCTGACTTCTTATTGGCTCAATCTCTCAGGTAGGCGGAGTCGAAGCATGTGCTCATGTTGGCATGTGTTGACTCGATTCCGTCGAACAGTTAGTGACAGAAGAACTGCATTGCTACAGCATATACAGGCTCAACATTAACTAAAGCTTTTTAAAACGCACTTAACTGAACTCTGAGTTTTGACGTCAAAAGTACAAAAAGTGTATAGACGTACAGGTCATGTAATAGATTCATTGTTATGCAAAAATGAATGCTTTGGAGTGGCCCTGTCAAAGCCCAGATCTCAATCCCGGCCTAGAGAATTTATGGCAGAACTTTAAATTCTTACACAACCTGACAGACCTTGAACGGTTTTGCCAGAAAGAATGGAGTAGCCCTGTCCAGATGTGCAAGCCTGATCGAGACATCCAAAGCACCCAAAGGTGCATCCACAATACTGACTTAAAGGGAGTGTATTATGCAATCACAGTCAAATTTGTTTTTATTTAATTGTCTTTTTTGTAGCTTTCACTTTGAAATTAATGGCTTTTTGGGGAATTTTCTTTTGGTCAAAAAAGCCAAATTTTGTTTATCATGGCTGGTTTGTAAAAGCATTTAAAGAGGTAAATCATCCAAGGGTATGAGTGCTTTTTAAAGGCACCGTTTTTCCTCCCATGTCTTGGCAACACATATGTGTTCTGGGTGATTCTCTGAATTCGGTGCATTTTGTGTCCAGCAGGTCTACCACAAAGATTTTCATTAAAAGTAAATCCCAAAAATATATCTTAAAACAAGAAATAGAAGGATCTATGTTTCTTTGCATTATGACACACAAACATATTTTTAAAAAAGTATGTTTTCAAAGGTTTTATAGGTTTCTAATAAGTAGATGTCAGACAAATAAACATGTCCTCATTTACCAAAGTTGCTTTTTCAGTGAATGAAATATAAATGTAAATAGACAGTAACCAGAAGTTTTTTTTCTGGTAATATAATTGTTTGTCTCCCTTCTTTAGCCTTAATTTAAAAAAAAATATGAGAAAAATACATTCATTATGTATGAAATAGCACAATTCAATCATGTCCCCCAGTTTTGTTCAACCCCGTAACAGCATACAAATCTCCCACTTATTGAAAATAATTGTTCAGTTAAACTTTCTTAGCACCCAAGAAGGGACATCCCTCAAGTCTTCTCCTGCTCATACAGTAAAGGGAGGTAACTGTTAGCATACTTTCTGACCAATATTTCATTGTTTTTTGCATCAAACTGACATCGTTAAGCCCAACCTTTCAACACTGTTACATGTAAAAATAATTTTATGATTTTTTTTGGAAAAAGCTAACGACTGTCTTGAATAAATAGATACATTTCTTGTTTTCCTCATGCTATATGCTGTTCCATACACTAGCTAATGAGGGCGTATGGCTACTTTTAGTTAAAATCTTCAGCCCCATAACATTATACCCCGTAACAAAAAAGCTGTTTTAAAACGAGCAAAATAACAAAAATATTCTTAATAATGTTTGAGATGTTATGCCTTAAGTGAATAAATATAGTTTCTCAGGGGTACAAATAATCTTTTATCAGATGCCATGTTCAGAAAAATCTTTTGTGTTGGTAGATTTTTCAGTAACCAGAGACCCCAAAGTGCACCAAATTCAGAGAATGACCTTTCTGTTTATCTGGGGCTGCTTTGCTTCTTCAGAAACTGGAAAACTTGCCATAAACGATAAAGCAATGAATTCAACTCTCTATCAGAATATCCTGAAGGAGAATGTCCAGCCAACAGTTTATGAAATTTCAGCTCAAGCGCACTTGGTTTATATAGCAGGACAATGATATAAAGTACACCAGCAAGTTCTCTGAATGGCTCAAAAAACACAAAATGAAGGCTCTGGACTGTTATATTCAAAGTCTAAACTTAATGCCAATTGAGATGCTGTGGAATAACCTTAAACAGGGCTTTCCAGTTCAAAGTGGCTGAATGTGACAAAATACCTCCACAGTGATGTAAACGGCTCATTCCCAGTTATCACAAACCGTTGAGGTAGGCTACTGGTGGTGGTCAGAGGGCCCGGTTGCGCCAGTGTTCGGCAGCCTCGCTTCTGTCAGTGTGCCCCAGGGCAGCTGTGGCTACAATGTAGCTTACTATCACCAGTGTGTGAATGTGTGTGTGAATGGGTGAATGTAGTGTGAAGCGCACTGGGGTCGTCAGGGACTAGGTAAAGCGCTATACCAGTACAGGCCATTTACCATTTACAATTATTGCCACAATGAGTACCATATACCCGTTATTAGATTTAGGGGGTACTTTTTCCACACACAGCCAGGTTGGTTTGAATAACTTTTTTTTCCTATAATTAAAATCAATACTTGAAGACTTCATTTTTTTATTTCCTCAAGTTTTCGTTGTTTGATACATTAAACTGTGTTAAATGATCTGAAACTCTTGACTGAAAAAAAGAGAAGTCCATAAGGGGGTGAATACTTTTTCATGTCACTGTAACCACACTTTCGTAATAATAGCAACATTTTTGAAACTGGCAAACTATGAGGACCAGCATCTAATTTGGTACACATGCTTATCAGCATGCAAATGATTCACTTTGCAAGGAGTTGACATGTCTAAAATGGGCCCTAAAAGAAGAAATGGCATTTGGAATTGAACGATGTGTATATATATATATATATATATATATATATATATACGTAGTTTCTGGTGCATGTGAAGCATGACAGTGTTTGCACCTTTATAGAAGCAGTAGCAGCAATACAAGCACCTGGTGGAGCTCTACATGTCACAGATAGGCTACTTGTACATAAATAAAATCATTCATAAAACACTGTCGGTCTGCATGTGTAGCAAGTTCCTATTTTTGTCTATGGATGTATAATTACCTCAACCAGCATTGGAGCAAATGTTACAGCTGGAGCAACGAAGCCACATGAAAGCCATTTGTGATTTCCAAGAATTGTGGCATACTTCATTTCACAGATCTACATCATGTTCCTGCTGTAGTTCCACAGGCCAAGAACAGCACAGCAGTGGCTTGAAGAAGCTTCATGTTAAGTAGAGTTGATTACGGATGGTAAAAAGCTTCCACCTCAAGCAATTTGTCAGCTTTAAGAAGAAGTATTTGAAAATGCATATTTTCCAGTTACAGAAATCCCATTATTTATCCACTGGAGTGGAATAACTGGAAATACCCCCACAAACTGGAAGGGGAACAGAATGACGGGAGGAATCTGAGCAGTTGGATTACAGGAAAACAGTACATCCTATTGGATTTTAGAATTGTAGGAAACCTCAGCTATGCCAGCTTGTTGATGGCTGGTTTAGTCTGTTGTGGAAGGCAGTTTACATCTACAGTATTTATGGGAAAAACGTGAGTGCAACAACACATTACTGAAGGTTTTTATTATTCACAGATGGTTTCACAATTTCTTAGTACAAAACAAGACACAATTATAGTTAAATGCAAGCACAATAAGACTGACATCAGGAGAAGCAAGTTAACAAAACAGGAAATTAAGCAAAAATCATATTTTCAGAAACAGTAAAAGGCAACAAACTCTTAACTGAAGCATCATCAAACTAGGCAACCTTTACAATATTTTTTTTCTGCTCTGATAAATATTTTTAACAATTTTGACTAACAAATAGCATTAGCACAGTATTAGCATCTGGCTAACATATGTAAGCTTAGCATTGTATTAGCAGTTGTTGAACAAATGAAAGCTAAGTATTGTATTAGCATCGGGTTAAAAACGTTATGCCTAGAACTGGATTAGCAACTGGCTAACAGATGAAAGCTTAGCAAGCTTAGCAAATGTAAGATTAGCATTTGGTGAACAAATGAAAGCTAGCACTGTATTAGCATCTGGCTAACAGATGTAAGCTTAGCATTGTATTTGCATTTGATAAACAAATGAAAGCTAGCACTGTATTCGCATCTGTCTAACAAACATAAGATTAGCATTGCCTTAGCATCTGGCTAACAAATATAAGATTAGCGATGTAGTAGCATTTGGCGAACAGATGGAAGCTTAGCTTTGTATTAGCATTTGGTGAGAAAGGAAAGTTTAGCACTCCATCAGATTTTGGGTCCAAAAAGAAAGCTTATGTTTTAGCATTTGACCAAACAAATTAAAGCTTAGCATTGTATTAGCATCTGGCTAAAAAATGAAAGCAAGGAAAGCAAAACAGTAAGTATATATAAAAAAATGTTTGTTGACAGTTGAGACTGAGGTGAAATGATCAGTATGCTTTTCTTTGATGTTTAATTTAAATTTGAACCCAAATTTAACCCATCATGTTGCTCATCAAGGGTCACAAAAATGTTTACATTTACCTAGACAAAATATAACATATACTAGTATCTTTTATCAAGTAATATTATTAGCATGTCTGGGAGAGTTAAAGTCATTGAGGTCAATCTGATTATTTAGGATGATGAAAACTGTCATCTGCAAATCAGAAATTTCCTATCAGGGATAGTATCATATTTGCAAAAAAACTGCCATTTGCTTGAAACCTAAAAAAAATGCTGTAGATACATACAACCTCACAGAGGCTGAATACTGCAGCATAAAAATCACTCCTTGTATATTAATAACCTGCACTGGTTACTATCAACATCTGTGACTGAATTCAATGTTTGCAAACAACCTCCACACTAACTGAAAATAGCCACCATTTTCCTTGTCGATATATTTACATTATTTATCTCACAAAGGCATCCCCCCCCCCCCCCCCCCCCAATTTTTCTATGTAGAATTATCTATAAATTATTTACATTCCCTTCTCAGAACCAGAATTTAGAGATGAAGACGTGGATGAGGACAATGTTTTGCTGAGAAACGACTCCCGACTGGACATACTTCATAGTCACCTCCAGCACAAGCTCCTTCGGGCCGATAACAGGCTTGATTTGGCGGATTAACCCTGAGGGAAAACCTGAATTAGGACAATGACGTAAATATGATGATACAAAGTGAAGTCCTGTCTCCTCACCAACAATCATGCCATTTTGCGAACGCTTTATCACATCGAAAGACATTAGCTCCTTGGTTGCCAATATTTCAAATAACACATCTGGTTCGTCTGGGAGTAGATCTGGTTTAGCATCTGCAGACGTCCGCAGTAAGACGATCTCTGTTAGAACAAAAAGGTAAAAATGTGGGGTAGTCCTGATAGGCTGAGGAATAAAAGATTTTTCTTTCATTGGTCTCACCTTCCGGCTCTTCTAAGTCTTGTAAGGTGGGCAGAGACAGAGCCGTGGAGGTGATGATATGGATAGGGTCGCGAGCGCAGTCGCTGTCATGTTCCTGGCAGGCTTTGACACAACGCACCACAGCCGAGGCATCACCTGTAGATCTAAGGGCGAAGAGCAGTGATCAAAAAGAGAGAAGAGGAAGGGTGAAGTAGATAATAGAGGAAAACAAAACAAAAACAAAAATACAGCGCATGACAAAAGCACCTTTATGTAGTTTCTTAGGACTTTCTGACAGACCAACACAAAGTAGTGGATAATTGTGCAATGTAAGGATGCATGGCTTTCAAGATTTTCTACAATTAAGAATAAGAAAAGTGTAACCTGCATTTATATTCCACCCCTTTTATTTTGATACCACTAAATAAAATTACAGCAATTGACTGTCTTCAGAGAAGCCTTTGGAGAAGCTGCGCAAATTCCCGGCTCAGGTGGAAGAGTCAGTTAGTAGAACAAGTATTAGTTGTGCGTTCAACAAATCAGTTTGCTACAAGCCATGTAGGGAGACAGTCAGGGGCGAACTGGGACAATAATTCAGGCCGTGAGTTTGATACCACCCCAGGCCACCACCCAATTAACACCAAACACCAAAAGTAAGTTAGGTTTAAGAGTGTAAAATAATAAAGCAAAGGTTACTTATGCGCCCACACAGCTTTTTCTGTTCCTGTTATCTACACAATGAATTATTTCTGTTCTGCTGCAATAACCTGTACTCAAATCGCATAAACTGAAATTCTATTTAATCTACTACTACACTGATAAATGTGCGGCCTGCACATTGTGAGCAGGGACAGGAAAGGTGGTTAGATGGGAGAGAATAAGTTTTGGGAGAGACTTTGCACCCAAACGGAGTAACTTTGAGCTACTTGAGCTTACTCTCAGGCTCTACATGTGTGCACTATAGATTTTTATTGGAAAATTAAGTATGAAACCCACATATAACTCTGTTTTGACTTTACAACTATGCACAACAGTATGCATTTCCCATCATTCCAATAAAATCCATAGAATTCTGTAGTTGTTACAAACTAAAATAGGGTAAAGCGTTGTTTGATGTCCACAACAGCAAAATATGAACCAGGAAGAACTGATCAGCCCCTTACATTTCTACCCTGAACCAAGCTTTGAACTAAGCCACAACACTAGTTCCAAATCCGGTAAGACAAGGTTTCCCCGCATAAGGACAGTGATGCATTCAAGAGAAACCTCAAAAACCTAAAGGAGCTGAGCTCTATAATTCACAACACTCAGGTGAATCGAAGTTGCTGGAAAGGACGAGGCCAAGTCACAGTGATGAATTTGTGGTGTTCCACATTTGCCACCAAAGTGAAACCGAAAAACCACAAGGTGGGGCATCTGATAACAAATGTGATGGTATATAGTGGTATAATTAAAATTGCAAGCCAAGGATTAAAAATTAGGAAACTGACATTTTGAAAATTAATTGTTGGATGATCCATTTGTCGAGCAGTTAAGTTCACATTTATTTCTATATTATTGGTACTTCAGAATTACATGCTCTAAGCCACAAAAACAACCATGAGGAGATGGTATGTCTGCTTACATTTATCTAGCTGATCAACGCAGGCACTGGCCTTTCGCTATCATTTACAGCACATTAACCGATAGCCACCCAGCGCCAACACTGAAAAGCCCATTAATCATACTAACTAAAACACTGCCCCACCAATAATTAAGTTCAGTGAATTGGCCGAGCCCCAGGTGCCCCAAAATAAATGCAACGTTTATTTTTCTTGCCGTCCACTAAGGCCATGCTTCTTTGATGTTTTGGTAAGGAAGCTTGGAACGCTCGGTTTGGAAAATTTGGTTTCAGCGATAGAAGGGACCACAGCAGAGAAAGTAGGAGCGTATTGGTGAAAAGGAGACCATAAAGACATTCTTCTCTGTCAATTTTTGATTCAGTGTACATTGAAAATAAACAGAAAAGAGGTTAACAATCTGACTTGGGGTAAAGAAAAATTATACTGAAAGTGGTACCGGACATGTAATGTTGCAAATCCAGCTCCTTGTCTACCCTGGAATGCTAAAAACTTCAATATCCAGGTATCCATGTGTTTGCAAATCAAAGTTGTCAGAACACAGTAAGGATTTGATATTCTTCTAACACAGAATACTGATCACTCAAACTCACAACAAGAACAGCTTAAAAGTCTAAAATTAAGGCGAGCAGGAACAGCTGAAAATGTGGAGTAAGTGGTTATCACTAGATCAAAACCAAACAAATAAGAGCAAAGTTAAAGCCAAAATGTCAAATATAAGTGAGAGTGACTGGAAAGTGGAGCACTGCAATCGCTCTGTCCCCTTGTGGTAGATGAGGGCTATAGCAAAAATATATACAAGAGAAAGATCTTCCAAGTTTTACAAATCTACATTTTTTTTAGACAAAGCGTATAAGTTGTTACGCTGTTAAAGAGAACAGTAAATAAAGGCAGGAGAAACTGGATCTCCACCTGTTGTTCTAGTTTCGCTCGCGTTAGTACTGCAGCACTGCCAGAGGTAGCAGGACATTAGGAAAGGAAAAGATTAAAACTTGAAGCTTGTGGTACTTTTATTTAGGCAAGGTACCATTATAGTGAGTGTGTTAGGGGTGATGCTCTAATATTAGTGATTAATAGCAAATAGATTAAGATGGCAATGCTGTGAAAATCTTAATTAACACCACTCAGAGACAGAGGCTTTTGAAAATATGACATTAGCCTACACCATGTAGTACAAGCATTCAAATTTTGTCCTAAGAGCCCTCATAGAAAAGTATTCCTTATATGTGTTTGGTGAGTGATGATCAGAGGACTTTCTCTTCTGATTTTAGCAACCTTCTGAGCTCTTACCCCTTTGCTGCTCGCCTGAAATTAGTAGGACATTCAAAGAACAGACAGCGAAATCCTCCTTGGACGTTAAAGCAAGTCTCAGTGGCAGAGCAAGAATGAGTTCCTGTGGCACATTCATCAATGTCTAGAAAAAAATCCACACAGATCAAAGACATTTAATCAAAGTAAAACTCTTGAAACCACCTAAAAGTAGACAATGGTTAGTTTACGTTTCCTCTTATTACGGTAATTAATTTCAGTGATGCTCAAAATTGCCTAGAGCGAACCACAAGATTCCTCCCTTACTGCTTTTCTCCCTGTTATTCTGCATTAGATCACGGCTACATTTATGATAGCAATGGTCTAATTCCAGCAGAATACCTTTAAGATCCTTGGCGAATGTGTTCAGATGGTGTTGGAGCGTGTACGCCCTTACCTTGACAAGTACGTCCATCGTACGACAGTGTGTAACCACTGGCGGGGCAGGTGCAGTTAAAACCACCAACAGTGTTAAGACATTGGTAATAACATACATTTGGCAGTGCACATTCATCAATATCTGAGGAGTAAAAAAACAACGTTAGGACACCTGACAAACTTTGCAAGATAAAATAACATGTTCTGTCTTCTAGAGATGTACATGGCTGTCTTCAAGTTTCTGGTAGAATATTTTATTCTACTTTGCAGCAACAATATATGGATACCTTCACACGTTATCCCATCGACATCATTCAGCTGGTAACCGCGGTGACAGTAGCACTGGTAGGAACCGTACACATTGGTGCATTCCTGGCTGCAGGGTTTGGCCTCACACTCATTGATATCTGTCATCAATCAGGTTAAAGTTTGGTGACAAAAGTCACCACTTATGCAGATGATATTAGTGTTTGTATCCCATATTTGTTTCAAACATAAGTTTACCTTCACAGTCCCTGCCATCATAGGCCAGTTTAAAACCGGTTGCACAGCTACATTGGTAAGACCCCTCTGTGTTCTCACACTTGTGGGAGCAGAGGCGCCCAGGGTAATGGGTGCACTCGTTGACATCTAAACAGAATGAGTATTAAAAGTATTATTTGACTTTAATTGTGGTATATTAAAAAAAAAAAGTTCTTGGGGCTCTACCGAAATCAATCAAGTTATTGGTTCTGTACCTTCGCACAGTTTGGTAACACGGTTGAACATGTAACCATTTTTGCACTTGCAGCGGTACATCCGTTCCAGGTTGACACAGGCATGCTTGCCACACTTATTGCCAATGGTACACTCATCCACATCTGTATGAAAACAAATGAGAGAAAGCAACACAGATAGTTAAAAACCAGAGCTTTTCGGCAACAAAAACTATAACAAAGAATGGAAATCTGAAAAAGCCTCTCATGCCCACTGTTTAGTATGCATTTAGATCTGTGATGCTGTGGGTTCTAGGAACTTTTTCGAATTAATGCCATCATTAACTCTTTGAATTACTGGGACATTTTAATCAAGAAATCCCGTTAAAATGTGGCAAGTATTTCTTAAGCTTCATCAGGCCAATTCTACCTTCACACTGTGTGCCATTCATGCTTAGATGAAACCCTCGTGGACATGTGACCGTGTTAGTATGACAGCTGTAGGAGCCCACTGTGTTGGTGCAAGTCTGGCCGGGCTGGCACGGGTTGGTGTGGGCCTGGCACTCATCAATATCTAGTGAGAGAGAAATGTTTAAGGGAACTCATCCTTAATCTGTGCGTTGTTTTCTTCAGGGCGAAAGCTCAACGTACCGATACAGCTGTCGGCAGCATCCTTAGTGTAACCGTCTCCGCACACCACCTTTGGCTCGCAGTAGAATGAGCCAGCTGTATTGATGCAAACATAATTTGCTCCACAGTCATGGCTCCCCAAAGCACACTCATCAATGTCTGAAGAGGAAGAGTATTTGTTAAAAGAGCGTTCTCAAGAGGAGACCACACATTTTAGCTACATAGTTGCATTCTTACAGAGCCCTGCAAAAGTATTTGTATGTCTTTCCTGTGTTTTGTGACGTTACAACCACAAACCTCGATGCATTTTAATGGGATTTTGCTTGACAGATTGACACAAAGCAGAGCATTATTGTAAAGTGGAGCATAGACGATGCATGTTTTTTACTTTGGAGAAAGATGCCTTTATATTGAGCTCCCTTTATCACAAGAAGACTAAATAAATGAAATAAATATAGTCCATTACAATCAGAAGTTGCAAGAAACGGGATCATGAAGACCAAGGAACACTCTAAAGAGCTCAGACATGACATCTAAGGCGAATGGTAGGTTCAAAAACATTCTGAACACTATCAGTATTGTGAAACACGGTGGTGGGAGAAAAATGCTGTGGGGATGGAGCAAAATACAGGGCAACAATAGAAGAAAATGTTTTAGAGGCAGAGGTTCACCTTCCAGCAGAACATTGCCTACAAACATCGAACAAGAGCTACAATCGCATGGTTAAGATCAATTTATATTCAGGTTTAGAACGGCTTAGTCAAGGTCAGGACTTAAATCGAATTGAGAATCTTTGCCATGCTTTTTTTCACTGAGCTTGTGCTATTTCGCAAGGAAGATTAGGCAAAGATTTGAGTCTCTAGATGTACAAATCTGGCAGAGACATTACAAAAGACAAAAAGCAGCTGCAGGTGATTTCAGAATGTTTTGACTCGAAAGGGGCTGAATAGAAATGGATGCTGCACCTTTCTGACTTTTGTTTGTGAAACGCGCTTGCATCGTTTTCCTTCCACTTTACAAATACGCACTACTTTTATGTGGTTTAATCACATTAAATCTCATCAAACTACATTGAAATGTGTGGTTGTAAAATGACAGTGTTTAGACTGGAAGACTTTTGGACAAAAGTGCAGATGTTTTTTTTTTTTTCTCCACCTCGGCAAGCGTCGTCTGTGAGTTTATAGCCCGTGTCGCAGGTGGTTTCGCGGCGGCAGTGAAACGAGCCCTCGGTATTGATGCAAACCTGACCAGAGGCGCAGTTGTGACTGCCAGTCAGACACTCGTTAACATCTAGAGGAGACAAAGAAGAGAAAAGAACAGTCTAGTAACGGAGTACTGTAGAGGCAGCTCAGATCGATGACACTGAGCACACTGAACAATTGAAGCCTTGAAATAAATTCATCATATATTCCAGTAGAATAATCTCACACTGAAAACGTTTCATTCAGTGGGGGGGCAAACTACATTAAGATTTAAATCTTCAATAAATTTGCCCATAAAAAATAATTTCCAACAAAAAAACTTTGAAAAAAAAGCCCTAAACATTATGTACCGCTTTTTTTAAGGTAACAATTTGTGCATTCAACCAGTTGTTTGGAAGCAATGAAAGCTAAAAAAAAGAAGCCTTTTCTGCCATCTACTGGTACTTTAACTGGAACTGTGTGCAAGTGGGTCTGAGATAAAACAGGAGAAATATGCAGAAAAAGCACCCTACGCCTGATGTCAAGTAAGGTAGAGGATACGTGATGCTGTGGGCCTGCTTCTCTGCTATATGAACAGGGAGTGTATGGCTTTATGAAGTCTTTGGGAAAAACAAACAGGTTACCAGGAGTGCCAAGAAATGAGTAGTATATTCAGTAATTAGGTAAAGGAAAGTGGTACATGTCATTTGAAAGGTGAAATATGTTACACCAAAGTGAGTTTACCATCACAGGTCCTGCCATCTGGAGCCAGCCTGAAGCCGGATATGCACCTGCATTGATAGGACCCCTCTGTGTTCTCACATATGTGCCCGCAGAGTCGCCAGGTGTAATACTTGCACTCATTAATATCTGAAGAGCATAAAATAACACAACGCGTTTCCACATCTGACAATATATTTCGCCTGTTGCACCACAAATAATTCCCGGAGAAACGATGAATTTGTGCAATACCTTCGCAGACTTCGGTGAGGTTGCTGAACCTGTAGCCTGCGCTGCACTCGCAGCGGTAAGACCCATCCAGGTTCACACAGACGTGGTTGCCGCACACGTTGGTTATGAGACACTCGTCCACGTCTGCGGCAGGAGACAAAGGACGTGAATGGCAAAATTTAAAGAGAAGCCACAGTTTAATGGATTTAAAAGGTGACAGTGCAGACCTTCGCATTGCGTCCCATCCACAGTTGGCTGGAACCCCTGTGGACAGCTGACAGTTTTCCTGCGGCAGATGTAGGAGCCAATGGTATTGATGCAACTCTGGCCAGGTCGGCATGGGTTAGTAAGGACCAGACACTCATCAATATCTGGGGAGAGAGGAATAGTTGAGGAGAACTCCTCTTTAATCCATAGACTGCTTCTACTTGGGAGTGAAAGGAAACTCACCGACACATTTGCCAGCAGAATCCTTAGTGTAACCGTCTCTGCACACCACCTTTGGCTCACAGTAGAAGGAGCCGGCTGTGTTGATGCAAACATAGTTCGCTCCACAGTCATGGCTCCCTAGAGCGCACTCATCCAGGTCTAAAAAATGATCACGTTATAAATAGATTCTTCATAAATCTTACAAACTTTGTTATTTTCCATCAAGACATTATCGACAACTTTTACGACAGGATTGTAAGACTGTTGAGCTTCCATTCGCCACGCTTTCGATCGCTTACCTTTGCAAATGATGTTGTCTGTGAGCGTGAATCCCGGGTGACAGCTGAGCTGACAGTAAAACGAGCCCTCTGTGTTAATGCAAACCTGCTCGGCGGTGCAGTTGTGACGGTTCGTCAGACACTCGTTAATATCTGAGGAGAGAAAAATCACGTCAGGCATCGATAGGGCAGTAGAAGTGTTTTATTTCACTGCAGTTTGGGTACAAAATGCAGAGAATACATACATGCTGGTTTGGGGTCAGTGACGGTTTAATATCTTCCTGATTTAGTGGTAATTACACATACAAGTGAATAGGCTTGCTACAACCTTTGTAATATATAACATTTACATATGTAAATTTTTCTATCAGAAGATCAAATTTACATGAAAAAAAACCAGGTTGAATCTTTTAACAATCTCTTTGATATGAATTGCTGTTTTTGAAAGGAATCTTGTTCCGATCTTTATTGTGCTGTCTTTTAAAAGTTTTCCATCATCTAAACCCTATAAATTAAAAAAATTTAATTGTTTTGAAACTGTCTAAATAGGTGTAAAAGAGAGGATTTCACCAGAACTACCTCTGCAATTTGGTAAAAGGGAAGCATTTAGTATCCTATGAGGAAAATGATAATGCTCCACCTCTGGATTTCAGGAAAAAAAGAAAATACACTGATAAAGTTTTTACACGGATGGATACTCCTCCATTCAAAGATTGCTCTGTCATTTGTCTAAACCCCATTAGACAGTTTAAGCGCATATTCTGAATTCGCCAAAACAACTTTCAATTGGCAGATCTTCAAGATTGCACGATCAAAATGCCAAACTCATTCCACCTTTATCACCGTTTTGTACATGCAGCTGAATTTGTCCATTTGAAATGACTTACCATCACACATCACTCCATTCCTTTGCAGTTTGAAGCCGTCATTGCAGGCACATCTATTATCTACACACAGCTGAGCGCAGTTGAGCTCTGAAAATGGCAGAGACATGTCAAGAAGTACAATTCAAACCACTGTATGTGTGGTTTACAGACATATAACTATTTACTAACAGGTTCTTAAAATGTTTATTATCTGATTACTCGTTTTTGAAATTAGGAGAACATCTGCCTATTCATGGTTCAGTATTTGCAAATTCGTGAATTTGACTGTGGAACATTCACTTATTCTCAGATTTGTTTTTGTTTTTGACCATATTTAAAATATTTGAATGAATGCATATTGTGCAGCCGAAATACATAGGCACAATGTTTCTTGACACGCTATTGGATAGCGTTTGTAATGCAGCAAATTCAGAACCACCATTCATTTTTCTTGTCGCTGATTGGCTGTACCCCCCAAGAGTGGGGAGAAGACTGTAGATGTTAGCTTGTGCTAGGTAGTGCTAAGACGGTTTCCACTGTGTGTATTAATGCGTATTAAGGTATATTTGGTGTTTGAACAATTAAAACAGTTATAAGCATTTTTAGAGTGGGTGTCAAGTATTTGCAGGCGGTCATGGCCCCTAACCCCAACAAATACAGGGGGTCCGCTATACTGATGTTTTCGAATGCAGAAATGCATATATACTTTAAGCTGGAATTACCTAGCCCCAAGATGAAAAAAAGTCAACATAAACTCAGCCTAAAGTTGGAAAGCCAGAGGTTTCTCACCAACGGCAACTTCAAAATCCTATATGCCGCCATAGATATAAAAAAAATGTTGATTGCGTTATGAATAAGCAGTGTGTTTAAACTTTCAAGAATGTCAAAATTGTTAAGAATCCTGTTTAATGTGCTCCATTATTCTACAGTATAATAATAACAATAATAATACACTTTAATTATAACATTGAGCATTTGTTAGTGTCGCGCTAGCTTGTTTAAATAGAGAAAAATACATTCCCAATGTGTCCCCAGGAGCAGTTAGCCCAGTCACTGAGTAACATAAGCCCAGCCATTTCTGATATAAATGGAATGCAGTACTAGAGCTTTATCACATTGAGTTTTGACAAAAGATAAAGAATAAAGGTTTAGCATTGAAGTCCACTTGAAGTGCAACAGTTGGACTTTAAAGAAGCTGCGAACAGAAAAGCATGAGCAACCCCTAATGAGAGGAGTCTATCAACTTTTCCCCACAACAATGAGAGAAACTGATCACGTCAAACACTGTTTTGATTGCTTCAAGTTCTAGCTAAAAGGCGGTTAGATTTTGTTGTTTTTTTATCTGAGATTTTATCTAAGACCTATTAAGGATTGCCGATCTTCTTTTATTCCCATACACATGACTTTAAAATCTAAGAAACATAACAGAACCACAAAGAGACCGTGATTTCATGCAGCTATAATCAAAGTGGCAAAAAATAACATAAACTGAAGGTGGCAAACCTCTGCAAGTATTTACTTCCTCTGAAGGCCTGGTTGTAAACACTTTAGGCTCCTCTGGTGCTAAGACAAAAAGACATGAATACATGTGAGTAAAAGTCCTACTGTTGCAAAGCCAGACGGCGGTCTAAGATGATAAGATAGGAGGCGACTAATCAACCTTTCACCTTTAGCCGTTGGATTGATCTCCTTGGGTTTCTCACAGCAGACTTTAGCTGCGTTAGAGCACTGCTTATCGAGCTGCAAGTCCTGAAACTCGCAGCTGAAACCCATGCTATCCGTCTTCAGACCGAGCGTGCAGCAGTCGCAACATGCCTTAAAAAACACCCCAAAAAAGCGGGAGAAAGTTCAAGAACGGGTATTGAAGAGAACAAAGCGTGTATTTGCCAAGATGCTGCTGTGCGTAAGCAGCCTGTTTTGGCGGCGTAGAGGAGGGCCTACCTGTGAAATGTGGGTTTCCCAGCTAGATCCTGTGAAGAAAGGCCTCTCACAGGCCCCTAGACCACGGGCCATCTTAATACCATTGTCGCAGGCTCGCTTTCTTGCTAAAGATCGACAGCAGTGCTCCTGGGCAATGCTAGAAAAAGGGGGACAAAAAGAGCAGGAGTTAAATATGAGACTGCACCCCCCCCCCCCCAAAAGAAATAAATAAAAATTAAGCGCAACTTGCATAAGATACAGCCTCAGTTTGATATCTAAGAGACAATTCCTAAAGCAAATCACTCCTTCAGTCATTTCATTCTATACAGGAGGTAAGGTGCCTGTGGTGACTGAAAATCAGAGCAACTTACCTTTACACAAGGAATGCTAATAAAAATGTTGTACGTTGCTATACATAATAATAATACTACAGCAAAAAAACAAGATTTGGGGCTCTTAGTTTACAGAGAAGTACAGCTCACTGCTACAGGGAGTTAGAAAACAATTTAACGCCGTGTTCAACTTAACTTAAAAATTGGATATAGGAATAAAATCTAATCCAAGCTAATTATTAATGCTAAATATTAGCCACCCAAGTCCATGATAACTTATTTCTGTTTTATGTGTTCCAACATTAAAAGCAACATGATTACAAATAGAGATTGTACACTGCCCTCCATTCCACCCGTTCAACCAGATGCAAACTGTCAGAAGAACTAGTAAGATGTTTTTACATCCACCTTTTACTGTGCTTTATAATAATCAATAAAGGATATTGGACTCAGGGTGGAGAGAATTCCAACTTTCCAAGTATTTGGAACGACCTAGTGGAGCCATCTTGGTGAATTTCACACCATGGAATTTGGCAAATCTAACTTCCAAGTTGAACACAACCTAAAACTCTTAGAATCCATTGTTTAAAAGATCAAGTTACATGTACTGTATCTTGCCTTACTGCAGCCATTTAGGGAGATCATTATAGTATTCCAGTATTCCAGTATTGGTGGCTGACTTCAAAATTGGGATCCAAGTCGTAGCTTTTGATTTGGGTTACATTAAAGGGTTATATCTGTTCATGCATGAGCCTGGACTCCATTTAGCCTTATTTTTTTTTTGCTTACAATCTTTTATGTCTAGAGTGGTCAGACCTCATCAGGATTATCCTACGTGTCTGGAGCAAACCACCATGCAAAGACAACCAAACAGGGGCCTTTAGGGTCAAACATGCTCCCTAGGGGCCCCTAAGGGCCTACACTTGGAAATAAATGCCTAAAAGGTATGCTTTGCTTTCCCCGGCTGCACCTTACTTAAATCCACAAAAAATAGCGTCCAGGTGTTTCTTACCTGCAAATGTGGGAGGTGAAACGTTGAATCGTAGTACAGTCGTGTTCCCTGAGGGCTATCTCCCTCCCAGCCTCGCAGCACTCACGTACAGATGTAAACTTGCTCTCTATAAAGTAGGGATTATGATAATTATGTTATAAAGAGCAAATAATCCACTGGTCTTATTAAAGGCTACATCTAAAGTTAGTCAATTTAATTGCCAACTTTAAATTGGTTAATTACCAATCCCTTTCAGAACGGCGTAGAGGGATAACAAAAGGACAATCCTGTGCGCCATCAGGCCCGGTTTGAATCCAGTCAGCGCCCTGTGAATGACCCCGATTCTTTTAAAGTCGGACGATTATCCTAAGGCTGCCGAGAGATGGGCCCGTACTGAGGGGAAGCCTCTCAGACAAGCCGCTTCAAAGCAGCCGGAGAGGCGTCACAGATCTGGCCTGTGCGGAGGGAGTGGGAGGGGATCCACGGAGCTGCGATGATTAAAACAGGCCGATAATATGAAGCGTGTCAAAGACGTCATCAGCAAGATAACCTGAAACCATTAACAATAACAACACTGCCAACTTCCAAAAGTATTCATACCACTTTTATTGTTATTATTTAAATGTCACTTTACAACTACAAACCGTCGGCTGTTTTAACAGGATTTTTTATGTGACGAACAAGGCGCCTTCCACAATGAGGCACTTACTACTTCAGCTTAAATTTACATGAAGCTACGGAAGCCCATTTTCACCAATTGAAAAACAAACAAAAAAAGATGAAAACGTCGCATCTCTAAATCATCACTTTTTACTTTTAGTTGTAAAAATGTGACACAGTTGTTTGATTTATGAAGTTATAATCATTCCGACTATTAAAACGTAGACATTAATTAAACATTATGAGATTTAAAGTCAATATGTCGAAATGTAACATCACATTTATGAGATACAATGTTGTGTTCATTTTAAAATTGAAATTTTGACTAAAGTTGGCATTATTTTTTAAATATGAAATTAATAAAAAAGACAAACTTTAGTAGGTTTTCAATGTCTTTTTGTGCAGTAGAATTAAATAAATAGAATAATTCCTTAATCATTTCCTTGTCAATCGGTTTTTTTCACCTTTTGCTACTAATATGTAATGTTCTGTTCAGGAAAAATATTCATTTCTCTTCGTAATCCTTGTTTTTTAAACCTGTAAATTAGATTTTATATTAGAGCTTTGATTGTCAAAGCGTCATGTAGGCTTTATCTTATTAGGTGAAAAGTGCAGAAATGTCTGTTTAGCGGATAAAGGTTGCTGATACACTAACACAGAGTGGTGCAAAATTGTGAAGTGGCTTTGAAAATGTTTTACTAATAAAAATTGTAAAAAATGCGGCAGGATCCCTAGAGAAAAGCATCCTCACAGCATGATAAACCCACCACCATGTTTAACAGCATGTTAGTAATTCCACCACAGTGTTTTGCATAAAAACATTAAATTTTAGTCTTTTAGATTCAAATTTTATTAAAGGGGGTTGATGCAAATGCACATTACACTTTTCAGATACTTTTGCAGCATATAAAGAAAACCAAGTAAATTTTTCTTTGCACTCCAGTTATGGACTACATTGAGTTGGTCTCTAACATAAATACTCAAAATACGCTGTCATGTATCGTGTGGAAAAGTTAAAAAGGTCTGAATATTTTAGGAAGCACCAAAAATACAAAGCAGCTCATAATGGCACATTTTTATCTAAGTTTATATTTTACTTAAAAATAATGGTTTCCTAGCAGACTTTTTTGTTAATCTTTCTCAAAGCCAGTTAAGTGCCCTGTATTATCCAGTCCTACACTGATTACCTTTAGAAACAGAAGCAAAAACTGAAGATGGTATATATGAATTTGCGATGCAAAGGTCAGTTGTGTATCATGTAATCTGGTTTTATTACAAACATAAACTCAGGAAGTCTGTTTATGCACAACATTGATTCTAGTGATGGTTATTGGCATCAGGTAGCTCCTTTTAGCAGTAAAGTGGCCATGGTAAATAAAATAGAAACCGCTCTCCTTTCTAAATTAATCAATTTTTATACATCAGCTTAAACTTCTTTCGCTGTTCCTATAATTACCCAAAAGTGTGCAGTTCTCACCGTTTAGTCATGATGCAGGAATCAAGGTCATAAGTTGGAAAACAGATTGTGGTGAGGAAATTAATATCATATCTCTGTATTAGGAGCGATAACAGTCAAGCACATGAAATCAAGGATTGTTTGTTTTTCTTTATGAAAAAGGGCTTCTTTGTGATAAAACTGGAGATATGAGCAACAGAAGACCATAATCTGGCAGCAAAAAGTGGAGGAAAACAACAAAGTCATAAGTCTTTTTCAAATACTGCTGGAAAATAATCTTTTATTGATTTTAATGGAAAAACAGCTCTAAAGTGATTGTTTTTTACAAAAATCACTAGAGGCCCAAAAAGTATATCTCCAATTATTCCTTTATATAAATGCAACCGATGCTGTTTTAAAAATCTTACTTCAGTTTGACGTGAAAAAAAAAAAGGATGTATATATGAAAAAAAACTTCTTGCATTCACTGTTAGGTACGGTGGAGGATCTGTGATGCTGTGGGCATGGGCTGTAGAAACCTTGTTGAAACCTTTAAAATACAGTAAGAACAGAAAAATCAGGTAGATGCGTTCTATGGGCAAATATCAGTTGCCCAAAGTAATATGTATTGTAACACCTGAGATATTGATTTAAAAAAGCCCCGGAGAAAATGGCCCACAGCATCACAGATCCTCCACCAGACTTAACAGTAGGCATGATGTGCTTTTTCTATATGCTCAATTTTTTTTCAAAGCAATATTTATTTTATCTTGTGGGATAATTTCCCCACACAATAAATGCACTTAAAATTCTTAATGAGAGGTTATGCCCCAGGAATTAAAGATTAAATCATTTACAGGCCCCGTTTAGATCTGCGCCAGCAGTACGTCTTCCCATCTGTGTGTATATACATATATGTGTTTATATATGTCCCGTTGTACAAAATCTACAGTATTTCACCACCCTGTATTTGTTGCATTTTAATACTATAAATAAAAAAAGTCCTACTGCAGGTGAGAGTTCATCTTGAACCAAAATGGGTAGAATGCATGGGTTATTATAGGAAAGCATAATTCATGCATTAAAGGGTACAAACTCGGCTTTTTCCTACTTCAAAAACTGTGCTTTCATTATAAAGAGCTATTTACAATGTCGTTCATAACTTAAACACAATCAACACACAACGTCATCTGTGTGCTTTTCACAGTCGTCGCTGATAAAAAAAAAAGAACAAAGAGCTTATTTACTCTCTTTGTTGTGCATCTACAGCATAACTGCTATTAGAGTCTGACCCATGCAGGTCTTCTGCTTCATACATGTGATAAAAAAATGATCCGCTTGCTTCTAATGAAGGCCAACGCCTGGGCCACGACTGTGGAAGACTTTTCTTTTCTCTGTTCTATTCTCCTCGTAGATGGGATCAGTCTATCCCTCCTGCTCTGAGGCTGCCTCTGGAGGCGGAGGATTCTCTGAAGTGTCCGGTGTGTCCTCAGTGTTGTCTGCTGGGAGCTGAGCCTTCTCATCCTCAGCGCCATCTTTGGTTTCTGTGTCAGCGGTTGGGCAGTTTTCCAACTGTTCCATAGCAGGGCTCTCATCTCGCCTTTCCTCTTCTGCAGGAGGAATGCCAACCTCTATTTTTGTTATCACGTCACTAGTCTCCTTTTGACTTATTTCAGTATTTTCTTCGTCCAAGTTCTTGCTCTCTGCTGGAGCCATCGGTTCTTCCTTAGGAACCATTTCCCCTTCTACATTCGGGCTTTCTTTTCCTGCAGGACTTTGCAGCTTCCTCTCCTCTGCAGTAGACTCATTTTGCTCCATTGGCTGTTCCTCCTCTTCTTCAATCTCATCCTCTAAAGGAGGGATCATCTGTTCCTCTCGCCCCCCTGGAAAGACCTTGTCTGGGTAGATGAGCTTCAGCTGCTCCTCAAAGTAATCCTCCAGGTATAACCCTGCACTCCCAACCTCTGAAGTCGCCTTGGAACAGTTAAAGAGCAACTTTTTTTAAGGTTGAAGGAAAAACACGAGAATGGAAGTAACATCTTATTTTTGAAAAAAAAAAAAAAAAAAAAGGACAACTGGGTTGAATAGAGACGTACCTTGTAGTACTTGGCACAGTTGTAAAATATGAGCCTGACATCGGAAACAAATTCCACAGGGCTGGCGTAACTTTCACCCTCCTTTGACTGCAGTTTCTTCTTCACTATTGACAAATCCATGGGCATCTTTATAAGCTCTTTGTACCGCCGAGTTTCCTACAAAAACACCACACGGAGACAGATCTGTCCAAAAGCAGTTCTCAGGTCTACTACACATCTCTTTGGTCAAATCTCCATGCTTTTACACCATGTAGAATAACCGAACACTTTTACTTTTGGTGCAAAGATTCACTATGAACTTTGGATATAGCAAAAACAGACGGGATGGATGGACAGAGAGACGACTGAGGTGGCCGATCGGTAGACAGAGTAGGAAGGAAGGAGAAGTGGATTGACAGATTGTTTGACTGACTAATGAATGAATGGATTGGTGGACGAAAGGATGCATGACAGAAACACAAATAATGGACGGGTAGATGAATGGATGGATAAATGATGGACAGAAGGATGGATGTGTTAATTTCACACCAACATCACTGTGTCTAAGATAACAAAAAAGAACTGATTTAGTAAACAGAAAAATGATACACTGGAGCTCTTTGCAGCCTTTATATAAAAGCGAGCTCTTATTGTAGAAGCATATCTAAAGACACGTATCATGTAGGTGAAGGGACAGGTATTACAGTCTTTGCAATGTCCTTCCCCACACCAGGAAAACAGCAAAATCAAACACTAACAATCCAAGAAGAAATATTAAGGACAGAATGACCATGATTTCCCTTCATGTTGGAGAAATCCTTTCGAGTTCATTCACAGTAAACATACCCTAGTTAATACAAATCAACGGCATCAGACTTGGAGGAGGCTGAATATTGTGAATATAGTGCAGCATTACCGATGGAGATGCAGGTTGCTGGAAATCCGTGCTGAAGTCCGTACAGAACAGGTGTAGCAGCAGTCTCTCACATTTCTAGATTCAAGAAAAACATCATATTCACATGAGATATGCAACTATTTTCCTCCTAAAACAGAGTGTTTCATTGACGGGTTGATTGAGAAAAATTGGCATTGTTGAAAAAGTGATCAGACATTTGCTTGAAATAATGTAAAACCTTGTTTCTCATAAAACTGTGAAAATGGAAATAGTAGCTGGTTTAGAATACCCTTTTGTCCACAGGGGAGAAATTTTCAGAGCCTGGCCCGCTCCCTCTGTCGCAGTCGTACTCCATCTCTGGAGACTCTGGGTCTCGGCAGAACGAGCAAAACCACTCACCGCTGAAGCGATGGAGAGAGAGACAAAGATCACACATGTTCAGAAGTGTACTGCAACGTGTTTTTCCACTTTAAAAGGAAGTCAGCAAGACATGCAAGGCGGCTGGAGAATCTTAAACCCACCTCCAAAAGAACTTTAAGACTCCATTAGCTGTCAAAGGCTTCTTACTGATGTCTCAATGAATTCAGATTGTTTCTAGTGGCTGGAACATAAAACACTAGCGCCTTTTTGCAAAATGCAACGTGTGGCGGAAAACTAACCCCGCGCGCCCCTTCTGAGTACACCATCTCAACAGTTAAACATGGTGGTGGCACCATGAAGCTGAGGGGGATGCTTTTCTTGAGTGGGGAGAGGGAAGTTGGGCGGAGTTGATTGGAGGACAGATGGAGCTTAATTGAGGAGAATCCTGGAAAAAAACCTGTTAGAGGTTGTAAATGAGTGGAGACTCTAAGGTGGAGGTTCTGGCTGAACTCCAGCTACTTCACAAAGCTTTCTGGGTCTAGATGTGCAAAGCTGCTAGAGATATACCCCTAAAGACCTGCTTTAGGTGGGGTTGAACAGAAACAAATGCCACAATTTTCACAGTTTTATTAGTAAAACGTTTTCAATGCCATGTTCGTGAAACGATTTGTGTTGGTCTACCCCATCACATCCAAATAAAATACACTGAGGTGTTGGATTGAGACGTGGCAAACTGTGGCAGTTCAGACACAGCTCGAGGCGTGTGAACATGTTTGAAGGCTCTGCTCTTTCGGAAGCTGATCCGTCTCTCACCTCGGCGACTCGTTCAGAGTGGGGATGTGGCAGGAAAGATGGAAAACTTTGGGGCACTTGTCGCAGCAGAGCAGCTCCCCCCCGTTCTGGCACACGGCGCACCAGTCCTCGTTGGGGTCGTCCTCCGGCTCGGTTTTCTTCTCCACATCCGGCTGCGGCTGGGTCTGGTTACACTGGTCGGCGGAGGTGGACCTCGCCGCTGCGGATGCCACGAGCCCCTTCGGCGGCGGTCGAGGCTTCGGCTGGGCGCCAGTGCTGCTGTCCGGCAGGCTTGACCCGCTGCTCGACTGCACCTGTGGGCAGTGACAAAAATACATCAACAGCAGAGTTAAGGTGCATCAAGGCTGGATTTTAAAAGAATCTGACCCCTTCACTTACAAAATGAACTTCGTCTTCATCGTCGGGTTCATCCTTGATGACGATTATGGGCCCCGGAGATATCCTCCTCCTTCGCTTAGGAGCGGGGGCCGATGGAGGCGCAGATGTCTGCTTCCAGGAAGTCATCCTTCAGAGCAGAGATTCATTAAGGTTTTCAGTTATCTGCTCAGAAGTCTCTAACAAGTGGGACACTTCCTTACCCTGTGGTTCTGTCTGAGGAGGATGGCTTTGCCAGCGGGGAGTTCTGTCCTCCTTGACCTGAAAGCAGCATTTAAACATCTGGATGTCATCTGGATGGTTTGAGACAAAGTACCCAAAACAAAACCCCGGATGAAAATACGGACCTGTCATATAACCCAGCGAGCTGCTTTTTTCTGTGTTTCCAGGTGCCAGACAAAGACCCATGCTGGGTCTGGGGACGGAGATGCTGACGGTGGGGACGGATAGACCGGCTTCACTCCTCTTTAGGAGGGAGGACTCCGGCATGCATCTCTGAGGGCCAAAAGACAACAGCAAAACAATAACAAACAATAAAAGGTATGAATGAATACTCTTCAAGTTTTCAGCCTCATGTTCATGTCAGATGTTCCTGTTACCAACCTGGTGTAGAGCGGCCTGGGATGCGGCTCCAGCAGGCAGAGTCTGCGGGAAGCGGGGAGCCCCCTGCGACACGTCGATGGGTTTAGGGGGGAACGTGGAGCTGTGGATTAGTTCTCGTAGAGACTAGAAGGAACCAAAGAACTCTGTTTAGCATCTGATATGATACAATATTTTTTTAACAGTTTAATGACTAAGAAGGAAGTGGAAAAATATGAACACAGTCATTCGTGGATTCAAAAATAAGATGCATTTAAAGAGAAAGGGAACGAAATAAATGGATTCTTGGAGATCAACTTTAGGTGCGTTTAGATCAAAAGCCTTTCGTGATATGGAGGGATGGCGACTTTATCACGGCTGAAAGTAGTTCACCTAGTCCTGACCTTACATGATACTGACGCTATAATCATCATACCAAGACATAATCTATATGGGCTGCTAAATGTGACATTTTTATTTGGTAGGAAAGAAACAGATAAGAGAGAAAAGGATAAAACACAAAACTAATGGAACAAAACAAATCAATAAAATGTGATGATACCTTTTGAACTTTTTCATCATTTGGTTATGTCATAAGCATAATATATATAATATGGTTTTTAACTCACAGGCCAGTAACTGATTTATAGTATCCAAAAAGTGTGCCGTGAATTCTTATTCAGCCCCCTCGACAGCCGATTCAAAAACAGCTCAGGTTCAGCTAGATTCGATGAATATTAGTTTTCAAGCCTTGCCACAGATTCTCAGTTGAACTTAACTCTGAGCTTTGACTAGGCTGTTGTAACACATGAATAAGACTCCATTGTAGCCATGGTTGCAGGAGAACTTCTGCCAAATTCTTTTCTTCCAGGAATGCCCTGTATTTAGCTCCATCCACCTTCTCATAAAACCCAGATCAACATCTCTGTCCCTCCTGAATAAAAAAAAAAGCATCCCCACAGCAAGATGCTGCCACCACCATGTTAAACCAAGAGGAAGGTGAGCTCAGGTTAGTTTTTGGTCACACTTTTCAGCTGGAAATTCACATTCTGGTTTTGTCTTAGCTGGTGTGTTCATTACAAGGATGTGTGGTTTTCACAACATCCACCAAATTTACCTGTGAAGCTGTGAAGCCCGGGTTCTGAAGCATGGACGCTGGAGGACTTCTAGGGTTTGGATGGCTGTTCCCATACCTGCGCCCAGGCTGTGCCAGGCTGGGGGGTGCTTGGGAGGGAGAAGAGCCGCCATGGATGGGTCTGGTTGGTGGAGGGGGACCGGGAGGGGTCATGAGTCGGACATTTTGACACCAGGACCAGTGGTTGGGAGGGGGCTGCCTCTGGGGCTGGTGGGAGAGCTTGTCAACCTTAGACAGGGTCGTGATTTAACAGGTTGGCATCACTTTAGACTAGAAAAAAAATGAGCATTTAAAATGAGCGAAAAATAAATAAATGAAAAAATCATTTTACCTGCATCTGGAGCTGAGCTAGAGTGCTCTGTCGCTGCTGTGCTGCTGCGAGGGAAAGACCCCCAGTTGGGGCCTCTGGTCTGGGACCCGGCTGATGGTTGGTGATGGGGGGCCTCCCCGGACATCTTTCTATTACTAGTGAACCTTCAAGAAACAAAGAAGAAAAATTACCTATGGTGCCAACATGCAGGTTTCTACATATAAGGTTATTTCCAGTAAAGGAGATGGCATGTTGGGTTTTTTTTGTTTAAGTTTCCTTTCTGTTGGAAGGAAGTCTTTTCTCCCTACTGTCACCAAGTGCTTGTATTTCCATTACTATAATACTAAGAAATAAATCCATCAATATTTCTAGGGTCTTAAAAATGATGTGTTTGGTGTATAAACGGAATACAAAACAAATGGTCGCCCAAAACTGAAATATTGTCACCTAAAACAGTCAAGTAGTGGATACAACATACCTCCCACATGGGTGATAAACTACAAGGATGTATACTGCAGGTTTTTTTCAGAAAACACTCTGTTGTTGGGTAACATTCAACAGGACTTTCTACCCATTTTAGAGTCCAAAGCATTTCCAGACTAAATTTTCTACGATTACGGACGTATAGACGAAGTCCAAAAAACACTTCCCTAGTTGCATTCTTAATGGCCTGTATGCTTTACAAACAACATAATAAACAACATAATAATCCAGCTAGCTTCTTATTTAGTGGAGCTCATAGTTTTTTCCTTTTTTTTTAGTAGAGTCTGGGTTATCCTTAACTAAACGCGGATATAATAAAATCACAACTTGTAACATCTGACCCCTTTCTTGGTAATAAAAATCAAAGACAAAAAGTGTGCTAAATCAATGAAAATGTACTTTTTTATCTTCTACATTCGATAATAAGGAATAAAATTAGCAATCTCAAACATATTCCATACCAATTATATATATATTTAAAAAAAAGAAGCTAATTTCATGTTTCCAGTCTTTTTAACCCTGCGTCCAAGCATTGGTATCCCACTTTGAGCATAGATTTTATCTGCATAGTGAAATCTGTGAAGAAATGACCTCAAACCAATTAAAAAACTAGTTTAAAACCTTGTTACAGAAGATAAAAAAGATCATTTGAAGAGAGCTCTTAGGTAATGTGTTTTCTGTTTGAATCTGTTTGGTTCCCAAAAGCTCAGAGACGGAAGATAGCGTAGCTGAAAACAATAACAATAAAACAAGTGTTATTTAGGTCAGATGAGATTAACGCACGTACATAAATGTATGAAAGAACAAAATGTCTTGTTAACAAGACCCAGGCGCATACATGAGTAAAAAAAATAAAAAAAAAGATAAAAGCATGAACTGACCTCACAAAGAACTGAATGTGATCCCTCTTTAGTTTTCTGTAACGTTTATCCTCTGCTGGATTCTGTGTCAAAACTTATCACCCTCCCACACAGCAAATTGTGACACAACCCCCCCCCCCCCCCCCCCCCAGAACCTACCAAGGTCCACATTTGTGGCCCAGAAGTTGGAGCGGCACTGGAAGCGGACCAATGTCTGAGGGACGATGGACGGGTTGTAGCTCGTCCTCATCAGGTGATGGATCTGGTAGAGGATCTAGGACGTAGAGAGACGGGGATGTTAAAAATCACAGATGGAGAGTAATGGAGAATTACAGGAGAAAGCAAAAAAAGTCGGAAACATGTGCCCTGCACAATGTCAGCCGTATTTATTGGCACCCCGAGTAAAGATCTGCAGAAATTCATCTTTGATTATAGCAGAGTCACACGGAAGGATTTAATCAATTCCATCCTTTTATTTATCACCGTGCTGGTGGTGGCGGTGGGGGCATAGGAGGTCAATCTTTTCAGGTGGCAGACTTCTACATAGCAGGTAACCGTTCCTATGAAATAAATGCGCCGATTTCTTTCAGTTCCAACCGACCAGGCTGGACGAGGGCCCATTATTAATCTTGCCATCATGTACAGAGAAGACAAGCCAAGTGGTTGTTTGTGAGCGATGTCAGGAGAGAGCAGTGGCCTTCTAGACTCTACTGAGACTTTGACTGGATCTGTCTGAACTCCTACGCAACGAACGCTCCAAACGAAGGGTGAATAATCTGGAAAATACCTCACGGCGACTTTTAGGTGCGGTGGTGGATCCGTTTCTCTTTTTTTAAAAAGCCCTCGGGAGGCTTGTTAAGAGTGCGCGTCGGCAAACGTTTGATATGAAAGGACATGCTAATAAAAACCTGATGAACGTCTAAGTAAAGTGAAAGCACGCCGTCATTGGGTCTTTCAGCAGGATAATGATTCAAGGTATCCAACACAACCCAATAGTCAAACACAATCCAACCAATCGTTCACTAAATGTACTCAGGTTAAAGGCTGGATTTTCATGCCTAAATAACAGATTTGAAGGCTTAAGCGGGGCTGCTGATAAATATGGCCGACGGTGCAGGTTCTACACAGTAGAGATAATCAAGTAGCTGCTCGCTGCTGCAGCCTGGTACCAGTCTCTTGCAGTAGAGCAGAGCCGTCCCGCTGTGACTGGCCGTCGCCCACTTAGTGAAGCTGATCACATGATCCAGTTGCCTCGTCAGGCCGTTGACGTCGTCCTGCTGCTTCTTCAAAGCTTGCTCGTGGTCCTTAGTCAGCGCCTGAGAGGAGAACAGCGTTCACAAAACATTGCCGAAGGAAACCTGGGTTTCTATGGGAAACGCAGCTCAAAGGAATAGTAAACACACCTCGAGCTGGTTTATCAGGATCTTTCCCTTCCTGTTGATCTCCATGATCAGGCTACAGATGGACTTCTTTATTTCGTTTGTTACACCCTTACGGTTTTCGTCCACTTGCTGCAGTCTGAGGAAGTTAAGACAGAGAAAATCGCGATAACATAATTAGGGTTATTTGCAACAAACTGGTAGCTGTTTGCAATAGATCAAGCAAACAAGAACATTTTGATACTCGTATGTTTGTTTGTTACATGCTGCAACTGCCTTTTTTAAATAAATACCACCAGAGATTTGCAATGGAGTTCAAGTCAGGCGAGTTTCTTTGTGAGTAAATTTTATATAGAGAGCCCATTTAAATCTAAATCACATGTCTAAAGCTCAAAAAAATTTTTTAGAAGACAACAAATAAAAAAGGATCAGGGCAAATTGTTACAAACTAAAGTCAAACATCAACACACACAAAAAAATTGCAAACACATGTTCTGGGCATCACTGAGCCACCACCGTGCATCAATGAAGGCAGGGAGTCCTCCCCACATGCTTTGATTTCTCTCCCCAGACATATCGCAGACCCACAGGCCTGAAAGGGTCCGGGTTTTGTTTCGTTGCTCCAGAAAATCGGAGCCTATTTTTCTTCTGCTTTTGCATCACTGGTTGAGTTCAGGCCTGAAGCTCTTCTGTGTGTTCATATGAGTCTTAGTGACACCTGACAGTTGTTGATAGCTTCCTCTTTCTGCCACGCCTTCTCTAAGCTTTCAGGGCTGCAGCAGCCATTAAAAGCAGGATTCCGAGTACAATTTGGCAACATTTTGTTAAACAATTAAACTCCTCTTGTGTAGTTTGTTTTTGAGAAATGAATGATTTAGAATTTTGAGAATAAGGCAAAGTTGATTACAACCACGGGCCCCTTATTATGTGATTGATTGTGGGAGCAAAATACAGGCGGAAATGAATCCTTTAAATATGTTGATTGAGACAAAAAGGGTGTATTGGAATTCAGCAGTGATGTACAACTTTACCCGGAGTTGATGCAGCTTGAAACTTCCTCAATGGCCTTTCTCTTTTCCTGCAACTGTAGAGTCATAGTTTCCAGATACTGCTTATGGTTTCTGTAGGCATCCTCCAAAAACTGGTAGCTAAATATGGACAAAACCACAACATATGAGTGCAAAAGATAAGACAAGAGTCCTTTTTTTAAAATAATTCCTCGTCCTGATTTGTCTCGTCCGTAAACAGAAGATAATTTGCTTCGTATATCACCATCTTTCACAGGCAAAAATCATCATCAGCAGCAGCAGCAGCGCTGTATTGTTACTTGTGATCCTTGTGTTTGAGGAGCTGACAGTCTCGACACGTGAGGCGGTCGCACGTCTCGCAGAACAGCTTCAGCGGCTCCTGCTTGTGGACGTCGCAGAAGACGGGCTTCTGCGTGGACACGCCTAGAGCTTCTGGACAGGAGAAGACGGGGAGATCAGAGAAGGGTCAAACATCCGTTCATGCAAAAAAAACAACAACAACGTTCCAGTCTGAAGGCTCACATTTAGATCAAACTGTTCATAAGAACGCCTTGCTTTGTTACCTGAAAGTCTGATTTATCTTTAATCTCCAGCGTAAAGATGGAAAATCTGCTTGTTTCTGTTTAAAAGCATCAAAGACCTGTTTTGTGTGGCGGAGTCGCCTAAAAGCCCAGCTGAATACTGTCTGTGCCGAAGACTTTTAGTCAGGAGTTGAAGGAAAGCATCACTATAAACGTACGGGCAGCTTGGAGTCTGGAAACTACTTCCAGGTTTGGACTCAAGAGTCGAAGAAAATCAGCAGCTATTTAATCAAAACTAGAAAAATTACCATCATCTACGCACGCGTAATCAAAAGTATCTTTTACCCGTGAATAAATATTACAATATTAAAGCTGTAGGGCATGAAATCTATTATGGTTCAGGCTTGTTTTAATGCTACAACGAACAGGGCGGGGGACCGTGAAACTCTTCTTCCGTCAGCCAAAAAAACACTGCAGATAGGGCTTCCAAAATGATTTCAACTCAAAACCAGCAAGCCAATACTAGTGTGGCTAAATAAGAACCACGTGATGGTCAAAGGGTGGCTCAGTCAGTCTCCAGACCTCAGTTATCCAGCAAATATAGTGAGAGTAAAGAAACCTACAGCATAGGTCGTATTCCTCAAGTTAGCAAAATTCAAGAATGATTGCTGCGATGCAGTCCTGTCCTACCTGGGGACATCTCCTCCTTCTGCCGTATGGTGTGATCTCGGGTGAACTTCACCCTCTGGTGTGCCTCGACGCACGTCAGGCACAGGAACTCCACGCACTCCACGCAGTAACCCGTCGCCTCGGTGTTGTCGTCGCAGCTCATGCACACCTGTCGGGAGGCAAAGGGGTGGGTGGAGAAAGAGCCATGAGCAGGGAAGGCGCGGCCTCAGAAAATACGCGCATTTTAGAGGAATAGGGGGCCGAACCTGGCTGGTTTTCTCCACCGTGCTGCTCGGCACCTCGGCTGAGTCCTTGACAAAGAAATTGTCCAACACATCCACCTCCCAGCATTCCTGTCTGCACACCGGACACCGAATGGAACCGCCTACAGCAGGAAACACATTTTATTATTATATTCATTTCACCAGTAATACTGAAAGAAATACACGTCAGTGTGAGACGTTATACGATCCGAGGTCTTGAAATGATTTAGATCTCAGTATTCATCCTCCTTGAACATTTTTTTTTTCCGTTTACGTTTTAATCACATCACAGCCACAATGTTAAGTGTCTGTTATTGTTATTTCTGCAATAGACCAGAAAAAAACAACAACCCAGAAAGAGCTCTGGTCAGACGAGACCAAAACGTTTTGACCTACTAGCAAACCAACACAACATCATCTCCATGCTGAAACACGGTGGTGGCAGCATCCACCTGCTTTTCTTTTTTTTTTACCAGGGTCAAGGTAGCTAATCACGAGTTGATTTGAAGATGGATGGATCTGAACAGTGGAAAATCCTAGAAGAAAACCTTTAGAAGGCCTGAGGTTCGCCTCCAAGCAGGACAATGACCTAAAACAAATCGCCAGAGCTGCAATGGAATGGTTTCGACTAAAGCATATTGTTGTGCTAGGAAAAAGGCCCCGAAAACAGTGCTGAGAATCACGTGGTAAACTCTCCAATGTTTACAGATGCAATCTTATGGAATTTGACCTATTTTGTAAAGAATTGGCAAAAAATGTCAGCCTCCAGGCGTGCAACATCATTTAAAAACCATTTAGCCTTATTGATTTTTTTTTTAAATCCAAAATGTTCAGTTTGTATGAATATGTTTGCACGGTTAACCGAGACAAGAATAATCATTTGATTTGTTTTGATGAAATATTGACGTTACAGAGTGGATCGATGTGTAAGCTTTCGAGATCAGCACATCAATGGACACATCTTGTATACTAAGGTAAAGTTACACAGTGAAACCGAGCCTCGTCTCGAGTGAATCTCATCACCTGGACCGTGCTGGTCCCGCCTCGGCTCGGCGCTCCTTAACGGGGGAGGCAGGCACCTCCTGCAGAAGGAGTGCAGACACGGCAGCAGTTTGGGCTCCCTGTTGTGGAAGCTCAGCTTGCAGATGGGACATGTGTCCATGAGACCGAAGGTGCCCTGCTGTTTCAGCTTCTCCTCCCCCGCGGGCAAACTTTCAGCCTCGTTTTCCACGATGATGACGATGTCGTCGTTCTCGGCACTTTCATCCATTTCTGTCGCGTCACGCCAACTCCAGGCGGTTAATCAATCTTGCTAGCCCTGCGCTTAGCATCGAAAAGATAGCCTTTTGTTTCACTCGTTTGAATTGCGAGAGTGAACTGGTATTGTGTACAGCGACATCTCAACCCTGAGTCGTTTAGTTTATGTCCTAAATCATAACATAAAAAAAGGAAACCACACGAATTAGGTTATTCCAGCCCGTTTGTAAAGCCAAGTTAGCAATGTAGCTTATTTCAAACGGATACACGTTAGAAATAAACACTATTTCCACTTTCTGGCGGTTATTTCTTCTAAAACATGCAAAACGGAGCATTCAGTAGTCATGTATGTACGGGAAACAGGTTAGACGCAAGGTATTTGCGGCTCATACGTCCATTAGGGATCGGCTAGCTGCTGTGCTTCCTTTTTTTCTCAAAACACTGGCGATGTGTCGTTCGTGGTCGAGTCGGCTTAATGTACCGGATCTTTTTGGTGAACGACGGCAGCCGACGTTCTTTGCTGTTCAGAGGATCCGATACCCAAAAGGCAGATTAAAATCAAATAATGGAGATCGACCAGATTATGCCCTTGCTTACATCTTTTGGGCACAAAGCTTTTATTAAGAAGCTCTTAATGATGGGGGCCACATTGGCTTGAAACAGATAAATTCAAGATTATCATACATAAGAAAAAGGAATTCAGTAAATGGTCACAAATTATGAAGACAAAGTCCAGGATCAAAGTAAGAAATTCGAGTGGACAACTTGACTTTTATGTTAGTTTCTGAGAGTAAAAATTGTGTTTTACATTTTCTTAAGCTTTTTTTTAACACTAGATAGATCAACTCCATGCAGTTTGATGTTTTAACTGGATTTGTAACATTTATTTACTTTCAAAACATATGTGAAAGGAAAATGAACACTGCCCATCATCCTTAACAAACTATCCCCACAGTGAAACATGGTGGTGGCAGAATCTTGCTGTGGGGGATCCTTTTTTACCGTGCTCACGTTGTAAAATACATCACGCAGCTGCAACACAGATTTTATTTAGTAATATTACCCATGAATTATTCCTTTGTCATATTCCAATTCTTACAATAAGTGACCATTTAAAAATGTTGGTCATTCTGGGTAGAATCTTGAACAGGAGTGATGTAGCTGTATTACATCCATAGTTAAAATTATTGCATTCAGAAACTGTATGTGTATTTCTCATATGAATTTATACACAACTACTAATTAAATGTCAGATCTGATATAAATATAAACCCAAAAAATGGTGCAAAACGAGGATTTAGGCGCCGCTAAAGTCTTTGTAAGAAGCTATTTGATGTGGATCCCAAAGAATAGCCGCAATTCACATCGCATCAAACCATACTTTACCCAAGCGGCGCAGCTGGATTTTGCAGCTACAGTGTCCCGTTAAGGACAAACTACGTATTAAAGTAATCAGCCCTAATTTCATCAGTCTTCTACCCCTATCAGCAGCTTGTTTTGTTGGCATTCATACAAATCTTGGCGTGTGCTCTCATAGTTACATTTGCTTAGACATGTGTCAGATTCTGCAGCTTTATCATGTGTCTGTCTGTGCTGGGAGGCTGATCTCTCTGTCTGGGAGGAGTTCTTTGGCCGATCAAAGAGCAGAAAAGCTACACTGTAGTTGTTCTGATTGGCACACTATTGTTTAAGGTTTTTGCTCTGGACACAGTGTGTGGCAAAGCCTTTGATCACTATGGAACTGACAGCAAAAAAACACTCAATTCCTTTGAGTGATGGAAACAGCATACCTTTAATTGGACTGGGAACCTATGGGAATCCTCGCCAGGTAAGTTTGTTATGTGATCAGACAGTTAATTGACCTATTATGTATTTTAGTACCATTTAAACTCTGTGGTTGATGTTTTCTTGAAGATAGCGTACTCATAGAAGATATTTTATTGACAGACCCCTAAAGGAACCTCTTGTGAAGCTGTCAAGCTGGCCATTGAGGTAGGGTACAGACACATAGATGGAGCCTTGGTCTATGTCAACGAACACGAGGTGGGAGAAGCAATCCGGGAGAAAATTGCAGATGGGACTGTAAGGAGAGAGGATATCTTCTACTGCGGAAAGGTTTGCTTGTTTGTGAATCGACCGTTGAACCCCACTTAGGAGAAAGTTCATGGTCACAGAAATAACCTACTGCCACAGTTTTGCAACAACTAATACCTTTCTTTTTTGCTTGCCACTGATTTCGCAGCTATGGAACACATTCCACCCTCCTGCACTGGTACGACCTGCTTTGGAGAAAACCCTGCAGACATTACAGCTGGATTATGTGGACCTGTACATTGTAGAAATGCCCACTGCTTTCAAGGTTAGGAATGTGTTTTATAACATCGTGTTTTCTCAGATTTCCATGTTGTCCCAGTTACCAAACTGAAAGTTTCTGTTCATTTTTGAAGCCAGGAGATACGTTCTACCCACGAGATGAGAATGGGAAGTACATTTATCATGAGACAGACCTCTGTGCGACATGGGAGGTGAGAGCTGCTTGTCATCTAAAAAGCTTCATTCACACTTATGGTGCAAGTTTGACACCGTAAACAAGAGTTAATAGCTGTTTCAAGATAAAGATCTGAGGTCAAGGTTAGGTTTTATGATCTCTGTTTCTAGGCAACTGCTTTATGTTCTTTATACATCTTGGACAGGCTATGGAGGCTTGCAAGGACGCTGGGCTGGTAAAGTCGCTCGGAGTGTCCAACTTCAACAAGCGGCAGCTGGAGCTGATCCTGAACAAGCCTGGGCTGAAACATAAACCAGTGTCAAACCAGGTACTCCATCATAGCATCTGCACTGTTAATATACAGTCAACTGTGAGGTTTATTGGTGGTTTTTATTTTTTGAAGATGTAAAGAATGAAATGACAAAATTAGAACACATACAACAGTCTGCTGCCAGGTCAGTACCAGATTGCCAAAAATAAATAAAAAAAAATCCCCCTGTAGAGGACTAACAAATAGTTAATAAACCTGTAATAATTGGAAACATTAACATTAGTTAAGCTCTAAAAAAAATCTGCTGGGTACTATTACAATAGTATTAACATCTGCAAAGTTCAAATGAAATAAAAACACTAACATTGTAGTCAACCACTAGTTAATAAACAAGAAATGTAGCTACAGGCATTTATCCTGTGTACTTTTACACTATTGTAGTACCTGCATAGTTCTATTAAACTGCTCTTCTGAAGATGGAAGGAATTAAATGACCCAATCGTGTTCAAAGAACATATTATGTGACAGCAACATTGCTAATGTGGTTCCATTTACAAGAAGACCCTCCTTAAATAGGAAATAAAATGATTAGTTAACAGTAATCACGCTTATTTAAAACCTCATAAACCATTAATTACCATACATTGGAGCTAGTATCGCATTATTGTTGCACTGCCATATTTTGATTTGAATAAACTGAGAATGGTAAAAGAAAGAAAGATGGAAAGCAACAAAGTTACATGCAAGGTGCTATTATGTTACATATTGCCTGCAGTTTTAACGAAAACAAAATGCAAAAGAGAAACTAATATTGTTTCTGAAGATAGAAAGAATTAAATGACAAACATATAACATAGAGCACTATATTGCCAAGTCAGTACCATTTTACTGTAAACACCCTCTTACACATCACTAATGAATATTAAATAACCGGTAATGAATAGTAATTAACAAGTAGGTAACTACCTTTAAACACTTTCTAATGAAAAACTAAGCCGTTATTATAGTGCACTATTTAAAGGTCGGGGCAGTAAATTTCAAGTTACCTCAAAAAACTCATCCATGCGTTTATCTTTAGTTGGACTGATTACTGCAACAGTGTCCTCACAAGTCACAAGTAAATTGAAGATCTGTTGTCACTAGACCAACCCCCCAGACCACTCAGGTCTTCCAACTCTACTCTACTAATCATCCCTGGAATTAGAACCAAAAATGGAGAAGCAGCTTTCAGTTTCTATGCTCCCCTTATCTGGAACAAACTTACAGACCACTGCAAAGCTGCTGAAACCCTGAGTTCCTTTAAATCAAGGCTAAAGAACCCATCTGTTTAGAGCTGCCTTTGAGTGATTATTAAGAGCTGGAATGTCATAAGTTTTAATGTGTTATATGTTTTGTGTCTCAAATATTGTGTTTTATGCTTTTATTGTTGGTATATTGCTGCTTTTATTTATACCCTAATCACCCATAGCATCTTGAATTGCCTTGTTGTCGAAAGTGTGCTATAGAAATAAAGTTGCCTTGAAATGCCTATAACTGCTTGAGCGTCTATAAGTGTTAACAGTTAAATAGCAGTACTCACCAAGTCTAAGCCTGTCTCAATTACCAGACAAAAATGAATTTTGAACTCCTTTGAACGCAGGTTGAATGTCACCCGTATTTCACCCAGCCAAAGTTACTTGAATACTGTCGAAAGAAGGAGATTGTCATCGTTGGTTACAGCCCACTTGGGACATCTAGGGATGCAATGTGGTAAGGACATTTCTTTATATGTGATAGTAAATGAGGCACTATTCTCAGTAAAGAATTTAAAAAAATCTGAAAATATATGGATGTTATTATGTAATAATGCATTGCAAAATATGAACTTGTAATAATCTGTATAATCACTTAATCTTATACTTACCAAAAGTCATCCAAAGATTTTAGTTAATTTCTTTTATGACTAAACACAGATTTTCATCCCTAGACAATGTGGGGATGGGGGAATTAGATGTTGTGTAAAAGACCTGGCTGAGTATTTCTTTAACATAATTATAACTGTCAACTCAGTAATGATCGGGTGATTAAAATAGATCATCTCGAGAAGCAAAACAGAAGTTTTCTATAGTGCCTTGTAGAAATATTCATATCATCTTTACTATTTTAACACCACAGACATGAGTAGGATTTATTGGGATTTCATGGAGTAAACCAATACAAGGCGGCCCCCATGACTCAATACAAATTAAACTCCTTTTTGCAACTCTAAAGCTTTAGACTCTTACAGACCGACATTTTTGCCAATTCCTATTTGCAAAACAGCTCAAGTTTAGTAAGACTGAGTGGAGAGCATCGATGATAGTAGACGTGTATTGGATTGGATTTCTTTATTTATTTAAGTGTCATACACCTTAATTGGTGCCCAGCCCTCATGGGCTTATTAGACACTGACAAATAATGTACAATAGCCATGTGGCATAATACATAACAAAACACAACATATCAAAACTTATGGAGATATGGACACATACAAAAGAGGATAATTTGTCATACAGGATACAAAATACTTTGCCGCGACACCAGGCCTTTTCCAGAAATTTTGATAGAGCAAAAACATTATTTTCGAACAGCCAGCACAACAGTTCAGCTATATATTTCCCCCCCGAAAAAATCAGGATTTTCTAACTGAATCAATTCAAAAAAGGGAACTCCTTAAATTACAATATAAAAGACAATGAAAAATAAAATGAAATTCGTCCTCCACAGCCTGGAGATCACAAAATTCACACAAACGTAAATTTATAATCATACCTATAAATCCACCCACTTCTACTGCCAAAGGCAAGGTACCAGTTTTCTGGTAGACGTGTATGCCTTGCTACTCATTCCCAGTTGCATTTAGGTCTGGACTTTGACTAGGCCATTCTAGCTTATGAATAAGTTTATTTCCAAATGTTCAAGGTCGTTGCCTGAAAGTCATCTTCTTTCGCAGTTTCAAGTCTTTCACGGCCTCTAACTCCATCTATTCTCCCATCAACTAAAAAAACAAACAAACCCACAGCATGATGCTCCCACCTCCATGTTTCAGTGGGGATGGTGTGTTGCTAGGTTGCACAACAGCAGACAAGATCCACTTAAAAACCCTCTGAAACGTGTTGCTGACATTATCGTCTTTACTTACACAGGGTAAACCTAAAATGTCCCCCACTGTTAGAAGACGAGCTTCTAGATTCAGTTGCCAAAAAGTACAACAAGACCACGGCGCAGGTGTGCCTGAGGTTCAACGTGCAGAGAGGAGTGGTGGTCATCCCGAAGAGCTTCAACCCTGATCGCATAAAGGAGAACTTTGATGTATGCTTACTATACGTCTGTTTAATTATAGAATCCCAAAAAAGTTACGAATAAAATGAAAGAAATAATTTATCTCTGATTTCTCAAAACCGCAGATTTTCGACTTCTCTCTGTCAGAGGATGAGATGAAGGCCATCGAGGGACTGAACAAGAATATTCGCTTTGTGGAGCTCCTCATGTAAGTGTATCACTGAACCTATAGTTTGCCGGTCTTTTGAACACAATATTCATATTTCCACTTACTGACTCAACAGGTGGGCTGATCATCCAGAGTACCCATTTCATGATGACTACTGACATCCAAAATATCAGGACATTGACTAAAATTGTTCAGAGCTGGCTCATTGTCTTGTTGATTCAGCTAAACTTGGGAAAGAAAATATTTTCTTGCACCTTCGATACACCTTTAACTGTTTCCACCTCAAAAATGCTGTCTATTTTTTGAGTATTTGCATAATTCATGGACAAATTAAAGCAGTATTAGTGATTGTGTTTTAGGTTTCAGACTTTTAATTATGTCAACAATACAACTGACTTTATGTGTAGGATAGAAGACTTTTTAAATGTTCAGCATTATTTAAATAAAGCATCTAAAAGAATATGAAAACCTTTTTCTGTCATTAGTAACATGGCCACACATTAATTATTATGTTATGAAGAAGAAATTCCATCCAGGTATCCTTATAAATTCACCAACCTGGCAAGGGTGCATTCCAGGTCCTTATATTGTAACATATTGTATCAGTTTATTTGTTATTGTGGTGAAGTTTTGAGGTAAAAGGTTTTACAAAATCTCACAAAGTAGTTATTTAGAATGTATAGTATAGTTTGAAAATACTTTTTGGGACTTTTTTCTGGGTTTTTCCACTTGAGATTCATGTTTGGGTCAGTTGAGTCAAATGTAACATCAGAGATTAAAACCCATGAGCAAACCAAAGTAAAGAGACCTCTTGCCGGTGGATACTCAGTATTTGGAAGTTCAATGATGCATAGTCCATATGAAACGTTGATGGTCAACAACATTTCCTGCCAGAAAAAAGTCAGATACAAGATGAACGAAACAGGAAAATGGAAATATTTTTGGTTTGTTTATTTACAGTTTAAAGTTTCTAAACAATATTTTGTTTTCTTCTCACAAAACAGCATTAGAACACAAACATAATACTGCACTTGCTGTCCTGGATTACGCAAACGATCTTCATTGTATTTATTGAATTGTATTTAATTTCGCAGTGTATATTTATGGCTTTCTGCCATTTACACTGTAAAGCAAAATACACCATACAGTTTGCCTGATCGGGGGAAAAAAGAATAGCACTTAGAACCGACTCAAAACGTCTGAACGTATGTTTAAAAATCAGTCTAAATGTAAATATAAAATATAATATACCCATATTGATTTATTTTGGTCTAAATTTGATTAACCCCAGGTCTTCAAAAGCTGGTTTTCCGAGTTTCTTCTGAAGGCATCACAACGGCTCTCCTCCTTGCTAGTGCTAGCTAGCATGTTTGCTAATGCGGCTAAGATAGTTGCAGACGACGTTCGTTTTTCACGCAAAATTACCACCTCTAGACGAGCTTAACCCGAAAACAAACGTTTCTGTGTTTTCGGTTTTGTTTCGTTTATTTAACATAGCTGGATAATAGAAAACTAGCTCGCCTAAGGGACTTTATTCGTCTGACGACAATGTTTAGGTGCGCAATAGACAGCTAAGGCTAAGCTAGCGCCGATTAAATTAGCTTCCTGCTTGTTCTTCTGCCCCTTTGAGTAAGAGCTGTTGAACAGAGTGAATACATCAACCAGCTATGAGAGCTTGCTATTTGCTTCCAGCCTTTGTGGCAACCTTAAGAGGAGGAAGCAAAGCGCGAGCTAGCCGCTGTTAACTTCGTTGGAAACGCAGAAACACAAAGGGAGAAAAAGATGACGGCGTGTCGGACTGACCCTACCCTGCGTCTCAGGTGAACACTTCCCGGCCTGGCCTACCCAACTTTTCACGGAGGATGGGAACGCACTCTTCATTAGCTGCCACCTTGCTCTATGTTTTGGATTTTCTTACAAGCCTCATTATGAATCAACATATGATCACTGTTATGTGATATATATTCCTCATTGAGAGAGTATTTTCCAGAATAATTATGGACGCGGAGGAAGTTCTCCAAGAAGACAGTTAACTGTTAAACCATGGATCTTCAATCTCAACTCTTTATTTCGAGTGTGTTTTTGTAAATGACTTGTTTCGCTGGATTTACTTCGACATGGCTGCGTTCGCTGAGTTTGTTCCCCCACCTGAGTGCCCGGTGTTTGAGCCGAGTTGGGAGGAATTCTCGGACCCTTTAGGATTTATCAACAAGATCCGACCCATTGCAGAGAAAACGGGCATCTGCAAGATCAGACCCCCCCAGGTAAACGATTACGTTTCAACACGAGAAAACCTTCCGGGGTTTATTCTTTGTGATCATACGAAAAGTGCGCAGCTGAGGTTTAACTCAACTACTACTCAACAAGCAGGCTACTCTATTAAAGGTCAAACTGAGCTTAATCTCTTAGCGCATTGTGTAAATTGTCTGCTTTCCATTCTTTGTTTTTAAAAAAAAGCTTTGTCAGTCTAACAATTCCTGTATGTGATCCTTTGTTTTTGTTGTCCTGACGACTAAGTTATAGCTCAATTATGGCGATGATGACATTGGCGGAAATGCAGGCCTAAAGCTTATGTCAGCTCTTAAATAGTGAAATTTTGCCATCATTTATATGATTCAAACATGGCTTTACAGAGTTTGGAATGTACAGCTCTGTACAATTTTTGCTTTGATTTCAATAAAACTCAACCAAACATTCCAATAAAATATATTCAGTTAGAATGTGGTAGTAAACTTGTAATGTTTGGGGTATATATCAATGTGTTTTTGTCATTTTACCGTATTTTTTTCTTGGTTGATCGTACTTTGAGCATTGGATCCACCTTGGATTGTTGCGATTTCCTCATTTCCGCAGTCCTGGGAGTACCCACAGTTTTCTCTTTTGTCCGTCAGGACTGGCAGCCTCCCTTTGCCTGTGATGTTCGCAAATTCCGCTTTACCCCGAGAGTGCAGAGGCTAAATGAACTTGAGGTGAGCTTTTAAAACCCTTCTGCTCATGATATGCATTTGTTTATCTGTCACTTTGCAAAGAAAATGTAGGGGAATGGAGCTGAACAAATACAGTACACATCAATAAGCTGCTGATTCTACTCCTGGCTGTAGCCCCCAACCAAGATTTATACCTCCAGTCTTCAAATCCGGGTCAGCAGAACATTCCTCTAAAGCCTTTTTAGGGGAGTTTTAACCAGCCGAACCTCTTGTTTTTGTATCAGCTGGCAGTGATGCACGCCAGTTTTGACTTAGTCTTTCGTCTGTGTTTCTAATCACATATTTGTCCTCCATCTCTTCCGTCTGCTTTTATAGGCACTCACTCGGGTAAAACTTAACTTCCTGGATCAGATCGCAAAGTTCTGGGAGTTGCAAGGATCCAAGATTCGTTTCCCTCATGTAGAGAGAAAGATTTTGGATCTCTATCAGCTCAGCAAGGTGAAGCCAGATTTCCTGTCTAGGTTGTTGTTGTTTTTTCCTGCTCTTGTTAAATAGGCCGGTGTGTTTGTGGGCACAATGAACAGAGCTAAATGTTATCCAGCACATTCTAATGGTAAAAGGTATTGCATCAAACACAAATACTTGGATCCATTTCAGATTGTGTCCTCTGAAGGCGGATTTGAGACGGTGTGCAAAGAGAAAAGATGGTCCAAAGTGGCGACTCGCATGGGCTTCCCACCCGGGAAAGGCACTGGGTCTCTTCTGCGTTCACATTACGAGAGAATCCTTTACCCCTATGAACTCTTCCAGTCGGGAGCTACTCTTACCGTAAGTGGTGCACGTTGTTCTTTGGATGTAGTTTTGCTTAAAAGCAAAAATCTGGTCATTTGTTAAAAATTTAAGAGGTCATGAAAACAATTATCTGTAAGTTCAAATGTCCACAAACAGCATTGTTTGGATTTGATGTTATAGGTGAAGTAAAATAAAACATATTTTCCTAAGCCATAAAAATCTGACACATTTTATGTGCATTTGAGTTTAGCCCTCTTTATTTTAATGCCCCTAAATAAAAAGAAGGAAAAGCCATGACAAGTTAAGACAATTCTTTGTAATTTGCCACGTCATGCAAGGGAAATGCAGAATGTTGTGTGTGGAGAAAAACTAACTACTAACACACCATCCCCACCGGAAAACAATATAGTGGCAGCATCATGCTAAGCAGACTTCATTCGTTTCTATCTATTGCTTTTCTTCAGGGCATCCAGCGGCTGTATGATGAGGGAACAGATGGGGAAGAAGTGGATGAAGGTGTGGGGGAGGAAGCGATGGAGGAAGAGGAGCAAGAAGAGGAGGATGAAAAAGAGAAAGATGGTGACGTGACACAAACCAAAGAACGGCTTTCGTCAGAGAGGCGCTCCAGGCGACTAAAGTCAGAGGTAGAAGGCAAAGCCCCAGTTTGCATTAATCACATAGACCAGTTGCAGAAAATCATGTGGTCCTTCACTCACTGTATGACGTCTGCTTGTGTGCTGCCCTTTCTTCAGACAATACTTTCTACCAATGAAAAAATTCTGAGTCACTCTATAGTAGACTATGTATTACATGTCTATCCTAACAAAGCCATAGTGGGTTGGGTCTGTCTTGGCATTCTTCAGGATCTCTGTTTCACTGCTGCTTGTGTCTCTTTGCTTCTTTAGAGGGAAAACAAGGAGCCTAAAGGCCTCAAAATTTTTGGAACAAGTCCCAAGATGGTTGGTTTGGAGATTGTGTCAGCTGGTAAGGGTCACTTCTGGCAGAGCAGTTTTGTTTTTGTTTTTTCACATGTTTGTTCCAAACATCAGAAAGGCGGACTCAGCTGTTTCTCCACTTTTCTCGTTCCCCCTAGATGATGGGTTCATTAAGAAGCAACGGCACCTCAAAGCCCAAGCCTTCGCCATTAAAATGAGACCACGCAAGGAGACCCTGGAGGTCAACTTTGTAAGAGCCATTAATTTTTGTTCACCATCCAAATGAGTGTTATTCTTTTCATCCAGGCAGACTCATCTTTGAGGTAGATGGACGGTGATAGTCTTTGTATCATTTGTGGCATGTCTTTCCCGTCCACCAGATTGACCTTTATTTCTGCCTTGTGTGCGGACGAGGCGACGAGGAGGACCGGCTGCTGCTGTGTGACGGCTGTGATGACAGCTACCACACTTTCTGCCTCATTCCGCCGCTGCAGGATGTGCCTAAAGGAGACTGGAGGTGCCCGAAGTGTGTCGCTGAGGTAGGCTAAGAGAAGCTCTGACAACTCTTATCTACTTTAATTACCCATTACATTATGACCCCTATACAGTAGGTTTTTCTAACCAACAGAATTTAAACTTATTTTTGACATCTGGAAAACATTAAACTTGCTATGTCTGAAGTGTTCACTCAGTTTCCAAACCTCAAAGTATGGAAAGCCATTTTGTTCAATTATCACATGATCTCCAGAGGCAAAAAACTCACAAATAAGTGTTTATTTAGCACAACTACATGTTTAATACATTTCAGGTCTCTTGTTCCTCGTTTCCACGGGTCGGTGCAGTTCGGTCCAGTATTTTGTCTGTTTCCATTGTAAAAGCACGAGACAATACTAGTGCGTCAAATTTGTTGTTGCACTAGTTCGTAGCCACATTAGGCGTTTGGGTTTAACTCTACCTGCCATATGAGAGTCCAGGTGGCAGTGAAAAAGTCTCTCTTGAATATGCCAGACTATAAATTAGCATACCGAACTGCTGAGTGGAAACGAGCCATTGCATTCTCTGTGGCCCATGGACCCTCGTTTATATTATGGACGCAGTGACTCAGTGAGCATAGTGGACTAGGGTCATGCAGTGACACTGAGATATAAAGTTCAGTGTCAGCAAAGATATGGTAGGAGATGCTGTAGTACTCTATAATCTGAGCTAGGGGGATTATATATGTGTTATATAAAAGTGGTCTAGGAACAGACCCTTGGGGAACCCCACAAGTCATTTGTCATTCAGCCAAATTTAAAAATACCAAATGAATCAAAGTAGTCCCTGTCCGCCAAATAAGATCTGAATCAGTTTAGATAAATAAAATGCGAGAGGAACAAACAGACTGTTTTCTCATACTATGCAATAACTTAATTTTCCCTACTTAGTTAATTAGCCAGGGTGCATGCTCTGGTAGAGCCTGTTGTTGGCTTGCAAACTGTAGATTTTAAGAGAGGGTTATTTAAATAGGGTTGGGTGGAGCTCATTTAGGTCCCACTCTGACTGTCTTTCACTAAAGGCAATAAACAGCTCAATTTGTGTTTATTTTAAATAGTAAATGGCCTGCCTTTGTATACCGCTTTTTCAGTCAGAAAACCACAAAGCGCTTTACACTACATTCAGTCATTCACGCACTCATTCACACGCTGATGGTGGCAAGCTACTACATTGTAGCCACAGCTGCCCTGGGGCACACCGACAGAGGCGAGGTGGCCCTCTGACCACCACCACCAGGCAACTGGGTGAAGTGTCTTACCCGAGGACACAACGACTGAGACGGTCAGAACGGGGATTCGAACCGGCAACTCACCGATTCAATCAAGGGAAAGTGTTGCAGCCGTCTTTCAGCCAATTACCAGCAGTGCACAAAAAATAGCTGTCAAGACGGAACAAGTTTTGTGTTGCTGGACATTTTGCAGAACTGATGCTAAGCTAACCAAGCTGTAGCATTTGTGAGAAAGCCCAACAGTGACAGGCATGCTTGGGTCCTGTATGTGGTTCATATTCTTGTTCATTTGTGTTTCACTCACAGGAGTGCAGTAAGCCCAGAGAGGCTTTTGGCTTTGAGCAGGCTGTGAGGGAGTACACTCTGCAGAGTTTTGGTGAAATGGCCGACCACTTCAAATCCGACTATTTCAACATGCCAGTTCACGTGAGTAGAACAAGCTAAGTGACTCATTAGTGGGTAAACGGGATCACAGCTTTTTGCATCTTAATCAAAAGTTTAACAAGGTCCTCCTTGTGTTATTAGATGGTTCCGACAGAGTTGGTGGAGAAGGAGTTCTGGCGCCTGGTCAGCAGCATCGAGGAGGACGTTATCGTAGAGTACGGAGCTGACATCAGCTCCAAAGATGTGGGCAGTGGTTTTCCTGTAAAGGATGGCAAGAGGAGGCTACTAGGAGATGAAGAGGTGAGAAGACTGACACTCCTCTTATTACCATATTTGTTTGATTGTGTAATTGATATGTTTTTATATTGTTTATATATTTTTCCTTTGCTATTAAAACAATCCATTCCTGACTAGTTTAAAAAAATGCTGCAATAATAATAAGTGGCCACTAGGTGGCAATAACAGCAACTATAATCACATGCAAGCACACATTTTTTGCCCCGATCAGTTCAGATTTTATGTTGTGATGAAAAAATAACCAATGAAGCTTGCACAGTTTTTTTCTTTTTTAAGTTGTATGTTCAAATGTAGCATTTTTTTTTACATTACCGGTACTCATCCATCTGTAATGTGATGTAATTTTGGCAAGGAAAAGCAATTTTTAAATTTTTGCCAATTAGTAAAGAAATCTTTTATTTCCTCTTTTGACAGGAATATGCAAACTCGGGCTGGAACTTGAACAACATGCCGGTCCTGGAGCAGTCCGTTCTCACGCACATCAATGTGGACATATCAGGCATGAAGGTGCCCTGGCTGTACGTGGGCATGTGTTTTTCCTCGTTCTGCTGGCACATCGAGGACCACTGGAGTTACTCCATTAATTTTCTCCACTGGTAAGAGATTTTTGATTTACAGGTGAAAAGGATTGCATAGCAGAAGTGTTTCGTGTGCCAGTGGAGGGAAAATACTTGTAAATGTAATAAATCTTTTTCCATGAAAATATTAACCTGAACATCAGTTTTTCTGAAGCCACACACCTCCGTCTGTCTTGACACAAGAATGAGTGAAAGTCAATCTGTGTATAAGTTGTTTTTTCCAAAAAATGAAAAAGTGACTGGTCAAATTATTTGTTTTTGAATTGGATACAAAAAAAATGATAACGGTCTTGTTTTTCACATTTTCAATTTTCAAGGTCAAATTTATTTCTCTAGCTCATTTACAGTAGCAGCACAAGTTGTCCCAAAGTGCTGAACAAGACAGAAAACACAAGCAGTAACAAACAATCAATAAAATGAGGTAAAATAACAGAAATATAATTTAGATACAAACACAGTAATAGGTAAAAGTAAAAGATAAGTTGAAAACATTTTAGTTTCAGATCAAAAATACAAATAGAAAAAAACGACTGAAGGATCTAATTTCATTGTAAAATATCATTGCTCGGATTTACGTAACCCGGAAAATATTCTTCGTGCAAAGTGTGGATTATCTAGTGACACCTGGAACCACAGACCAGTTTGATTACGAACTTGTTCAACACCAATATGACAAGCAGAAATTTCCTGTATGCCGCAGAAGACGAATATCCTACCACGTTCGCAAATAAGCGTCAGAAGATTTGAAAAGAAAAAGACGTTTATCAGACAGGGCACTAGAGAGGCTTTGGGCTGGATCAATATACAGTAAATTTATACTGAGATTTCTAGTTTACTTTGCAAACATTGGCCTTAAATATGTAATTCCGGGACAGACGGGACCATCGTAAGGCCGGAAGTTCATGACTATCTGTCACTAATGGGGTTTGCTGCAGCAGTAGGTCGGGTTGGAAGAATCCTGGGGGGATGGATGAGTTTGACGTGAACACAAAAAGACTCATTGATGCACTGGGAAACCTAGTCTGGCTGTAATATTGCTTAGTATACTGTTGTGCTTCATAAAGATAATTCAATCTACTCTTAATTCTGTTTTTCCACCTGAATAATGCGGCCCGTGTTTCATTTCGTATTTTTGATGGAAGACTAAAATTGAAAATGTGGATAACAAGACCTATTTAATAATTAATTATAATAAAAGAAAAACAATCAGGCTTTGATTTTTGGTTGTCAGATGAAAATAGAAAGAAGATGCAGATAATCTTTTTAAATTTAGTTTTGAACCATTAATGACTGCATCACCAGCAAATAAATTGACTTTGCTTGCATTCAATCCTTCCTAAGTAATTATTCTAAATAAGCAATGAAATGGGGACTAAAATAGCTCTTTGTGGAACACCTTTAGATATTCTATGTGGTGTTAATCTATTGCTTTTGATAGTAACAGTTATTTAGCCAGCGCCGGTAGTCTGGAAATCTGGTGGTAATTATTTTAATCTCTGTGACTTCCATCTTTCTTTAGCAGAAGTACTTGGGAAACATTTATTATATTCAAAAGTTTTTCATCTTAACTGTATGTTCCTTTTCCCTCTCACATTAATATGTTGCTTTCCTTTGTCTTTTCTCCAGGGGCGAACCCAAAACATGGTATGGAGTACCGTCCTCTGCAGCAGAGCAACTAGAGGCTGTAATGAAAAAGCTGGCTCCAGAGCTGTTTGACTCTCAGCCAGACCTCCTGCATCAGCTGGTCACCATCATGAATCCGAACGTCCTCATGGATCATGGCGTCCCAGTACGTAACCAAAACGCTCTGAGATTTAAATATTTGGTCTGGCAAAGTGTCTGGGTTGTCTCGTGTGTAAAATAAATAAATAGAATAGTAATACTAATTAAAAAAAAGCAATAAAAAATACTACTAATAAAAAAAAAATCTCTTTCTGTAGGTTTACAGGACGAATCAGTGTGCAGGGGAGTTCGTGGTAACCTTCCCAAGGGCCTACCACAGCGGGTTCAACCAGGGCTACAACTTTGCAGAAGCTGTTAACTTCTGCACCGCAGATTGGGTTAGGAAAACAAGAATTCCTCCTTAATATGTACCATAGGATTTATTAATAGTGGTTAAAATGCTAAGATCTTTACCACGCCTTTTTTATTTTTTAATTTATTTTATTTTTTATTTTTTTAGCTACCATTGGGTCGTCAGTGCGTTGCTCATTACCGCCGGCTCCAACGATACTGCGTCTTCTCCCACGAGGAGCTGTTGTGCAAAATGGCGGCCGATCCAGAGAACCTGGATGTGGAGCTGGCTGCCGCCGTCTTTAAAGAAATGGACGAGATGTTAGAGGAGGAAACGAACCTTAGACAGGCTGTCCAGGAAATGGTGAGTCTCTTCTGTCTGACTTCAATCCATCACCTGGCTTTGATTCTGTGGCCTCAAACGGAAACGTGAATGTAATCATCGTTTACAGTTGGCCTCATCTGCTTTATTAACTTTCTTTTAAGGGGGTGCTCTCATCAGAGCAGGAGGTTTTTGAGCTCGTTCCAGACGATGAACGCCAGTGCCACAAGTGTAAGACTACCTGTTTCCTGTCTGCGTTGACGTGTTCCTGTAGTCCTGATAGGCTCGTTTGTCTCCACCACGCAAAGGATCTCTGCGACTGTCCCCTCGGCAGCAAGTGTCTCCGGTGAGATTCCCTTTTAGTCCTGCAGGATGAGTCAGGAAATTTGTGTTGGTGACGTTTTGTGGTGAACGTGAGAATTTAACTCATGGGATAAATGTGTTTAGCTGTATCATCATAGTAGTGGGAGATATTAAATGTATAAGGTAGAAATTTAGCCAACAGTAGAGATTTTGACAATACCGGCATACTGTGCCTAGATACTTTGTACCAGGTACCCGAGGAGGATAAATACTGATATTTAGTGTTTGTATTTATAATAGATATTGTAAGTTTAAAATTTGTGATATTCTATTTAACAGACAAGAAAACTGTTGAAGCACTTTTAATTCAAATTTGTGCAACTTTATTTTTGTGTGGTATTAAATTTATAAATAAGTAATCAGGAAAGGAGAAAGAAATATTATTTCTTTTTTTACATTTACACTTCAGTTTAAACAATTCTGAACTTTGTGTTATCATAACATTTAGCTTTTATTTAAAATATCTTCATCTTTCTTTATGTCATGAACATTTGTGTTGCATTTTTTTGGAAAAAGATTTTAATATTTTTAAAATGCGTTTGGCAATGTAAATATTCTTTTTAAATGGCATTCTAAACTTTTTTGAAGTTCTGCTGCAATCTATCTGGAGTGTGAGAATGCTGCAAACAGTCATTTTGATGTATATAAGCAGAAGAAAAGAATATATTGCAATAAATATCGTTAACGCACAAGCATTAGATCATATCACGATATAGATTTGAGGCCATATCGCCCATCCCTACATCATCGTGTGTTTTATTTTAGGTATCGTTATGATCTGGAGGAGTTCCCGTCCATGCTGTATGGTGTGAAGACACGGGCCCAGTCCTATGACACCTGGGCCAAGCGGGTTTCTGAGGCTTTAGCAGCAGACCAGAAAAACAAGAAAGGTATAGAGGCATGGTGCAACCACAAGAACCCGAATCAACTATAAAAACACATCCACATGGTGATCTTATGTATCTCGAGGCTTCTACACAGCCTAGAAAAGCCTGAAATTTGATTTGAGTATATCTGACATCTGGGAAAATACGGAGGAAGAAAATAAAATATTTAGATTTGGAGACTTAAACCCACCTTTCCTATTTGTTAAACTTCCTTCCTTCCTTCCTTCCTTCCTTCCTTCCTTCCTTCCTTCCTTCCTTCCTTCCTTCCTTCCTTCCTTCCTTCCTTCCTTCCTTCCTTCCTTCCTTCCTTCCTTCCTTCCTTCTGTTCTCCTGTCTTTTCTCCCTCCACTCAGTGTCTTTTCTTTTGTTGTGTGTCATGTCTTTCTCCTTTCTTCCCTTGTTTCCTTTATTGTTACCTTCTTTTCTTCCTCTTTGTTTCTTGTATGCTAAAGACGTTCTTTGCGTCCTCCCTTTCCTTACTTATTTCCTTAAATTTGTCTATCCTTGTTTCCTACCTCCCCTCCTTTTGTTGTTTTAAGTTGAATGCAAAGGATCGGGAGCTCTGAAAGTTTGAGTCTGGAAAAGAATGGAATTTTTACCTATTATTTATGCAGGAACCATATAAAAAGAATGTTTACGTATGAAAAATGAGCAAAATCAGGTATGTGGAAGTTTCAGTAAAAGTAAAATGATTTCCAGACTGTTTGAGGTTTTTCTCGCTCCTTGTTCCTCTGGTAGATCTAATCGAGCTGAAGGTTTTGCTGGAGGACGCCGAGGACAGGAAGTATCCCGAGAATGCTTTGTTCCGTCGCCTGAGGGAGATGGTGAAAGAAGCAGAGACGTGTTCCTCTGTGGCCCAGCTGCTGCTCAGCCGCAAGCAAAGGCACAGGTTTGTTCTCAGCAGGGCTCCATAAGTTTGAAATTTGATTGAAATGTTTTGAAGAGCCGTAAAATTATTGAAAGAGAAATTTGACTATTTTTCAATTCAATTCAGTTTATTTATATAGCGCCAATTCACAACAGATGTCTTCTCAAGGCACTTAACAAGAAGTCATTTCAATACATTTATACAAACATTCCAATCAGTTAAAAAGTTTCCTATTTAAAGAATCCCATCAGATTGCATCAGTCATTGGCGTGAGGTTGGGCAGACTTTCCAACCACAGCAATCCTTCAGCAATCCCTCATACTGAGCAAGCATGTAGCGACGGTGGAGAGGGAAAACTCCCCTTTAACAGGAAGAAACCTCCAACAGAACCAGGCTCAGTAGGAGCGGCCATCTGCCACAACCGTCTGGGGGTTTGAGAAGACAGAGCAGAGACACAGAAGAAACAGAAGATCTGATATGAGTACTTTCTATGTTACAGAAAGTAAAAAGTTGATTACGGGACACGGTGTATGTTCAGTTACTGGGAGCATCATCCCAGTCGATGCCCCCCGTCCAACAGGGCATTGTAGCTAAGCAGGACACCAGACCAGGTATATCTTCTATGGAGAGAAAAACACTGAGAGAACACAAAGTTAACAGTCGAAATAGCAGAATGTACTGTAATACAACTGGAGAGTCGTAGGAGAAAAGGAAGTAGCAGAGGGAAGAAAATTGGTAAGTCTGTCCTCTAGCAGTCTAAGCCTATAGCAGCATAACTACAGAGCTAGCTCAGGATGACCTAAGCCACTCTAACTATAAGCTTTATCAAAAAGGAAAGTTTTAAGCCTGGCCTTAAAAGTAAACAGAGTGTCTGCTTCACGGACTAAAGCTGGGAGCTGGTTCCACGGGAAAGGAGCCTGATGACTAAAAGATCTGCCTCCCATTCTACTTTTAGAAATCCTAGGAACTACAAGTAAACCTGCAGTCTGAGAGCGAAGTGCTCTGTTGGGAACATATGGAACAATTAGATCTCTGATGTATGATGGAGCTTGATTATTAAGGGCTTTGTATGTAAGAAGAAGGATCTTAAATTCTATTCTGGATTTAACAGGGAGCCAATGAAGGGAAGCTAAAACAGGAGAAATGTGATGAAATATGAAAAATAGTTTTATTCCTAGTCTTTGTTCTATTCATGCATCCTTTCCATCTATCCATTCTCTTGTTTGTCCATCCATACGTTCATCTGGGTGTCCCATTAATTTCCGTATCTCATTCTCTTATCCTTTTTTCTCTCCAGCTTCTATTTTTGCAGGTTCTTTACTTATATTCTGACCACTGAAAAATTATTAGTCATTAATTCCTAGTGAACCTTTGGATTCATACTTTTATGGTAATAGAATCCATCAGTAAAGATGTTTCCTGTGTAATCACAGCCAGTATGGTGATTCAGGGTGCATTATTGACTTTTTAGGTCAGATGTTTAGGCAAGGCAACTTTACTTGTATAGCACACTTTCAAAAACAAGGCAATTCAAGGTGCTTTACATGATTAGGGGAAACAACAGTAAAATCATAAAATACAACATTAGACACACACAACATATGACACATTAAAACATATGACATTCTAGCTATTATTAATCATTTACTCAAAGGCAGCTCAAAACAGATGGGTCTTTGGCTTTGATTTACAGGAACTCAGTGTTTCAGCAGCTTTGCAGTGGTCTGGAAGTTTCTTCCAAATAAGAGGAGCATAGAAACTGAAAGCTGCTTCGCCATGTTTGGTTCTGATTCTCGGGATGATTAGTATACTAGAGTTGGAAGACCTGAGTGGTCTGGTGGATTGGTATAGTAACAACAGATGAACATTGGTAAAAGTATTTTGAAGTCTATTCTCTGACCTACAGGGAGCCAGTGGACTTTAGAACTGGGGTGATGTGCTCTACTTTCCTCGTTCTAGTGAGGACGCAAGCAGCAGCGTTCTGGATAAGATGCAGCTGTCTAATTGACTTTTTAGCCAGACTTGTGAATACACTGTTGCAGTAATCAATCCGACTAAAGATAAATGCATGGATGAGTTTTTCGAGGTCCCGTTGCAACATCAGTCTTTTAATCCTAGAAGTGTTCTTCAGATGATAGAAGGCTGACCTTGTTATTGCCTTTATGTGACCCTGGAGGTTCAGGTCTGAGTCCATTACTACACCTAGATTTCGGGCCTGATCAGTTGTTTCTAGCTGTAATAACTGAAGCTGTGTGCTGACTGTTGATCGTTCCTATTTAGGTAAAAAATAAGGACTTCAGATTTGTTTCTGTTCAGCTGGAGAAAGTTATGGCACATCCATCCATTTATTTGGTCAATGCATTCACTTAGAGTTTGAATGGGTTCAAAGTCACCTGGTGACATTGTAATGTAGAGCTGAGTGTCATCCGCGTTTTTATGGTAGCTAATGTTATTGGTTGCTATAATCTTGCCTAGTGGGAGCATGTAAATATTAAATAAGAGGGGCCCTAAGATGGAGCCCTGGGGCACCCCACATGTGATTTCTGTTCGTTCCGATGAAAAGTTTCCTATTGAAACAAAGAAGTCCCTGTTCTTTAGGTAAGACTCAAATAAGGCTGGGCAATAAATCGATTTTATCGATTAATTAAAATTTGCCGTTTAAGAGGATTTATTTTGGGGGATTTACCCCCCTTCTTTCTTGGGCTTCCGTAGTTTGGAGCAAGGTCAGCTCGTCCGTGTCTCGCAATGCGTAGACGTCAAAATGGCAACTAGACTTGGAGCAACAAACAGCACGCTGTAAAATCAGTTTGAAGGCTGTTGCTACCAAAGGTGGGAGTACGACAAATTTGTTTCAACACCTGAAACAGAGGCACTCCATCGAGTGGGAGAAGTGCTGCTCTCTACGAGATGCTCAAGCAAGCAGCAGCTCACAAAACACCGCCAAAAGACAATCCACCATAGGGGAATCATTTTCACACTGTGTCCCTTATGATAAGACGGGTGTCCAGTGGAAAGGAATCACAGATGCCATCACATTAAAAAATCGATTAAAATCGGATTTGATGTGAAAAAATCTGAGATTTTATTTTTAGGCCATATCGCCCAGCCCTAGACTCAAACCAACCAAGTACTGTACTAGAGAGTCCGACCCAGCTCTCCAGTTGGTCCAATAATATATTGTGATCTACAGTGTCAAATTCTGCATTGAGGTCCCAAAGTACCAGCACTGTGGTTCTACCACAGTCTGTATTTATGCGGATGTAATTGAAAACTTTGACGAGGGCAGTCTCAGTGCTGTGGTGAGCACGGAAACCAGACTGAGAAACATCAAAGCAGTTGGTCATTGTTATGAAGCAATTTTACTGCTGAAACACAACTTTTTCAATAATTTCACTGATGAATGAAAGATTAGAAATAGGGCTGTGGTTCTGCATTAACATGTTGTCCAGGTTTTTCTTCTTTAGCAGTGGTTCAATTACTGCTGTTTTAAAGCCTGGGGGAAGAGACCTGACAGGATGGCTGAGTTAACTATTTAAATCAGATCAGACACAATGACAAGGAAAACTTTCTTGAGAAAAACTGTGGGTAAGTTATCGAGGAGCTTAATAGGTTAATGATTTTTTTCAAGGTTTGTTTGGTTTCGTTTTTGTAATTCAGACATTTTCTCTACATTGGTGTTATTTGGGGATGACATTGGTAAGGAGTTCTGTGCTGATGTACGGATTGATCCTCTAATTGTTAGTCTTTTCAGTGAAAAAGCTGGCAAATTCATTGCAGGCCCTGGTAGAATTTAGTTCAGGGGGTAATTTCACTGGAGGATTAGTTAGTCTTTCCACTGTTGCAAACAAAGTCAGCGCATTTTTAATGTTTCTGTTAATGATTTCAGAAAATAACTATTCCTTTGCATCTTTCAAAGTTAAATGCTATCTGTTCAATCTGTCTTTGTAGATCTCACAGTTAACCTGGAGTCGAGTTTTCCGCCATTTTTTTTCTGTTTGTCAACACTCCCTTTTTTCACTACGTATTAGTGAATCGCTAGTCCATGGAGACGTCATTCTACCCAAAACTACTTTATCGTTAGTTGGAGCGATGATATCAATGATGTCTGAAATATTAGAAAGAAAGTTGTCTACCAGCTTGTTTACTGAGTTTGTGTTGGAAAATGAAGGGGCGGGAGAGTAAATTTGTTTAAAGGTTTCAACTGAACTCTCCGTGAGAAAATGCTTTTTTTACAGTGGTCTCACTGTGGCTATATAATTTAGCAGAGATGGTGCTTTCAAAGAAAACACAGAAATGGTCAGATAATGCAATATCAATTAGAGAGATGCTGGAGACATTTAAACCTTTGCTAATAGTTAAGTCCAGAGTGTGTTCTCAATTGTAGGGATGTAAGAATATAGCAATACACTAATATATTGTGATATTTTATGTCATGATATTGTATCGTTATTCAGAAGCAATGTATCAATTTTTTGTTTTGTTTTTAGAATTTGAATGGAATCATTAATGATGACGTAAAATTGAATTGAAGTAAAATTAAAAGTGTGACTGGTAGTTTTTGGCCTTTTTTCACCTTCTTCATTCCAGTGGATCAGGTAGATCTGGTAATAAAACTGGATGTGGCAAGTATGAAACAGGTTGAAGTGTTTAGAATGCTGTGACACTTAAAGACCCACTCTGGTGAAAATCATGTTTTTCTAGGTGTTAACATGTTCTTGTGGGATTTTTCTGATGCTAGAGGACATATCTTGAGAAAATTAAGCTCAAAGTTGTATTTCTGAGTATTTCTGCATTCAAGGGGGTGGGGGGTGTCTCCGTGCCAACGGTTCCGCCCACAATGCAGAGGCGAATTGCTAATGAGCTACTGCAGCTCTGCTGAAGCGAAGTCCCAGAAAACGGCATAATCATAATTTGAAGACCACTGAGAATGTTTAAAAAATAGCTCAAAATATGATCGGAGTGGGACTTTAAATTCAGTTTTAGAAATCACAATATATTGTCTTTCTCATAGTATCGCAATGTATTGTACCGTCTTCCCTTTATTGCGATACATATCGACTCGCAAGACTTTTACCAGGACACATCCCACACGATATTGTGTTGCTTGTTTTGTTGGTTGTTTAAGAATGTATTCATCTGCCCCTCTGTGTTTTTTGCAGCACCCGCCTCCGTTCTGAAAGTAGCCGCAATCGCACAAAGCTTACAGTGGACGAGCTCAAAGCTTTCGTGGAGCAGCTGTACAGGCTGCCGTGTATCATCAGCCAAGCGCGACAAGTCAAAGTTAGTTCCAAACCCTCCAACCTTCTCCCTTCTCCTTCAGCAGCGTCAAACACCCGCTCTTCTTTTCTTTTTCTTTTTTTCAATGGGCTTCAGGAGCTACTGGAGACAGTTGAGGACTTCCACGAACGAGCTCAGGTCGCTCTGTCGGACGAGAGGCCCGACTCCTCCAAGCTGCAGGAGCTTTTGGACCTGGGCAGCGGCCTGGATGTGGAGCTTCCTGAGCTACCCAAGCTCAAGCAGGAGTTGCAGCAGGCTCGCTGGCTTGATGAGGTGGGCTGTTGTGTAATGTGCCGCTGGTTCCCTTCATTTATATTTGGAATTGTGGTTCAGAGGAGAAAACGAAAAGAGGGCTGTTTTGCTAATTATTATTTACTTTTTGCTCACTAGTAGAGATTGTCACTTCATTCAATTGAAGCGGTTTTCTTGCCTTCTCCTGCAATCTTTATGAAATTGAAGGTTCGTGGCACCCTTGCTGAGCCCCACCGTGTCACTCTGGAGCTAATGAAGCGGCTGATAGACTCTGGAGTAGGTTTAGCCCCACACCACGCTGTGGAGAAAGCAATGGCAGAGCTACAAGAAGTCCTCACCGTCTCAGAGAGATGGGAGGATAAAGCACGGGCCTGCCTGCAGGCTAGGTAAGGTTTTACATCTTACAATTCGGATTTAAAATTCATTATGTTGAGTTTGAGTTATTGATGTCACACACTGTAGAACACCCCCTGCCTCTGTTTCCTCTTGTAAACCCAGGCCTCGCCACAGCTTGCCGACCCTTGAGAGCATTGTGCTGGAGGCAAGGAACATCCCAGCATATCTGCCGAATGTTTTGGCTCTGGGAGAGGCCCTACAGAAGGCCAAGGACTGGACTTCTAAGGTGGAGGCGATCCAGAGCGGAAGTAGCTACGCTTACCTGGAGCAGCTGGAGAGCCTGCTGGCCAGAGGTCGCTCCATCCCGGTGCGCCTCGATCCGCTTGGACAAGTGGAGTCTCAGGTGGCGTCGGCTCGGGCCTGGAGGGAGAGGACCGCCCGCACCTTCCTCAAGAAGAACTCCACTTACACTCTGCTGCAGGTAGGGAAACATGGGATTTTTTTCCACATTTTGTCACATTAGAACTACAAACTTTTATGTCTTACTAAATTGCTGCGTAATGGGGAAGTGAAAGGGACATTCTGTTGAATTGTCAGAATTTTTTACAGCAAAAAAAAAAATCAACCATGCATTGCATTTAACCTTCTTCAGTCGATACTTGGATTATAGGACCTTTGTATAACTGTACATACTTGTGGTTCATGTCTCTGTCAGCTTGGCACATCATACACCGAAAAACTGCCTATTTGAGAAAAAAAAATCTCAAGATCAGTCAGATTAGATAGGGAGCATTAAAAAATCAATTTGCAGGTTCTGCCATTGATTCTCATTTGGATTTAGATCTGTACTTTGAATAGGCCATTCTAAGACATGATTATGCTCTGATCTCCTCTATTTTATTTGTATCTGTGACCCTGCTGAAAAGTAATCCTACAGCATGCTACTACAACCACGGTTTTAATAGTTTAAATTTTTTTATTAGTTTTAGTTATTTAGTATTAGCCTTCAATTCTATTTTAGTTTTAATTCGTTTTTACCAGTTTCAGGTTTTTGACAATGCTTAGTTTCAGTTTAGTTTCAGTTTTAGTCTTTTTGTAATACAAGTTGCATACCAGGGGCCAGAACTTAAAAAAAGAGAAGAAATGCATAACAAAATTTTAGAAAACTATTATACTTAAAAAAAAAAAAATATTGAGTTGGGTATCAGGCAAGTATAAAAGATATGGCAGAGTAACTTTCAAAAGTTCTGTAAACACAATAACAGCACCTGTACATTAGAAAGTCCAATAATAAATGTCTGTGCTACAGTTCTGAAAAAAACACTGAAACTGACTGGCAACACTAAGAAACAAAAGCCAAGCCATCATGAATACAATAATGCTTTTGATCATTTTTGCACTTTCTCTAGTAGTAAGTAATCTCAAATTGGACTCCGGCGCTTTCTCCCAACCTTTGTTGACATGACGCTAGGTGTGGAAGGACCGCAGCGACACAGTCTTGACTAATGTATCTGCCATGTTGGGATAATGGCGTACAGCAAGTAAAAAAAACGCCAAACAACCAGGAAGTAGAGAGGGATTATTTATCAACACAGCGGATGTGTGCACAACCTACACCAGCCCTTTACATAGCTCTGGTTCCCATTGTTATTATTTGCTGTTATCTTGCAGTTACAGTGTTGGTTAGCGATGTTAGCTTGTTTGTTAGCCAAGGCTTGCCTGATATGAAGTTATCACCGCAGGCGGATGCATGTTTAATCATCGATCCATTCGTTTCTCCTGATATCTTGCAACCACAGACGTCTTTCATTTGCCTTGAAATGGGTGCGAGTTGGAGTTCTATAAACCCTGCCCGTTTTATTGTTTTTAATCAAAGCAATTTGTGCAACCAGCAGCACAAATAGACAATCTTTCTGCAGTAGACGCTCGCGGTAGAGCAGAGAGTAATGTAGGCCAATTATCCTACTAGACTTTATACTACTGCGTGAGACACAGACACAAAAACCAAGCAAAATTTCCCAATAAAATCAGTTAGTTTTAGTTAGTTTTGTGAAGACTCACTCCAGTTTCAGTTAGTTTATGTTTTGTTGCAAAGTATCATTTTTGTTTTTATTTCAGTTAACGAAAATGTTATTTCTTCTAGGTTTTGTTATTTCATTAGTTTTCGTTAATGACGACAAACTTGACTTGCAAGCACTATATTTTACCATAGGGATGATGAGGGGGATGGTATTGATGGTTGTTTTTTTTTGCTATGTACGTTAAATCTCAGTTACAGCTGTATTAATCTCTCTGAGTAAACCCTCTGGTCACCAGATTTAGATATAGTCTACCTGGATTTATTTAGGTTTTTTGGCTGCAGAATTCTCAAAAGATTTCCAAATCAGCCTCAACTTCAGTATCTGGCAGTTTTCCAGTATTACAGTATGTTTATGACTGAGCGATGTATAAGATTTTCCTTTTTTGTTAGGTTCTCAGTCCTCGTGTGGACATAGGCGTGTACAGCAACAGCAAGAGCAAACGAAAGCGAGTCAAGGAGCTCATGGAGAAGGAGCGAGGCAGTTATGATCCCGACGGCCTGAGTGACCTGGAGGAAAGCCTCGAGGTGGTACGAGACCCTTCAGCTGTGGTGGCCGCCTTCAAAGCCAAGGAGCAGAAGGAAGTAGAGGCGATCCACTCTCTCCGCGCCGCCAATTTAGCCAAGATGGCCATGGCGGATCACATCGAGGAAGTCAAGTTCTGCCTGTGCCGAAAGACCGCCAGCGGCTTCATGTTGCAGTGCGAACTCTGTAAGGACTGGTTCCACGGCGCGTGCGTCCCTCTACCGAAGACAGGAACACAGAAGAAAGTGGGCGTCGGCTGGCAGAGCAACAGCAAAGACTCTAAATTCCTGTGTCCGCTGTGCCAGAGGTCGAGGAGGCCGAGACTGGAGACCATTCTGTCCCTGTTGGTTTCTCTGCAGAAGCTGCCGGTGCGTCTGCCAGAAGGAGAGGCTCTGCAGTGTTTAACAGAGCGAGCAATGAGCTGGCAGGTATTCACGCCAAACTCTTCTACCAGTCTAGCCTTATTTTCATGTTTTCTTTTGGATGTTAAATGGATTTGCTGCTTTTCACCTGATTGTTTTCTCAGGATCGAGCACGTCAAGCTTTGGCTACGGAGGAGCTGTCCTCAGCTCTGGCGAAGCTTTCCGTACTGAGCCAGCGCATGGTGGAGCAGGCGGCAAGGGAGAAAACGGAGAAGATCATCAACGCCGAGCTGCTGAAAGCTGCCGCCAATCCTGACTTGCAGGTGGCGTACAGCTTCATGTTTAACTTAAACCTCTGAGAAAAAAGTCACAGCTGTTCTGTTGTGCAGTTTTTCTTAAGCATTGAAAGAAGAAGAATTACGCCAAAACTAAAGGAGTCGGGTGATTGGATTTCTGGAAAAATGTGCCACAGCAACTCCAAGCCTTTCAAATCCAGTTGTGTTTTTCAGCTTTGAACTGAAAACAGTTGCTGTAAATCTTCTTTCCGTTCTACAGGGTCACATCCAGACCTTTCAGCAGGCAGGCTTCAGCAGAGCGGCTTCACCACGACCGTCTGTGGACTATGATGACGAGGAAACAGATTCGGATGAGGACATTCGGGAGACCTATGGTTACGACATGAAGGTAAATGAGGGAGTATTTAAAAGACTTCCGACAAAGTCTGAAGAAGTTTTGAATTTTATATCAGTGTTTTCTAGTTCTGGAAAAGTATGGAAGAAGAAATAAAGACATTAGAAAATATTTAGATTTCCAGACTAATTCCTGTTGTTTAGAAGTTGTGTCCTTTCTGTTACATTTCCTTCTTTGTGTTCAATTCAGTTCAAAAATACTTTATTGATCCCAGAGGGAAATTAAGTGATGGTATAGCTCATATAATAAATTCTTTAAGGAGTTGTTGTAGATGATGATGGCTGTGGGCAGGAAGGATTTCCTGTAGCGGTCTGTATTGCAGCAAAACTGAAGAAGCCTCCGACTGAAGACGCTCTGTTGTTGTATGACAGTCTCATAAAGAGGATGCTCAGGGTTGTCCATAATTTTTTTGATTTTATAAAGAATCCTTCTTTGCATCATCATCTCCAGATTTTCCACAGTCGTCCCAAGAACAGAACCAGCCTTCTTTATCAGGTTGTTTAGCCTATTTAAATCCCTGGTTCTGATGCTGCTACCCCAACAGATGACGGCTAAAGAGATTACACTCTCCACAACAGACTTGTTGAAGATCTCCAGCATCTTGCTGCAAACCTTGAAGGACCTAAGCTTCCTCAAGAAGTACAGTCTGCTCTTACCCTTCTTGTAGATGGGTTTTACTGTTGCGTCTCCAGTCCAGTCTGTTGTCAAGGTGAACTCCGAGGTATTTATACACCTCAACCACCTCCACTTCTTCTCCCATGATGGAAACAGTTTTTGACTTATCCCTGTTTCTTCTGAAATCTACAATCATCTCCTTTGTTTTGTTCACATTCAACATGAGACGATTGTTTCCACACCATGTCACAAAGCGGTCCACCAGCTCTCTGTATTCAGCTTCTTGTCCATCTCTGATACACCCGACAATTGCAGAGTCATCTGAGTATTTTTGCAGATGACAGGTCTCTGATTTGTACTGGAAGTCTGAGGTGTACAGAGTGAAAAATTGTGGTCTGTTGGTCAGGTAGTCATTGATCCAGGCGATTGTTGAGGGCTCCACCTGTGTCTTCAGGAGTTTCTGACAAAGCAAATCAGGCTGAATTCTGTTAAATGCACTGGAGAAATCAAAGAACATGATCCTCACAGTGCTGCCTGCTTTGTCCAGATGACAGTGGGTTGGTTGAAGTAGGTGGATGATGGCATCTTCAACTCCAACTCCACAGCGATAAGCAAACTGCAGTGGGTCCTGATACGTTCTTGTTTGCTTACTCAGGGGTGCCAATAGGAGTCTCTCCAGGGCCTTCATGATGTGGGATGTCAGGGCAACAGGTCTATAGTCATTGATGACTGATGGGTGAGTTCTTTTGGGTACTGGAGCAAGGCAGGATGTCTTCCACAACACTGGGACCTTCTCCTGAGTTAGGCTAAGGTTGAAGAGGTGCTCCAGAATCCCACAGAGCTGATCTGCACAGGCCTTCAGGACTCTGGGGCTGACACCATCTGGACCTGCAGCCTTGTTCCGGTTCAGTTTCTCCAGCTTCCTCTTCACCTGACAGACAAGGGGGAGGGGGAGGCAAAGGGGGTAGCAGCATTTCCTGACTTGGTTGAAGTCAAACTTGTGGAATTAGAAGAGTCCTTGGCTGAGGTGAAGGATAAAACATCCGAGGTGTTACAGGAAAGCTGTTGTTCAGAGGAGAGTGGGATGTCTGTTTGGCTGGGAACAGGAGAGGAGGATGCTGAGATAGTTCCTGAACTGAACCTGTTGAAGAATATGTTCAGTTCATTGGCACTGTCCAGACTTCCATCTATCCAATCCTTCCTGTCCTTCAAACTTGTGATCTTTCTCATTCCTGAGCAGACATCTCTGATATTGTTCCTCTGTAGTTTGTTCTCCAGCTTCTTCCTGTATGCCTCCTTGCTGTCTCTTATCTTGACCTTAAGTTGCTTCTGTACACTCCTCAGTAATTCCCTGTCTCCCTCCCTGAAGGCTCTTTTTTTCTTGTTTAGCAGTTCCTTCAGGTCACTGGTGATCCAGGGTTTGTTATTAGGGAAGCATCTCACTGTTCTGGTGGGGATGATGTTGTCCACACAGAAGTTTATATAGTCAGTCACACACTCAGTCATGGCATTGATGTCCTCTCCATGTGCTTGGCAAAGAGCCATCCAGTCTGTGGTTGCAAAACAACCCTGCAGGGCTTCTTCAGCTTCCTGTGACCATTTTCTCACAGTTTGTTTTGACACAGGTTGCCTCTGAACAAGTGATTTATATTTTGAACAGAGAATAACATGGTTGTGATCTGATTGTCCCAAAGGAGGTCTTGGTTTGGACGTGTATGAATCCTTTACATTTGCATTAAACAAATCCAAGGTATTGTTTTCTCTTGTGGAGCAGCTGACAAACTGTTGAAATGTTGGAAGTGTAGTAGAGAGCGAGGCATGATTAAAATCACCAGAGATTGCCACAAATGCATTGGGGTGCTGTGTCTGTGGCTAAGCAACAACGGAACTTATGACATCACATGCAGTGTCGGCAACGGCTGAAGGTGGAATGTAAACAACTTCCAAAATTACACTGGGGAATTCTCTTGGTAAAAAATATGGACGAAAACTCACTGCCAAGAGTTTGACATCTGGGCTGCAGAGACGACACTTCACAGTAACATGTCCTGGATGACACCATCTGTTGTTGACAAGCACTGCTACTCCACCACCTTTTTCTTTTTCTGGTCGTCTTCAGATCTCTGTCTGCTCGTACAGTCAGGAAGCCTGGTTATCTTCCTTGTTTCATTCCTTTTCTTTCTTTTCGCCTTTTCTTCCTTGTTTGCTTTTTTTCCATCCCGTGCTTGTGACGTTTCTGCTTTCTGTTGTTCTTCCTTGGCCTATATACTCTTCTTTATTCATTCCTTTTCCCTCCAACTCTTGTTTCCCTCCTTACATCTTCCCTTTTATGTGTCCTGCCTCCCTCCCTTCCTTTGTTCCTTTCTTTTTATTGCTGGTTGTTGCATGTGGACTTTTTTTTTACATACTGAAATGTTTGCCACAAGTTTATTATGAACTTTAATATTTTATACTTTAAAATGAACGGGAAAGACTCAGATCTCTGGAAAATTGCGTCCGGATAAGTCTAGAATTTCTGGAATGTGTGTCGGAACCCTGACTTACCTTCATATGGTTCTGTTTGTCCAGGACTCTGGTGAGGTGAAGCCCTACCTGTTTTGTGATGAAGAGATTCCCGTGAAGTCCGAGGAGGTGGTCAGTCACATGTGGCCTGCTGTCACTCCTTCATTCTGCGCCGAACACGCCTACTCGTCAGCCTCCAAGTCCTGTGTGCAAAGTGAGGCTAAATCTTATTTTAATGAGTTCTGACTATTAGATTTTTAGATTGGTTCCCCTTACTAACAAGAATTTTACATTTCAGACCTCGGCACGCCCAGAAAGCAACCGAGAAAGACCCCCCTGGTTCCCCGGAGCCTGGAGCCCCCGGTGCTCGAACTGTCGCTGCAGGCTAAGGCGCAGCTGGAAGACCTGATGATGCTGGGAGACCTGCTGGAGGTGTCCCTGGATGAGACCCAGCACATCTGGAGGATTCTGCAAGCCACGCACCCTCCCTCTGAGGAGAGATTCTTGCAAGTTATGGAGGTAGGGAGCGCATAGATTGTGCAACATCTTAAAAATGAAGGATAGTGGAGGAGTTCAGAGATTGTGTGTGTGGCTGTACCATGAGAAAGTATTCATACGCCTTGAGGTGTACCTGCATATTCAGGAAATGTTTTTGAAAAACATGTATTATCCCTCTTGTTCTTTATAATTATGCTCTACATTCTGTTGGTCCGTCACTTAAAACCCAAATAAACTATGTTGAAGTTTGTTGTAATGAGACGAAATGTCGGGAAGTTTAAGGGTTTCTCTGCAAGATACCGTATGAGTCAGACATTTAACATATTTCTTCAACCTTTTTGACAGCCTGACAACTCTGTGTTGGAGAAACCTCTCAAAATCAAATATAAAGATTCCGAAAAGAAACGAAAGCGGAAGCTGGAGAGAGCCGAGCAGCACCACATGCTGATGGCCACCGCTGGAGGTGCCTCGGCAATGGGAGACATGAGACTGCAGAAGTCCAAAGAGCTAAAACGGGTCGGCCTGGAGCTTGGCCTCGGAGGCAAACCCAAGAAGAAAAAGCTGAAACTCAACCTGGAGAAGAATCGTGAGATGAAGCAGCTGGCCAAACGGTTAGCCAAGGAGGAGAAGGAGAGGAAGAGGAAGGAGAAGGCAGCTGCAAAAGCAGAGGCCATCAAGGAGGGTCTGGAGAAGAGGAAGGAGAAGAAGATCCTGGACATCCCCTCTAAATACGACTGGTCGGGTGCGGAGGACTCTAATGATGAGAACGCGGTGTGTGCGGCCAAGAACTGCCAGAGACCGTGTAAAGACAAGGTGAGGAAACGTTCCAAGCAAGTCATTTCCCTCCCTACAGAACCAGAGCTGTCCTGCTGAGAAAGTGACACAACAGGGAAACCTAGATGATTGATAGACATGGAGCTCAGAGGGGTAGTTTCAATAAAACTGAAGCTGTGTTATAAATCCAAACTCTATGATAAAATATTTTTTATGCAATAATTCTTTCATTTTGCTCTACCCTTCTAATTGAGTTTAGGAAAAGTAGGTAACTTTTTTTTTTTTACCTTCACTCCCTAAATGTTGTGACCTTCCTTCTGTCCTTCCCTCATAAAGTTTGTTCTTTCCTTCCTCTGAACCTGTCTAATGTATTTCCTCTGTCTTCCACTTTTACTTACTTACTTACTTATTTATTGGATATTTAAAGGCTGTCCACTGTTGAAATCTCTGCCATGCAGGACATTAACTACAAATACAGTAAATTGACAAAAATCTAGTGCCAAAGTGTATTAAATTCAATAAATCTGACATGGCTTCTCTTCTTGGTTATATATATACTCTGAATATTTGCATTCCCTTTCTAACGTACCTGTGGTTGTTTTTGCTTTAGTATGCAGCTCATGTCCTTTCGCCTTCCACAAATTCGATGATCTATGTTTCCAATGAATTCTTTCATATGTTTAGAAGCTCAGTATATTCAAAGATGTAAGCTAACGGTGAGAAACTCCATCCCTCGAGGCCCGGGGTCCTGAACCTTTTCGATGTTTCTATGCTTAAACACACCTGAAATAAATAACAAGTGCATTAGAAAGGATCTGTAGAACTTGACTGCATGTGAAGGAGACACGTCACTTGATTCAGGTGTGTTGGACCCCAGACACCGACCCTCCTGCTGCACACCATCCAGACAAAGATGACACCCTGTTTTAGAAATGTAGCCTAAGTGCACTGTGATGATGGCGCCTGACTCCTCAAGCAGTGTTCAAGTCAAATGATCTCCAAACGTCTTCTCTGTAAGAAGTTAATATCGAACATTTCACAAAATAAAGCTGACGTAACTTTATTGAATATCAACAGCTGATAACAGCACTGGAACACATTTTAAAGAGAGTTACACATTACATATTAACAGGTCCCATTGATGTGGTGGTCCATTTCAACGGCAGAACTTAAAACTTTCCTCCAAGTTAACCAGTGGCTAGTCTGTGCTCTCTGCGTGTACACATGTGTTAGGGTGTTATATGAGTAAAAGTCAAAAGTTTTTTCCAAAGTGAGTAAAATTAAACTCCCTTCATCTCAGAAGGAGAGAAGGCTGGTTTAAAAGCCTATGTGTCTTTAAAGAAAATCAAGTTTTCCTAATAATTACATGTTTCCATTTGGCTCCAGGTGGACTGGGTGCAGTGTGACGGCGGCTGTGACGAGTGGTTCCACCAGGTCTGCGTGGGCGTGTCGTGTGAAATGGCAGAAAACGAGGACTACATCTGCGTGGACTGCTCTCAGAAGGTGGCCGGCGTGATCGAGGGAACAACCGTGGAAGAGGTGGCGGGGGAGAACATCGTGGTGCTGGCTCCATGCGGCACAGCGGCATCGTCCATGGCGCCGTGGTCCACTGTGTCCCTCATAAACCCCGCAGCTTTACACCAACAGCAGGAGCCTCGGCAGGACAGCTAGCACTTAAAATGGGCCGAGCACATCCAGACAAACTGTGTACAGGCTTGTTTGAAAAGAAAGGGACTTATTTTACCTTTACTGGGTAGGATTTCTGGTACAGTGGATTGTGAAGCACAAGAAAGGAGGAATTCTCCATGGTTTAATGAGATAAAAGTTATCTCTCACTGCTAAGATGTGGTGTTTGTGCAGAGTTACTCCTCCTGTAAAAGTTCTTGGTCTACTACAGTAGCTCTGGTTTATTAATTTCCAGTGAAACACACAGATGTCCTCCAGCTACTTAGTTTAGTCCAAACAGACAAATATGTTCCCAATCCCCTGTCCCGCTCACTGCTGGCCTCTGCCTCTCAGACAAAAACATCTCCATGTCTAGGACCTCATGACTAGGAGGAAACAAAAATGGTTAAAAAGTAGTGGAATTATTTATAATGTATATAACTTTTAAACTGTTAAACAAAATGGTTTGTGGTTTTTTGTTTTCTCACCTTTTAATAAACGATTCCTAGTCAAATCGTACATATTTGCGTTCTCCTTTTTAAACGAATACTGCACATCATCTCCACTGTGAAACATGGTGGTGGCAAGATAATGCTGTGGGGATTGAGTTTCTTCAGCAGGGACAAGCAGGCTGGTGAGAATTAATGGGAGGATGGGTGGAGGTAGGTACAGTACCGCATTCTTCGGCTCTTTATCTGATCAGAGTAAAAATGGTGTCTGGTTTGTGGTCTTTTTGTCCCAAAATAACTAAAGACACTAAATGAAAGTCAACCACGAGAGGACGAGTCAGTTTCGCCTTTTTTCTGTTTGACTTAGGTAACGTGAATGGACCCGGTTGACTGTAAATGACCTACCCATAAACTTTTATTTACATCTTTAAAATGGCACAAATGATTATTTTTGCTTTGCTAATGTCTGACACCATTTTTAGAGTTAACTATTGTGGGAGGGGGTATCTTCACTCTGGTAAAAGAAAAAAAGAATCCTGTGAGAAAACCAGTTAGTGGCTGTAAAACCAGGAGCTGGAGTGGATTGGTTTCGATCAACGTCAAAGTCCAGATCTTACTCCAACTGAGAATCTGAAAGACTTTATTTTCCCCCAAATTATGTCAGAAGACTTAACATCACTCTGAAGACATTATCCCAATGGTAAAACACAGGGGCGGCAGCATCATGCTGTGGGGATCCTTTTTGTCCTGAAGGAACTGTGAAGATGCATGGAAGAAAACCTTTAAAACATTGGCGACTGGGCGGAGGTGTATTTTCTAGCAGGACGACAACTGTAAAACATAGCTAGATCTACAATGGACTGGTTTAGATAAAAGCATATTAATGTGTCAGAACGGCCCAGTCAAAGTCCAGATTCAACTGAGAGTTGTGGACTAGACTCAGCTTGAGCTATTTTTCTATGTGCTGTTAGTCAGAATCAAAAGTTAATCTCTAGATATGGAAAGGGAATAGGACTTGAAGCTGTAGTCTGTGTTCTATCTCATCAACTCTCAAGAAGTTAAATTGAAAAAAAAGGGGCGTTTACACGGCAAAGGGGTGCGAGTACTTTTGCAAAGCAGTGAAACCCTGTGTTCCATCCAACAGCAGAAAGAGAGGATTGTGGGCAGAGCCTGATGATCGTGCCCGCTGTCCGGCACCGACTCTGACGAGTTTAATCCGGTGGAAACTAACCTCAAGCTGCTTTTACCCTCCGTGTGAGTGGTTTCACCTCTGTCAATGTACTGACAGGAGAACACCGCAGGAATGATGAGCTCACAGAGGGCTGCACCGCATCAATGTAATAAACAATAAGGATGCCTAACTTTTGCTTATGTCATCACACTTTAGCAGTTTCCATAAAGTACCAAGACTAAGTAGACATGAATATTCTCAGTGAATATTCCCAATGTTTACGCAAATTTGAGTTTTCAGTTTATTTCTTAATATGTTTACTGTTTATTCAGCAGAGGTGCACTGCAGCTAAAGCTGACATGGGAGACCCGACAGGTCAAAGGTCACCCTGTCGGACTCTTATGTTGCACCTTATTTTAACTGTCAAGACGTGGCCGGTGATGTACTTTGTACCGAAGGGGGCAGATGGAGGGGAAAGAGAGTGTAGAAGGCCAGCCTAGGTTTAGCATTACAAAGCCCCACCCCGTTTTGCCCGCCACCTTAAATACTAAAACTTTGAGCATTTCTGGATAAAGCCTGGCAAACACCTTCAACCCTGAGACACACAGAAGTGACACTGCAATGAAAGGTATGCTTTCTTTTCTGTTTTTCCGACTCTTCCTAGTCCCACTGGATCTGAGTCCGTTTCTGCATTTGGTGCTGAAGTTCTATTATTTAAGAGCAGGGAGTACGTATTCCACTATAATCCTCCACTTTTGTTTAATAGGAGCCAAGACGGGCGACCCTAATGGCAACAACTGCATCAAGGATGTTCTTCCACCCTCAGAGGCGAAGATGGAGGAGCGGGGTCAGTGGAGCAACAAGTTGGAGTTCGTCCTGTCGGTGGCCGGCTCCATCATCGGCCTGGGCAACATGTGGCGCTTCCCCTACCTCTGCTACAAGAACGGAGGAGGTGAGTGTGGAGATAAATTACTTACAGGAGCTGAAGCTTTACAAAACGCTTCAAGTGTTTGGCATTTGAGCATAAACAGCTCATATAGAAACTGAAAACAACCAAAGAGAGTCAAATGTCCTACTTGAGCTAAATCTAAACGGACTAAATCCAACCCAAGAACTTGTTGCTGGTGTAGCTGCTGAACTGGACACCGTGTCCCCTGTCTCTCTGTCCCTCCGCGGGGCGGCAGCCAGGGGGGTCAGGGTTCAGGGTAAATGGGGTCAAACAGCTGTTGTTGCCCCTCGCTCACAGCAGCTGCTCCAGCAGGGAGGCGGAAATCTGAGCGCGCCCAACGTCTTGTGGGAAAAAAAGGCTCCTGAGCTGGGGTGAAAATGTAACTGCTGATCTTACCCCCTTTTTCACATGATGTAAAATCAGTGTAATCTTCCAGGCAAAATAGTGCCATGTTAAGGTAACGTGTGCATTCCTTAATCCAGCACCTCTTTCCATACTCAGGTGCATTTCTAATCCCATACCTGATTTTCCTGTTCACCTGTGGCGTTCCCGTCTTCTTCTTGGAGGTCGCACTGGGTCAGTACACCAGTCAAGGAGGAATCACCTGCTGGAGAAAAATCAGTCCACTGTTCGAAGGTAAGTAAAGACCTGCAAAGCATATCAGGGTTTGTAAAGTCATTCATAAATCTTCAACTTCTTTATATCCTTTCAAAAAACAGTCACAAAATGAAGCTTCTTTTATTTGGACTTTATGAAATACAAATCTGAAAAGTTTGGCATGCAGTTACAGCTGCAACGCCTTAGGGATACATCTCTACCAGCTTTGCACATACGGAAACTGAAACATTTCCCTGTTCTTTGCCCATCTGCAGAGGTGGGTAGAGTAACCAAAGATTATACTCAAGTAAAAGTATCACTACTTCAACATATTTTTACTCAAGTAAAAGTATAAAGTAGTCATCCAAAAACATTACTCAAGTAAGAGTAAAAAAGTATTTGGTAAAAAGGCTACTCAAGTATTGAGTACTTGTTCTGAGATCATAGCATATGGTTTAATATTTAAAAACTATGTGATTGGATAAAAATGTAAAGTTATGTGCAAATTCTAAAGAAGTAAAACTAATGAAACCAATATTTACAGTAGGTAATCTGTACATATATATATATATATATATATATATATTAGACCAGGGTAAGGTACCCCCATATGACCTCCAAATGGCCTCAGCAGATAGAAAATAATGTTAAAATTATGAAGCTTGTGTACAAACAAGAGGTCTCACTTCAACATAAATGTAAAATGACTCGCTGTGGGTTGAGTAGCCAGAAACTTTACTCAAGTAAGAGTAGCGATACTTCATGAAAATATTACTCCAGTAAAAGTAAAAAGTACGGTCTAATAAAACTACTCCAAAAGTCCTTTTTTTTTTCAAAACGTTACTCAAGTTAATGTAAGTGAGTAAATGTAAGTAGTTACTGCCCACCTCTAATTATTTTTCGCTCTATAATCATCCATTCTGCAGGTCTTGGCTACGGTACTCAGGTGATTGTGACTCTGTTGAACTTCTACTACATCATTGTTCTGGCCTGGGGGATTTTCTACCTCTATTTTTCCTTTTCTTGGGACCTGCCTTGGTCATCCTGCAACAATACATGGAACACAGGTAACGGATGTGGACCAATAAAGAGAACCGTTAATGTTCTGCTGTAGCATCAAGGGGAATCCTTTCTACATTTTTCTTCCTGACAGAAAATTGTGTTGAGTTCCAGAGGCGAAACACCTCAGTCGCCGAAACGATCAACCTGAACACGACTTCTCCTGTCATGGAGTTCTGGGAGTGAGTTTTCAAGCTGCTCTGGGTCCATTTTATGATTCTCTCTTGGTGTAACGGATTTTCTCTTATCTGAAGATGTGTGCCTGACCCTGCAGGAGAAGAGCGCTGAGGATCTCCCCCGGTATAGACCAGATGGGCTCTCTGAACTGGGACATGGCTCTGTGTCTGCTCATCGCCTGGGTCATGTGCTACTTCTGCATCTGGAAAGGGGTGAAATCCACAGGAAAGGTGGGTCGGGACTCGAAAGAGAACATGAAGTCTTGTCCTAATCCGAACTTAACCACAAGACACATATGGGGGGGCATCAAGGGAGACATCTGGTGTTTGTTTTGGAAGGTTTCATGTTTGCATGTCCCTTACCCTTGTGTCCTTTGACGATATAGGTGGTCTACTTCACTGCGACCTTTCCTTATCTAATGCTGATTGTGCTGTTAATAAGAGGACTCACTCTCCCTGGTGCTGGGATTGGTATTCAGTTCTATCTGTACCCTGATTTGGGTCGACTGGCTGATCCACAGGTACTGTTCAAGACAGAAATGTGTCTGTCATTCATCTGTTTAAAAACCCCTCTAATCAGGTGATAAAAGCCCGACGAGGGCAAGAAAGTCCAGATATCCCATGGTTCTCTGCTGGGAGGCCAAGTTTCTGCTGGGTCCATCTGCTGTTACAGAAAGAGGCAAGCAATGATCAGAGGGCCACAATATCGCTGAGACTGTAAACGCAAACTCCGTCAGTAATGAGGTGCACAAGACAAGAGAGTCCTGAAATGCTGGTTTACATCCTGAATTGTCAGCCAAAGATGAACTAGTTTGCATGAGCCATAAAGTGAGCCATACATCAAAATTTCAGTTCTTTACATTTTAACAAAATAAAATAATAAAGGCAAATAGCATAGCACATACATCATGAGGTTAGTTTTGTATCATTCTTCTAATTTATCTGTGCCACTGACAGAACCCTAGCATGATTAATCCACTGCCATGCTCAACAGTTGGAGAGTGGCTCTTCTGATGTACTGTACCTCTTGTCCTGCCTTTCTTGCCTATGCAGCTGAGCATCCAGTCTAATAAATCTTAATTTTTTTCAGGAATAATTTACTTTGATTCTTTTTTTAGTAGAATAATTCGCACCTTTTAGGTGTTACAGTCTGTTAAAAGGTAATAAGAAAAAGAAAACAATCAGATGAAGAGTTACTTTCTTATCAGTCAACAAAAGAATATTTTCCAGCTTGATATAAAAAGCTCTTATTCTTAATAATAGTATTACATTTTTTTGTTGTTTTGAATCATTTTAGTTTATTTTAAGTTTATTGAATGATTGTGGTTTTAAATTTAACTAAGAGTTTTTTTGTACAGTCAAATATCTATGCCTGTTCAAACTACTTTACTGTTAAACATCTTAGGAGTAAGTTCATCCTCCACTCAGTTTGCTTTTCACAATGAAAGGAAATTATTCCCCCATTTTCACATACAGCTGTACATAAACTGAAATATTTCAGACTGCTGTATGTCTGAGTGAGTCTCTGATCTCCCTTAATATTAGGTGTGGATGGATGCTGGGACCCAGATCTTCTTCTCCTATGCCATCTGCCTGGGCTCACTGACTGCTCTGGGTAGCTACAACAAATATAACAACAACTGCTATAGGTATCTCAACCTATACTAAAATTTCCCTCATGGGGCAATCCGGACTTGTTACGACCTTATTATAACCTGTCTCCACCATCTTATTGCTGCAAAGATTGCTATGATGTAAATGTGTGTGTGTTTTGTAGAGATTGCCTGGCTCTGTGCTTTCTGAACAGCAGCACCAGCTTCGTGGCAGGCTTTGCTATCTTCTCCATCCTGGGTTTCATGTCCTACGAACAAAATGTTCCCATCTCTGAAGTGGCCGAGTCTGGTGAGACGGAAACACATCACCATGAGCGTCCGACAAACGTTTTCTGAGCATTTTGTTCTGTGCTTCAGCGAAAGGCACTCATTAAATTTTTCACGTTTTAACATGTTGCAACCACAAGCTTCAATATCAACTGGAACATTATTCCTGGTCTTCAAAATTCTTTACAGAAAAAAATTCAGGCCATTTCACTCTGGTACTCCTAAAACAATCCTGTGCAACCAGTTGCCTTCAGAGGTCGCCTACTTTTTCCACCCGTGTAAATTCAGCTGTTCTGTGAAGGCCTCAGAGGTTGGTTAGAGAGGATTAGAGAACAAATCTTAATAAATACACCGAAATTTTGGTGTTTATGCTAAAAAAAGGTCAATGTTTCAAAATATTTTTGCCAAGCAAGCTATGTTTTCTATCTTTTGAAAAGGGCCTGGCCTGGCCTTCATTGCCTACCCCCGTGCAGTGTCCATGATGCCCTTCTCACCTTTGTGGGCAGCGCTCTTCTTCGTCATGATCGTTTTTCTGGGTCTGGACAGCCAGGTAGGCAGCTGTGCACCTTTTCTCTGCAGTCAGTCTCTTGCATATTTACTGACTGTCTGGTTATGTAACTCCCTCCCTCAGTTTGTGTGTGTCGAAAGCCTTGTAACAGCCGTCGTAGACATGTACCCCACTGTGTTCCGGCGCAAGAACTGCAGGGAGCTGTTCCTGTTAGGGGTGGTCCTCTTTTCCTTCCTAGTGGGTCTCATCATGCTGATGGAGGTAAGGGGGGGGGGGGGGGGGAGCTAACAAATGCAATCACATAAACATTCCCTTTGTAAATATGAACGTACTTTGTATGTTAAGCGTCTTAAACTGTTATATTTTAATATCAACATTTGTGTCTGATTAACAAACTGTATGGCCAGTGAAATAAAACTAATCAAATGACTTACACATGCTAACTTCTTGGATTTCGGGGGGATATGGATTGAATTTTGTGAATGGACAATTTGCTCTGTGAAACTCCAACATAGTTGAAATGGTTTCACCTCTGCACAGCTGGAAACATGAATGCTCTGCAGAGGTGTCAACAAGTCTTCATTTTGTGAGTACGAGCAAGGCAGACATTTTGTGCCAATGGCTCTTAGATAAGTTTTATGCAATGCTGAACTTCAGAGCCCAAGCCTGAAGCTACCAGTAGCTCGCCTCATGCGAATTAACTACAGGCATATTTCTTTATGCCCCTTAAAGTTAATAGCTCATTGAAATTCATGCTTAGCATTTAAACTGCATATGCAGCATTGAGGGAAATGCATTGACCTTGACATTTATTGAGGACGCTTCTCATAGAAAATGACTTTAGATTAAATTTGATCTCTTCATTGTTTTTGCTTTGAATGCCTTTGAAAAGAAAATCCCATCAATTATGAACAGCACTTGTCACAATTATTGGTGCCTCTGGTACACAGTGTCTTAAGCTTAATTAAGCTTTTATTGCGGCAGGATAATTCTCAGGTTGAAATTTTTTTTCAAATTTGACCACATTTACTGTGGCAATCAGTAAAAAAAAACAGGATCACCCGCCCCTGCTCACTGGTATCTGTCCCCCTGTTGTTGCTACATTACAGCACTAAAGTCTTCTCTGATAATATGTGTACACCAAAAGAGAACATCCTTCTTTTCCAGAATCTCTGCTGAACCTTTTTTGTGTTGATTTAATGTCTGGGATTATCAGCCTTTTAAAGGAATCAGTAAAGAATTGATTTTTCAGTTTTGGTGTAGAAGCCACTGAAGTTTTATTTAAAACGTCCCGGTAACAGGCCCACAACATCATGATGCTTCTACCGTACCCCTACTTTCATGCCAGTCCCCTTCTAGACTATTTGTTGTTGACAAGGTCAGTCATCTGTTTTGAGCAAAGCACATGGTCCCAGTTGAAATCCCAGAGTTTGTGAATTCCAAATGTTTACGGTTTTGATGATGGTACCGAAAAGTTTTTTGTAGCCTATCTTCCAAATAGCCATTTTTATATGGAAAGCACTAAAAGGTTATTATAAAGAGCTGGTGATCCACTTTAACATCCTCCACATTTTCCAGAGATAAACATGTCCTAATCCTACCTTGTTATTAGTGACTATAAGAGAAATATCCTCTCTGTCATCTCATTTTTATACCTTGAGGAAACAGGAAGTCATGGAATAATAATAATTAAAAAATATAGAAATTATTATTAGCTTAAAAAAGAGAAGTAAAGTTGAGTTTAAAAAGTTTTTAAAAGTTTAAGTTAGTTTTAGGAGTGCCAATAACTGCTGCACCAGTGTTTTTGGTGGAACTTTTTACCCCACTGATTAAATTTACTTACAAAAAAAGGTTGTGTTTTTCTACATTTTTTAGTGACTGGAATAAACTAGGCATTCATTAGAAATATTTTACCACTTAAGCCTATGTTTTTTTTTTTTTAACTGTTTGAAAAGTCAGAAATGTCGCACTTTTATCTGTTGCTCTAGGTGCACCACAATGCGTTCGAACTGAATGCAAATATAATGTGTACATTAGATTGTTTGATGTTTTTTGTGTAAGAAGAAATGGGGAGCACAGAAAGATAAATCTGTAAGTTATGCTGCTTTGTATTTTTTCCAGGGAGGCATGTATGTTTTCCAGCTCTTCGATTACTATGCAGCCAGTGGGATATGTCTTCTCCTCATGTCCATCTTTGAGACCGTCTGTATTGCCTGGGTCTATGGTAAGCAGCCAACAGACCACTAACTGCTAGTTTCCGGAGATTTAATGCCAAGGGTCTTAAACGGCATGTGTTGTGATATGTGTCCTTATTGACTTTTTACAGGTGCCGATCGTTTCTACGACAACATTGAAGACATGATTGGCTACCGCCCGGGACCTTACATCAAGTACTGTTGGTTGTTCTTCACCCCAGCCACATGCATTGTGAGTATCAGTAGAACTGAAACTTTTACCACAGCTGAGTGGAAGCATAATTGCTGAGGAAACTAGGTTTTTTTTCATATGACAACTGAAATTCTTGTCTTTTTGTCTCTGCAGGGGACATTTGCCTTCTCCCTTATAAAATACACTCCTCTAAAGTACAACAATGTGTACGTATATCCATGGTGGGGATATGTCATAGGTTGGCTGCTCGCCCTTTCCTCAATGGTCTGCATTCCTTTCTGGATGGCATACAAGATCAGCACAACAAAGGGTACACTCAAAGAGGTATGCAGATCCACTTGATGCATTTTTTTTTAAATGAAGCTATATCCATAGTGTCTAGCAAAAGTATTCACACCCTTTTTACAAATAAAGATCTGAAAAGAGGGGCATGCATTTATCTTCAGGCCTCCTGAGTTGTTCACTTACACCTACAAGTCTTTTGGGGACTTTTGGATGAATGGCGCCCTGGGCCAGCCCTCCTATTGCTGCCCCCCACATCCACTACTATTACCTCCATGATACAAACATCCACAGAAACAGTACCACTTTGTGAAATTTCCTACTTAAACGTAGCTGAAGAAGACATCACCTTACTCCACATGGTTATTATGTTACTGACAGCAAACACACCCTAGTCTCCTTATTCTTGGCAACAAACAGGGTGCACTAACTTCGACTGGACATGCTTGAAAGCAAAAGGAACGTTGTTCAAGAACTGAAATAAGTTATGTCTTGTATATGGTAATTGAGCACTCCCCTTTCAAGTGACGCCCTGGGCATCTGCCCATATGGGCTATATAATAAACTGCCTGTTTCTCCACCAAATTTACAGAGCTAGAGAAATGTTTCCTCAGTCCCTGTAAAATAGCCACAGATTCTTAGTTGTTTCTCAGTTGTTTTTTTTTTTGTTTTTTTACATATCGTTTGATTTATTTATTTATCCACAGCGCATCCAGGTGCTCGTCACACCATCCGATGATTTACCTAAAACCAAAAGGGAGCAGGAGAGGTTACAGGCCATCTTTGTTCCCGAAGACGAATCAACCAGAACGACAAATGGCTACTTTCCTGTCTCAGACAGAGACACCAACCTATGAAGCCCCATGGATGCTTCATAAGCACCATGTCTTAACGAGTAACAACTATGAACAAAAAAGTCTTCTTCGCTTCTTCTTACAAATACAGGAGCACTCTTTACCCACTTTAATGCCTAAAAGTGATATCAAGGACTCAGGAGATACGGCTCTAATTCAGTGCTGGGTTTGGTGTATTTGAATACTGAGAGAAAAAGGAGGGAAAATTGTTTTTTAAAAGAAATGTGCCATTTTTAAACTATTTAAATTTAAAGAAATATATGAAAAACATATTGGATGGATAAAGAAAACATCTTGATGTTCATTTATATTAGATAATCTTTATATCTTTATTAAAGAAGTAATTTTGTGATATTTACACTATTTAGAGTTGTATTGGTATCCTAGGTTGTAGAAATAGGAATAAACACAATTATAGAATAGCTGTAAACATTGTTGTATAGAAACATCGCACAAGGCTAACATGGGACATGCATATTAATTTAGTTTTTATAAGATAAAATATGTTGACTGTACAAAAAAAAGTGAATTGTGTAAGTATGGTGTTAAATAAACTATTTCTTGTCTTCCAGTGTTTCAAATCTGACTCTGTTTATTTAGTTTCTAGTGTTGTTGGAAATGTGATGATATTCTTGAAAGAGCCCACCCTGCCTGCTGTCCACCATGATGGGTGGAGATTAGAAAAAGTGTTATTGTTCTAAAAATAGAACTTTTTTGTTTGTACAATATACTATCACGTTCTTACAATATAATTTTCACGTTTTAACAATATACATGTTTATCACGTTATAACAAAAAACATTTTATGTTCTTACAATAAAAATATATTATATTTTTCGAACTTGATAGTATATTGTACAAAGAAAAAGGTTATATTATCAGAACAATAAAGTTTTCACGTTATAAAGTGATAAAGCTCTATTTTTTATTTCTCCTGGGTGGCAGCTCTACGCTTCCGTAGAAAAATCCTTTCTTAAGCAACAACATAAAGTTCTAGTAAGATTGGGCGTTGTCCAAATGTTGTTTTTACACCGTGGCCCAAAATAAAAACTATTTAAATTGACATCTGACATTTATGAAAAATCTTTCAAAGTTTATGTAGGTGGATAAAAAATCGGAACAGTAAAATTTCTTCTAGTCATGATTTAAATTTCACAGACAATTTCAGACTTATACAGTCCACTAGCCAAATTTCAGACATCTGATACATCACTATGATGACAATATGATATGATATCCACAAATACAAGCCTACTATCTGGAATGAACCTTCTAGGTCTCTAAAATAGAATTCTAAAAAGTAGCTCTACAATTCTGTTATGAGTCATAATTGTTATTTCAACTATGTTATGTTAAAATGGCATCTAATAAAGAACTTAAAAATATATTTGTAGATTTAAATTTGTTTTAATAATTAAACATTTCATTTAATTCAACATCTAAAACAGCCTATTTTTAAACTAAATTAGGCTACTCTTGAAGTTCCAATGTCACAATTACATGTATAAGATTTTACTTAGAAAAAAACTTAACTTAAAATTTGAAATATATTCTCATATTACAACAGCTAGGATCAGAAGTATAGATATCTGAAAAGACTGATGGTTATTTTACATTTTGCACTTTTGTTATTTAAGAGGTTTTGTACACTAGACTTTTTGTAGATGCCTGCACGAATGGGAAAAGTGATGTTTAAGATAGTTTAAATGATTGTGGATAGGATATATATAATTCTTGATGGATCAGTCATCCTAATGTCAGCAGACTTCATGTTCAGTCTTTCTGCTGCTCCTAAATATTTTCCACAACGTTTTTTGCCCCTGCAAATGGTGTGTTAGGTATGCTGCTGCTTGCACCTCTGCCACTGGCATGGGACCTCCATACATGTGTGGTTCTTGACAGGGACCAACACATGCCAGTGCCCCTGACCCCTGTTATGGCTGTTGTACTAAAGAGATGATACTAAATCAATTTTCTATGGTCTTACGGTTTCTTATGGCACATAAACTAATTGGACTAATTTAATGTTTTACCTTCACCAATTGTTTTACTTTGCAAATTAATTACAATTTAAGGTGTTGTACTTTTAGCTTCAGTTGTATTAACACAGTTTCCATCTGCTAGATCAGGGCTCTGCAACCTGCACAAGTTTGACTTAATATACTGGTAAATTTGGTCTACCACTGGTATACATGTATATGTTTATGATATAACAGCTTACAATAATGATGGAGCAGTTTTGAACCATGTTCTAGAACAGGGGTCGGCAACCTTCCTGATGAAGAGTGCCATCTAAAGTTTCCTCAGAAGTCAAAGTGCCATATAAACTGTGCATTAACAAAAAAGTCATTAACGCTGCTTATCAACAGTTACTCGCTATAGATATAGAACTCAAATTCAATTCAAAATTCAAAAATAGTTTATTGATCCCATAGGGAAATTAAGTGTTGTTGTAGCTCATATAATTAATTCTTTAAGGAGTTGTTGTAGATGATGATGGCTGTGGGCAGGAAGGATTTCCTATAGCGGTCTGTATTGCAGCGAAACTGAAGTAGCCTCCGACTGAAGACGCTCTGTTGTTGTATGACTGTCTCATGAAAAGGATGCTCAGGGTTGTCCATAATTTTTTTGATTTTATAAAGAATCCTTCAGAATCCTTCATTCTATAAAATAACTTTATAGAATTATATTTGTTGACAGATGTTGGCAAAGTGCGAATCAGCAATTTTTTAGCCAATCACAAGTTGAACCTGGCAGGTGGAGTTGTTAGCTAAGATACCGTCTTTAATTAAAAACAAGGTGCGACTGATTGGTCTTTGTGAGCTAATTTGGAATGTGGCCAGGCCCTATGTATTTTTAAAATACACCTTCTCAGACGAATTCCCTGCATGGTGTGCCATCAGTTAACCCTTTGTGTGCCACGGGTGGCACTAGTGCTCAGGGTTGCTGACCCCTGTTCTAGAATAATTGCATCACTGGGTGTCTAGTATTCTGCTTTTCCTCCGGCGAGCTCCCGGATTGGCTGTCGCCGCAGCGTCTCCACCGTACGTGCCTCAGTGACGCGCCACGCTTTCCCTACCATGCGACGCGTCATGTCCGAGGAAAGATGGCTGAAGGCGGAGCGGCTGATCTGGATACCCAGAGAGGAGAGATCACGGCGCTGCTGAAAACACAGTTACGAAAGGGAGACACTTGGTAAGACTTAAATTAAAACGCATTCGGCGCTACTGCGTGGCCGTCTACCGACTCTGCTGACTCTGACAACGCTACGAAGGCTACGAGAAAGCCGACGGGCCGTGTTGACAGTGGGCTCAATCCAGGGGAGCTAACGGGAGCCTGGCTGGTACACTTAAATGAAGACCGAGTTGACTCCCCGCACAACTCGTAAATGACGGACCTGGCTTGTCATATTAAACCCTGAAAAATCACCTGTTTGCTTTTTTCTTTCTTTTTTGTTGCGTGTTCTCGTACAATTTGGAGCCGGTTGCTTTTCTCCGAGTATGTTGAAAGCTAATAGCTAATTGGTTAGCAGTCGTCGCTCCGAGTGGTTTTCCAGTCAGGGGGTTCATGAGACGGCTTTAGCAGGGCGGAGTCGGAATAGAAGCACCTGTCAAAATCTTTGAGCGAGCTGGCCTGGCTTGCAGCAACCTGAACTCAGACCTGTGTCAATAAAGCCGCTGCTAGTGTTCAAGGCTCTTAAAGAAGCGGGTTTTTTTTTACGCCGTAGCAGAGACGGAAACTTCCCGACGCTGTTACGGTCCCTATATAATAGTGGATCCTGCTTTCTATCCAGGTACCTTGTGGACAGTCGCTGGTTCAAACAGTGGAAGAAATATGTGGGATTCGACAGCTGGGACAAGTACCAGATGGGTGATCAGAATGTCTACCCAGGGCCGGTGGACAACTCTGGTCTTCTCAAAGGTAAGGCATTCTGATTTCTCTCTGAGAGCTGCAATATGTGGATATTTCCTGGTCGATACCGATTATAGGGTTTGCTTGAGGTCTGATCTACCAATTCCATTTTGGACAATTTATAGTTCTTTTGAAGGAGTGCCCATATAAAAATGTGCTTTATTTAAATAAAAAAAGGGCAAGAAAGTACATGCTATTGGTTGACGTGTTTATAGGCTGGTGGGAGTTCTTAGTTGTCATACATTTATTGAATATGGAGCCCTAAATGCAAGGGTTCCCAAACATAGCCAGTGACAGACACTTTTAACCTCGATTATCAGTTTGGATTGTGCCAAATTTGCACAAAACAGTTAAGCAGACCATATCTACAACCCCAGCAAACGGTATTGTTTTTATAAATGTATCAGTTGTCTTATATGTTGGAATCATTTTCTTTTTTTTCTAAGTTGAACTGCTTTTCTGGAGATCATTTCAAAAACTCCCTTGCTTGTTTTCTCACGGCCCACAATAGATTCCCAAGTCTTATCTTTGGGAGCCACTGACCTAGAGATTGTAGATCCATACCTTAATGCCGAGATTCCCAAATGCCTGCTGAACATTTCCCAATTCAGCACACGCAATGACAGACAGACAGACAGACAGATGCTGAATGCTCAAGAGTACAAAACAGAGGAATTTTGCCGTCTCCCATACAGCCTTCCTGTTGACAGTTTTACTTTCTCTCCCAACCGCACAGAATTGCAAACGTGTTGTACAAAAAGCCCTTTTCTGTTTTAAATAACACGTTTCATCTCTGTGTTTCCTGAGGCTTTGTTTTAAATTTTAATATAAAAAAGGCTTTGACTTTAAATATTCATCCTTCAAGAACAACTTCCTCACCAAAGAGGGTGGTTGTTAGTCTGACTTGGTGTTGCTTTGGTCTCATAGCTGATTTCTCGGTGCATCTTGACTTTTAATATTTATAACTGTAATAAACTAAGACCTCCAGCCTGTGTCGTCATTCCGGAAACAATGAGTTAGGAGAACATTGATTCTTTTTTTAGTTTATTTTTTTGGTCTTTTGTGATGTAGGAGTCACCCACTAAATGTGGTGTCTGTCTGTCTGCTTCTCCCACTCTGCTTTTCCTCTCGCTAGATGCGGATGTGCTGGCAATCAAGGAGCACCTCATCGATGAGCTTGACTACATTCTGGTCCCAACAGAGGGCTGGAACAAGCTTGTCAGCTGGTACGGGCTGACAGAAGGCCAGGAGCCAATCTCACGCAAGGTAGACTTTCTGTCTGTTGCCTTGCAGTGTATTAAATTGTTTTATTTATGTATAATAATAAAAAAATCCTTACTTTTGAGTATCTGATTTTTAAATTTTATTTATCCCTGTCTTATTCATTTAGTGCTTCTTCGTGTAGTTGATTTTATTCATTTTTAAAAGTATGTTGTCTTAATTTATTTTGTTGTGTTTTGACTGGGGATTGATATCAGAATAAGGCCAAACTGGAGGTTCCATGGTGCACGGCAGATGATAGGAATCCTACTGGATACTGTGTTTAAAGGCGTTGAAGTTTTGTTACCCACATGGGTGGAAAAGTAATTGGCTTGCATGGCAGAGCTGAGAAACACCGGCGTATGTTGGGGGGGAAAAAAGTAACATACTGGCGCATTCATGTAGATTGTAAGGTCTCGAGTGATTAAGTTAACTCTTAGAAGCTGTTTTTCACCATCTACATCGTAAATTTAAGTCAAATTTCCGCTCCCAGTAAAAACCAGTTGTGTAAAGATGGATATATTTTCTACGCAAGATTTCACTAAATACACATTTAAAGCAAACAGAAAACAAAACCACCAAAATAAAACCACTAATTTGGCTTTGTGTGCATTAGTATAAATGACATCACAAGAGGCATCAGGAGTTTAAAAAACAGTATAAACACTAATGGACATAAAAAAGAAAACTCTTTATCTGTGATGTCATTAGAGTTGTGTGCTTGTGGAAGTTTGTTTTTTGGGGTCGATTTTATATGGATTATGCTTTTATAACAAAATGGCAAAACGGATAGAAAAACGGTGTCATGTTGTGCTGTAGTTAAACTATATCTAACGCGAGTTAGAGAAAAGCCGCATTGGCAGGTTTAATTAGAAAATATCAGTTCGAATTTTTATATTACATTGGTCAGAAATTATGGTTTTTACACAGTATTTAATATCTATCTGAAATTGTATGTATGAGTTAGAGCGATGTTTTTTCTATTCAATTCTGTTCTTAAATACTCATGTTCATGTCAGCTGTAATAAGCATGTACAGCATATTTGGTCATACGAATGGCATTCAGTGATGTTGGTGATAATTAGTATGTTGAGGGCTTCAGGATGGCATGTAGAGGATCAAGTTCTTGCCTATAAATCCTGCTAATCGTGGCATCATTACCCCTGTATGAGGTCCTATCTTCTGTCACCTCTCTCATGCATTTTTCTCTTTAATTCTCTCTCCCCGACCATTGACCCTCCCCCTTTTGCCATGTATGCCGCGGCTCATATCGAGTGGCCGCGGGGTTTCTATTTTCAGGCAACGTCCTGGATGACAGAAACGCTACATGGAGCGGGCTACAAGACACAACATGCAGGAGGTTCATTATTAGTTTTTTTGTTTTTGTTTCTTTGATTTCTTTATCTTCCTCTGTTGTGGGGAGAGGGCAGCATAAGTGGGTGGCGAGGTCTTGGGAGGACTGTGGTCAGAGCTTTGGCTCTGCGCTTCCTTACGCGGCCCTCTTCTGGTTTGATTGCCAACGCCGGCGGAGAGCTCCTGCCTTCTTGTTGCTTTTTGAAGTGGAGGAATGCCAGCTGAGGTCACACTGAGAAAAGCAGCGTGAGAGCTTTCGAGAGGAGTGCAGAAGAGGCATAACCAGTTGGGGGGGGTTGGGGATAAGTTGTTTCGGCAGGAGTTTGGCCACAAGTCTGCTGATCCAAACTACAGCAATTGTACTGGGGTGTTAGGACCGGTCCACTGAACTGTCTCGGGTTTGTGGAGAGAACCTAAGCTTGTGTGTTGATGGCCCCAGTGACATTTTTGAACTTCGTACTGTACGTGTGTTTATGCATGTGTGTGTTAGATGGGCTGAGTGGTGAAATAAATAGGCTGGGACTCCTCAGCTGTTTCCACGAGGTGCAGCTAAATTAAGCATTTGACTCTGATTCTGTCATAGCACTTGATAGTTTTCAACCAGGGCAGCTGATTTCTTTTCTTCATTGTGCAATACAAGCTGCTTATAGACGAAAAGATAGTTTTGAAGTTAAATCCATTATAGATTCGTGTTCAGTATAGCAGGAATTCTTGACCCATCAGTCATTACTTGAATATATAGAAACAAATGTGTTTGCTGGATGTGTTGCAAAAATGTTTGCAGTTGTTTGGTCTGCTCATTTTAATCTCCTGGATATAATCATATGTTTTTTGTTGTTGTGTTTTTTGCAGGTGGTGGAGCAGGGTATGTTTGTGAAGCACTGCAAGGTGGAGGTGTACCTAACAGAGCTGAAGCTTTGTGAAGACAGCAACATGGACAGTGTGATCACCAGACGCTTCAGTAAAGCTGACACAATAGGTAAGCATCATCACCCTCTGGTTACAGTGAAACTTGCTCAGTTGGTGCCTTACAAAAGTATGGCTGTTGATCCTTTTGACATTCTGTCTTGATTTCTGTGCATATTATCTCCACCAGCTTTAGAAACTGAGCTAGGTTCCTCTTTGCAAAACAGCTCAAGCTCGTTCAGATTATATGGAGAGCACTGTTTCAAGGCTGGCCACAATTTCTTATTGGATTTTGGTCTGGACTTTGACTGGGCCATTGAAAGTGAGAAATATGCGTTGATTTAAACCATCCCAGTGCAGTGGTGGCTGATGTTTTGGGTCGTTGTCCTGCTGGAATGTTAACCTCTGCCCTGGTCAAGTTTGACCAGCGTTCCTGTCCCTGCTGAAGAAAAGCATCCCACCTGACAAAATCTGAAAGTTTCAAAGGGTATGACTACTTTTGCAAGTCATTGTATATGTGTTTAAACATTTTTGGGTTGTTTAGTGTTTCAGTTCTGCTCCATCAGCCTGATTTAATTTAAGATTCGGGCTTTGACAGGGCCGTTTCAGCACATGGATTAAAATTGTAGTTGTGGTTGTTTGTTCAGAGTTGACGTTTGCACCATCAAGAGGTTTTCTTCTAGTATCGCCCTGTGTTTAGCTCCGTCTGTCTTCCCATCAACTCTGAGCAGCTTCCTTGTTCCCTGGAAAGGACTTAAATCAGTTCTCTGGAGTGCTTAAGGCTTCATAAAGGTGTCATTGTGATAGGGTGGGTGAAAGTCTTGCTCTATCTGTGTCTTATCTATAGTTTCATTTTGTTTTTCCTCAATTCTCAGTCATCTAAAAGTGATGGTCTGATGTTTTTTTGTTTTGAATTTACATTATTACATTATTAACAGTCCTAGTGAGTCTAACCCCCCTGACTGATCATCCACCTCATCCTTTCTGCCTATACCAATTGTGATCTATTTAGATTTGCTTGTAAGAGATCGAATTAAAACACGAGTTTCTGTATTTTGTAAATCTCACTGAGAGCTTCATTTCTGATTCAAGCTTGTTGGATTCTGTTGGGTTTTCATAATACTTATAGCCAATAATGTTAAAAAGCAAAAAAAAACAACAACCCTCTTTTGAATACTTCTTTTAGCTTCAAAATTTGTATATATGGTAGAATAGCTAAACACATAACTAAGTTTAAATGGGATACTTTTCCATCATAAACCGTGCTGATGTCCCTCTTATCACTCGGTTGCTGCTGCAGATATGATCGAGAAGGAGATGCGGAAGCTGTTCAGCATCCCTGATGAGAAAGAGACCAGGCTGTGGAACAGATACATGAGCAACACCTTCGAGCCACTCAACAAGCCTGACAGCACCATCCAAGACGCCGGCCTCTACCAAGGACAGGTAGGAGCTTCTCTAGGGTTATAAAAACTAGCCCTGTCCCAACACGTGGTCTTTCAAGCTGACGTGCAGTAGCTCTATTAACTTTTTTGACTCCCATGTCGATTGGCTTTAATTTAAAAGCTGTATGTCTTTGTGTGTTTTCCATGATGAGGGTGTGTGCATTAAAACTACCGGAACTGTCTTCTTCTGCCTATAATCTTTCCCTATGTGTCTGTCTCACTTTTGCGCTTCCTGCTATAGTGCCCCCCGGAGGCTGTCGGCCAGTAAAAATCTATACATTCGCCGGATTGTTGTATAGGACGCAGGGGTCCAAAGCGTGTGTAAAACGTAGCGGCTTATAGTCCGAAAATTATGGTAAACTAAATGTAACATCAGAACGAGATAGTCTTGAGTAAGTACAAGAGTAGAACTCCCTCCAAACCAACCTAACCCTATGTGAATTTTCACGTTAAACCTGGAATTTACTGAGATTAACCACACTGTTGGTCCAGCTCTACTACCCACACTCTTGTCTGAAATCTGCTCGACCTGTGTAGTTTAGAAATCACTTAACTAGACCTTGGCTGACAACACGAAGTAGGCTAAAAGATCTCAAAAAGCAACACACAAAACAAAAAGTCGTTGTCTGTGTGGAGACGAGGCACCATATGTGTCTTTCTTTGCTTATAACAGACTGACATCCTCATCCTAGTAGACTCATCCCTGTGCAGGCAGTTAAAAGATTCAGTACACTCAAGCCGACAGACCCAGATGGAGACCTCTGTTTTTTCTTTGGACTGTCTCTCACAGGTTCTTGTAATAGAGCAGAAGAACGAGGATGGCACGTGGCCCCGAGGCTCCATGGCATCCAAGTGAGTAAATGTCACAGGACTCTGCCTTTTTCTTTTCATTGTTGCTGCCTTCAAGCGATTATTCCACTGAGACAGACTGCAGTTACCTGCTTTTTTTTCTAACAGCACTGTGATGTACAGTTTACATTAGATTAAGCGTTATTGAACGCCCTGTTTATAGCCAGTTTGAACAATAAAAGGTTACATAATATGGAATTGCACCATGCTTCTTTTTTCTCGGAAGCTCTCCTTGCTATTCTCTCCTTTTTACAAAGGTGAAGCTTTCCAGCTTTAAGCTGCCCATCTAATGTCACTGCACCATCTTCCAAAGTTTCCTGCCTCCTTTGCTTGACCTTTTAGTTGCTGACACACCCCTCTGCTTTCAATTCATTCCAGTTTAATTTGATTGACGCGCACAAACCTTATTTTCTGCTCTAACTCATGATCTATTCTTTTATCTTTTGAAGGTCATCTGGTGCTTCCAATCTCTCTGCTTTGCCAAAGATCTCGCCTTCATCTCTCACAAACAATCATAACAGCAGCTTCAACAGCAGGAAGTAAGGCATAGTTGTGGGTTGAATAGCTGGAAGAGGGTTGGGGGAGGGGGGGCTAAAACTCATGGGGGGTTTGTTAAAGATATCACACAGCAGAACTGTGATCATCAGCAGAACACTCCCAAATCTACCCGATGGCATCCCTGGATAAACTGGCGCAACGTTAAAGGTGGTCTAATGCAGTGTTTCCCAACCCTTTTCCTCAAGGCATGCTGCCCTGCATGTTTGAGATGTTTCCCTGCTTTAACACTGCTGCTTCAGATGATTGCAGTTCAGCAAAAGCCTGATAATCAGCCATCAACTGAGATCAGGTGTGCTGAAAAGCAAACATCTAAAACATGCAGGGCAGTGTGCCTTGAGGGGCAGGTTTAAAAAACACTGGTCTAATGCTTGTTTGAGCCAAGGACCGATCTTTGGTCATGTTTCTGTGTTTAAACCATAAAGTGTCGGGGAAGCTGCTACTTTTCTTTCTTTAATCCTGCTCTGGTGTAAAATTTCAGTTTTTTAAGTGCAAGCAGTTAGCAGGTAGTGCAGCAACAAGTTGGAGTTTTATAACAAAACTTTAAAGACATCTTTTAAAGACATCTGAGGATAAAATGAGGTTAGATGTTTCCTTACAGGTCAGAGGCATACATCTGATTGAACTTTAGGGATTAAAAGATTGTTTTAGTTTCGTTCTTCATCCAGGATGGAATCAAGATTGATTTTTCACAGTGCAAGGCCAATTTCTCAAATTTCCATTGGAAATCATATACAGGTCCTTCTAAAAAAATTAGCATATTGTGATAAAGTTCATTCTTTTCCATAATGTAATGATACAAATTAAACTTTCATATATTTTAGATTCATTGCACACCAACTGAAATATTTCAGGTCTTTTCTTGTTTTAAAACTTATGATTTTGGCATACAGCTCATGAAAACCCAAAATTCCTATCTCAAAAAATTAGCATATTTCATCCGACCAATAAAAGAAAAGTGTTTTTAATATAAAAAAGTCAACCTTCAAATAATTATGTTCAGTTATGCACTCAATACTTAGTCGGGAATCCTTTTGCAGAAATGACTGCTTCAATGCGGCGTGGCATGGAGGCAATCAGCCTGTGGCACTGCTGAGGTGTTATGGAGGCCCAGGATGCTTCGATAGCGGCCTTCAGCTCATCCAGAGTGTTGGGTCTTGCATCTCTCAACTTCCTCTTCACAATATCCCACAGATTCTCTATGGGGTTCAGGTCAGGAGAGTTGGCAGGCCAATTGAGCACAGTAAAAATAGTCAGTAAGCCCTTTACCAGTGGTTTTGGCACTGTGAGCAGGTGCCAGGTCGTGCTGAAAAATGAAATCTTCATCTCCATAAAGCTTTTCAGCAGATGGAAGCATGAAGTGCTCCAAAATCTCCTGACAGCTAGCTGCATTGACCCTGCCCTTGATAAAACACAGTGGACCAACACCAGCAGCTGACATGGCACCCCAGACCATCACTGACTGTGGGTATTGACACTGGACTTAAGGCATTTTAGCATTTCCTTCTCCCCAGTCTTCCTCCAGACTCTGGCACCTTGATTTCCGAAAGACATGCAAGTACTTTGGACCACTTCAAAAGTGGCTTGTAGCCCATTTCCTGCACACGCCTGTGCACGGTGGCTCTGGATGTTTCTACTTCAGACTCAGTCCACTGCTTCCGCAGGTCCCCCAAGGTCAGGAGTCGGTCCTTCTCCACAATCTTCCTCAGGGTCCGGTCATCTCTTCTCGTTGTGCAGCGTTTTCTGCCACACTTTTTCCCTCCCACAGACTTCCCACTGAGGTGCCTTGATACAGAACTCTGGGAACAGCGTATTCGTTCAGAAATTTCTTTCTGTGTCTTACCCTCTGGCTTGAGGGTGTCAATGATGGCCTTCTGGGCAGCAGTCAGGTTGGCAGTCTTACCCATGATTGGGGTTTTGAGTAATGAACCAGGCTGGGAGTTTTTAAAAGCCTCAGGAATCTTTTGCAGGTGTTTAGAGTTAATTAGTTGATTCAGATGATTAGGTTAATAGCTCGTTTAGAGAACCTTTTCATGATAAGCTAATTTTTTGAGATAGGAATTTTGGGTTTTCATGAGCTGTATGCCAAAATCATCAGTTTTAAAACAATAAAAGACCTGAAATATTGCAGTTGGTGTGCAATGAATCTAAAATATATGAAAGTTTAATTTTTATCATTACATTATGGAAAAGAATGAACTTTATCACAAGATGCTAATTTTTTGAGAAGGACCTGTATACAGACCCAATTTTTGCAGCCATCAAAAAGCTCCTGGATTATTTCTGCCTGGATGTTTGTTTCTTCATGGCTGAATTTAAATAGCTCATTTAAATCGGTTGGCTTCCTGGGATGAACGGGACTTTATGAGGAAAAACATGACAATAAATGTGAAAAGCTCAACATCGTCGGGCAGAGATTTCAACCCATTAAGCACCACAGTAAAACATCTGATGGCTCAGTCGCAACCCTTTTTATGGGTTAAGTGACAAAATGATGTCTATAAGTTACATAGTGTTTAAAAAAATCCTGTGAACCATAAAAATAAACTACAGAGAAGAGAGAAACTAGTGAGAGAAGATGTTGTTTTTTTCGTACTGACCGTTATGAGTTCATGAGTTCCAACAAGAAAATAATCGCAACCATTCATCAGTTCTGGCTTTGGATCGGATAAACCAGGCTTAATTTGACTTTAATAAAAGCCCTAACCTCAACTTTAGTAGACGTTCGTTTCCCTGCCAGCAAACCAACCAACATAAAGGAGCTCTACAAATCCTGCTGAGACGTGCGGTCAAATTTCAAACCAGAGCTTGGTGATGGCTACGAAAAATTGAATTCATTGAGGGTGTAGGTTTTTTGTTTCCATTCTGTAAATAAAGAGGAGTTCAAGTGCATCATTTTAAGAACCTTTAAATAAAAAATAATCCTGCTCATGATGAGCGCATGTAAACTTCTGAGCAGAGCTGTAGTAAACCTGAATCTCTGGGCTCCTTCATCGGAGCTCGTTGGTCATTTGCTAAAGTGCTCTCTTTTGTTCAACGCCTTTGTTTTCAATAAAAACCCAACCGTAAAATCAAAGTCTTGGAACATTTTGCGAACTGGCTGAAATCTTGAACTAAATTTCCTTCACATGAACGGCTCACCTACAGCCTCCTTTTGTTGCGTTTTACCTGCATTGAAGATGAGTTGATAATCAGCAGCCAGCGGCTGAATCAGCTTTTGCTAGAGAGCACTGCTTTTCTTCAGTGGGAGCTTTATGACCTTTGACCTGACTTGTGTGTGATTTACTGCACATTTGAGGCCATGTTTGAATCAGTGCTTACGCTTGGAAGGTAGAAATATGTAAGACAATATAACCTATGGCTCTCAGAAGACATCAATAGTGATAAACAGAGGTTATGTTTGCAGTGCTTTTGTCCTGCTCCGTACTTAGAATGTGGCTATAAATCGTGGCGTTACAGCTCTGCATTGTGTGCATCTGAAGAAGTGTTTTTCTGCTCGACGGGTCGGCTGTTAAAGGCACAAACAGGATGACTTGGAGAAATCGGATCTTCTCTCTCAGCAGCTCTCCTATCCCTGATTCACTCCAGTCAGCGCTGTGGTTTCCTCTTAATTATGCATGCGGCCTCTATTTTTCATATGAAGTGTTCCCGTGTTGCCTGCTGCCTGTCTCCCTGACATTGCGGCGTCTGTGCGGTTTGCTCGGCCCCAGCAGCAAGTCTCCCCTCGTCTCGGCGTCTTTACCTCTCCTCGCGATGCGCACCTTCTGCAGTCCAAGTGACCTTCAGAGTGCATTTCATCTGCTCCGTCTCCTCATCACCTGGGTCTGCTCTCGCATACTGATCGGCCAACGAAGCAGCTTCATTCTCCGGGTGCTGGGTGATTCATTTAGCGGCCTTCTTTTTAAAGCCGCCACGAAGAGGAAGGGGTTTGCACGGAAGACTTGCACAGGGTGGGGAATTTAAGTGAAAAGCCACAAATATCAACGAGATCAGATGTGTTTTAGAGAGGAAAATAGCAGAAGACAGTGAGACTGCAGCCTTAGCTGAATGCAGTGAATCAGCGGCTTCCTCCTTGCTCATCTAGTTTCTCTTCTGTCAGCCCCTCTCCCCCCTACACTCTCTGCCTCCCCCTCCTTCCTCCTTTCTCCGTACACCCCCATGCTTCGGTAGCAGTCCTGAGCATCCTTGCTGCTGTTGCTGCTATAAATATCTGCGGGGACCCGTACAGCAGCAGAAGGGAGGAGCAGTGGACAGGACAGAGCCAAGAAATCTGAGGTATAGAAGACAACAAGACGAGGACATGTGAGGGGAGACTTGAATAATATCGTCCTGCTGCTTGAGTTGGACTAAGCTGAAGCAACATTTGGACTCAACAGCAAAAGGCAGCAAAAGCAGGACTTTACCTTCCCGCGGGTTAAAAACCAGACTTGGACAATATATGTTTTTATTTTTGTGTTTTTTTTGGGACTCAAACCGATTGGTTTCGTGCTGACATGTGGGCCGGCACGGGCTGGGGAGGGGCTGAGATGTCATGCTCCTGTGTTGCTGGTGGTGCCTGAGGCCTGAGGCGGTGGAGCTGGACAGTAGGAGGGTGGACCACCGTGTTCTAACCTGCGATGCGCCGACCTCCACCACCATTACAACAGCATCGTTCGGTCAGTGGGAGCCAGAGGCGTCTAACGTTGCACTGCCTGCCTCCCAGAGGTCTGCTGATTCCTATGGTTTAAAGGGGTCTACATAAAAGTATTTTCTTTTTGGTAGTTTTTGGGAAACCTGTAAGGAGGGCTCATTAGAATGGTACTTCAGCACTAAAGTTAAAATTTTGTCTTCTCCTAAGTGGATTCAAAAGTTTTGTGTAAAATATATTTTTTACAGTGCCTTTAAAAAAAGCCACAAACTACAGTGTAATTTATTGAGATATTATGTGATTGAAAAATTATGCAAAGTGTCGAAGGTTTTCAATAAAAAAAAAAATCTGAAAAGTGTGGCATGCATATGTATTCAGTCCCCCAAGTCAGTCTTTTGTAAAATCTCCTTTAGCTGCAAGTGTTTCAGAATATGCCTCTACCAGCCTTGCACATCTAGAGACTAAAACGGCTTTCACTTTTGGAAATTTGACACAAATTCTCAGATTTTGGTCTGAACTTTGACTAGGCCATTCTAACACATGAATAGGCTGTGGTTTAACCATTGCAAGTCTTTCTTTTGGGATTGCCCTCTATGTAGCGCCATCCAACTTCCTTTATTGGTTGCACTAGATTTTGTTTATGAGAGTAAATAATACTATGTTGGTTTATTACATAAAAATCCCAATAAAATACATGGCATTTTGTGGTTTTAACATGGAAAGGTTCGAGGGGTTGAAATGTTAAAGAAAGGCACCGTATCTGTGAAGGATGAGGTCTCATAGTAGCTTTGAAGTGTCTTCTGAACCTTGTGTAATATATATTTGCATGTTTATTCTGCAGTGTTAGGAACTCCAGCTATAGTCTGCCCTCCTCATACCAAACATACACCAACAGCTTTGACTACTCGGAACAGAGCAGGCAGAGTGAGCGCTCGGGCTTCTGTGGACTCTCCAACCTGGGAAACACCTGTTTTATGAACTCTGCAGTGCAGGTAACAAGCCACCATCAGGAAGTTCATCACAGCCAAGTCTTTGTGAGCCAGATTAGTCCAGAGTTTCTGATCTTTGCTCCCTCCTACAGTGTTTAAGCAATACCCCCCCTCTGACGGAGTACTTTCTCAAAGACAAGTACAAAGACGAGCTGAACGAGGACAACCCCCTGGGAATGAAAGGGGAGATCGCCAGAGCCTACGCTGAGCTCATCAAGCAGCTGTGGTCGGGCAAATACAGCTACGTCACCCCGAGACCCTTCAAGGTGATCGCCTCGAGATATTACACCTGTCGTTGCATTTCTGATAGTCATGCAAGATTCATATTTTGAGTCAAAACTGACCCAAAGCAAAGGGCAAAAACGGCTTTGAATTTTCAGGGATTCAAATATTTTGGGTCGATTTGTTTTATTCTAGAAGTCAGTTTTTGTTTTTACTTACTTTAGTACGTCCCGTATGTTTCTGTTATAGACCCAGGTGGGGCGCTTTGCCCCACAGTTCTCAGGCTACCAGCAGCAGGACTCCCACGAGCTCCTGGCCTTCCTCCTGGACGGCCTTCACGAGGACTTGAACCGCATCAGGAAGAAACCCTACATTCAGCTCAAGGACGCCAACGGACGCCCGGATAAGGTATGATTTCTCTTTTTTTATTTTTTTAGCACATTCCCTAAGCTTTGGTCAATATTTAGAGAAATACGAATCCAATTCAGTTTGGCTTTAAATTCCAGGTGGTGGCTGAGGAAGCGTGGGAGAACCATATTAAGAGGAACGACTCAATCATTGTGGATATCTTCCACGGTCTCTTCAAGTCAACTTTGGTTTGCCCCGTGTGCGCCAAGGTCTCCGTGACCTTTGACCCGTTCTGCTACTTGACTCTGCCGCTGCCCATGAAGAAAGAGCGGACACTTGAGGTGTACCTCGTTAGACTGGACCCTGTCGCTAAACCTACACAGGTAACAGAACACAACTGCTAAACGCCGCGTCATGATTTCATGCCACGATGCGAGGCTCTGATCCCATGCTTGCTTTTCAGTATAAGCTGACCGTGCCAAAGGTGGGCTACATCTCTGACCTTTGTACCTCCCTATCCATCCTGTCTGGTGTGCCTGCTGAGAAGGTATGAACACCAATGTCAGCTGTTCTCTTTACAGTAAACCTTTCATCTGTAATATGATGACCTTTTGTCTCCGTCTTTGAGCATTAAAATTGAAAAATAAGTCACCCTTTTCCTGTAGATCAGGGGAAATGATGAGCAAAAAGAGAACACTTGGAATGCAGATAGATCCTAAACGATAAGCCATTTCATCATCATGACATATCGGTGCAGTAAGGTCTTGGAAATAGCTAGATGTATAGATGGATGAATAATTACCATGAAACTAGAACAATACATTTAAATTTTACCTTCATAACTCACACAAGCAGCATTGCAAAATGGCTAAAGTGTTAAGCCATACAATGAGTTAGGTGATTCCTAAACAGTTGCTTTAAATTCTGCGTATTAGAAGTGAAATTTTAAAGTCCACTGAGAGACCTAAAGTATTTTTTTGTTACTTCAATATTTTTTAGTTTTTGATTTTGGAAATCATTTTTGCATAGCAACACCTTACTTACAGCAGGAGACGGGGGTAGTAGGTCCGGTAAAATAAGTGTGTAAAAGAAACAGGAGGGGGCGGTAAACATACACAATGATTCCTCGTCCGACTTGGTGTTGGATAGAGTCACATTTGGTAGGGAAAAGGATTTTTGGGTTGAGCAGCAGAGGTGAATGAAAAACTATCCAAATCCTCTCTGCCGATACTAAACAGGTTATTCTGCTGTCATCTGTTTGCCTTCGCTTATTGGACGTAATGATTGAAGTTTGACCCAATAAGACAAATTAGCAATTTAACAGTCTATTCATTTACTAAACAGGGACCTGAATAATGTGTGGGAGAATCGTACACAGCCATAACAACCTAGCACTTGCTCCTAATGCTGGTCTCTAGCTTGGCCACACTCTGCTGTGAGACTGTAGTGTTTATTATGTTGATCACCCTAGCATTAATAGGACACCCAAGCTGATCCCATAAGTATTCAATGGGATTGAGGTCAGGTTTGCAGGCAGGCCATTCTTTTCTCTCCACTCCCAAACTCTTAAAAACTCCGCTTTGTGGCGGCGATCATTAATACCTCGGAGGATCTGCACTAAAATCACCTCCAACGATGATACCACCCCAGACCATCACATACCTCCAACAAAAACAGTTTGATATCAGCAGAGAGGATTTGGTACAACACAAGCTCTCCGCTCCGCTGCTCAACACCCTAATAGTTTCCTTATACATGTGGCTCCATTTAAAGGAAGGAAACTGTTTTTCCAACGGTCTAAAGTTTACTGCCAAGAAGCATTGATAAAACGTTACTTTTTGCGTTATTTTTTGTTGGAAATTTGAAGCAAAATGGTCAGAATTGTCTCTTTGATTAGCCAATTAGAACCACTTTGCTGTTGGCTAACATTCATTATCGTAAGCGACTAGAGCTCTACAGAATTCTGGGTCCTAATAGCAGTTCGGCGTTCAAAAAAATCGGGGGAATAAGCTTTTTTCGTTAGAAATGGGTCCTGTTGAGGCCATTACGACCATTATTTGGACGAGGTTAGGGTGGAAGCAGAAATTAGGCCAAAACTGTTTATCTGCTCTCCATCATGTTTACATCGTTCTTTTTCTGTGATCCAGATGATTGTAACTGACATCTACAACCACCGTTTCCATCGGATCTTTGCCACTAATGAAAACCTCAGCAGTATCATGGAGCGGGACGATATTTACGTGTGAGTGTCGAGCTCGTCCTCAAATACGAGCTTTGTTAATGTTACTAACTGTTCGCCATGGGAAATATTGCTTTCTGAAATCTCTAATACAGTTTTAAACACATTGATGTCTGTACACGTTCTCTCCTCCCTGTAGCTTCGAGGTGGCGGTGAACAGAGTAGAAGATGCGGATCACGTAGTAATCCCTGTGCACTTGAGGGAAAAATACAAACAGTCAGGCTACAACCACACCAGCACGCCACTGTTTGGACTGCCCTTCCTGATCGCCGTCCCGAGAACTCTAAGCGAAGACAAACTCTACAACATGCTGCTCTCTCGTCTCTGGTAGGTTTACGCTTGGTTTTTAGATCTGTAAACCACTACATCTGACAATCCAGATGGGACCAAAGCAAGTCCTCGAAATAAGTTACGGTGCCTTGCAGAAATTTGCACACACATCAGAGCATAATTATAAAACCTCTTTAGCCCCCCCCCCCCCCCCCCCCCCCCCCCCCAAAAAAAAAAAAAATCTAAACAGTGATATAAATTTGTAATCTCATTCCCCTATGTGAAACTGTATTTTCTTCTCCGCTTGCAGCCGGTTTCTGCGATCTCCTGTAGAGGACGACGAGGAGGACGGCGAAGAGACTCATCCGTCCACACAACACACCATTAATGGAAATGCCACTAACGGAGTGCTAGAGGAGGGCTCACCGAGTGAGTGCATCAGCACCTTGGTTGAAGCGGCTTTATTCCACCCCAAGAAGCAGCGCGTTGATCCAAAAGGTTGTCCTTCTTTCCAGGTGAGATGGAGACGGACGAGCAGGACGACGAGTCCAGCCAGGATCAGGAGTTGCCGTCGGAGAACGAGAACAGCCAGTCTGAGGATTCGGTGGGAGGAGACAACGAGCTGGAGAACGGCGTGGTTGCACCACAGATCTCCACCAAAGGGCAGCAAACGGCCGGGCACAACAGAAAGAGACTTTTTACATTCCAGTTCAATAACATGGGCAAAACAGACTTCTCGCTCATCAAGGAGGACACCAAACTGATACGCTTTGACGAGGGACATCTCCGACTAAGTGGTAGGAAGTGGGCTGGATTTCTATTTCAGAGGCGTTTGTGACATTGATAGATCACCAGAAGTTTGACAGGATCAGGTTTTTACGTCTTGTCCATCTTTTTGCAGACCGCTCGTATCTGTCTTTGGACTGGGAACCTGAGATGAAGAAAAAGTATTTTGACGAGACTGTGGTTGAGGTAAATCTTTATTTTTTTCTTTTAATCTTCGCTTACGGATCTGCAATAACAACTATGATTATTAGCATATTTGTTTCCTAATCATTTAAAAAGTTATATTCCTGAAAATGTCACTATTTAACTCGAATGCAACAAAAAACTTCTTTATTACACGTGCATGACGTTCCTGCAAACTCTTCAACTTTCTTTTGCATTTTATCATGTTACAACCACAACCTTCAGTGTATATTATCAGGCTTTAAAAATAACGGACCAACACCTAACACAGAGTAGTGTTTAATAAGGTAGAGAGAGCAAAATTACTGATGATTTTCAAAATATTTATAAATAAAAATCTAAAGTGTGTTAATTTGTATTCGGCTTTCCTGAGTCCATATTACCCAGCTTTCACCTCCAAGACTCTCTGCTGAAAAAGAGCATTCCAACAGCATGATACAGCCTCCACCTTCTGTCATAGTGAGCGGGGATCTGAAGTCTGTTTACTAATTAGGAGACTTCTGAAAGCACATGGTTGCATTAGATTTTATTTACTGGTCAGAGTTAAGCAGGCTGAATACAAATGTACCACTTTGTGGTCCATCCCATAAAATCTCAATTAAATCCATTGAGGTCTCTGGGCAAAGCATAACAAAATGTGAAAGGGGGTTTGACAAGTCTGCTGGAGTTCAGCTCACAACAAGAATGTGGCTGATGGACAGTTTTTAGTCCTCCCTCCCCTCCCAGTCGCATGCTTTTGTCTGATTAGTTTTCTCGAGTTTGTCCTGGGAAGACCTTAAAGAATCATGCAAACTAGCTTTTCCAACTAACATGTGCTGACTTGTCCTCGCAGCTTGCTACCCCGTCAGCCACCTACAGTGAAGGGAAATTAGATTTAAAGCCCAGTGCACAAAGTGTCTTATGTAATCAGAACTGGTTTCTCCAGTGGTCTGTAGCGAACATGCAAGCTGTCTGTCTTCAGCTTAGAGGCTGTGCTCCGCAGATTGAAACTAGACCCTTTAGACATGTTGAAAAGAGGAAGCATAAATCTAGCTTTGCAGGACATAATGGATGTTTCGCCTGTTCTGTAAGCTGTTTATAACTAACGTTGTGCTTTTATCTGTGCTTTGCTCTGAGCAGGACTATGACAAGCATGAGAGCATGGAGTACAAGCCTCAGAAGAAAGCTTTCTTCAAGTTGAAGGACTGCATTGAGCTTTTCACTACTAAGGAGAAACTGGGAGCAGAGGATCCCTGGTGAGAGACGAAACCCCCGAAACAAATCATGTAAAAAGCTGTAACTTGGACCACTTCAGTTTTATGCTGTTTGCAATTTCAGCCAAGTGAATTGGCTTTGGCAGAGATCCAGGACCAAACATAACCCTTTCTTTTTCTGTATACCAAGGCTCTGGGTCAGTTTGCCCCATCACTAGTTTCCACTCTCATTTTTACACCTGTAAACAGACCACATCGTATCCATGAACTTCACCATTGCAAATACATTTTTTTTCTGATATTTTTGGATGATTAATGGAGACATACAAGGATGATTTTTATTTAATTGTATATTATTTACTGAAGCTTTTATGTTGCACCCCATTTGTATTAACTGTGGTTCTGATCCCTATACAAGACCTGATTATGACTCCGGGGTAGAAAATGATCAAATAAACAATAAATCTGAGTGACCTCTTCCTGGTAGATGATATTTACTGAAGTCACATGAGCTCATTTCTGTAGGCAAAGGATCGAAAATCATTTAAAATCATTGATTGTGGGGCGTCGCGTGGTGTAGTGGTTAGTGCGGGTGCCCCGTGCGCAGATGCCTTAGCCCTCGACGTGGTCGTCCCGAGTTCGAGTCCTATCCTGGTAGATCTTTGCCGGATGTCATCCCCCACCTCTCTCCCTCCTTCTACTCTACCCATTGTCGAATAAAGGCCACTATGGCCACAAAATTTTTTTTAATAATAATTGTCAAAGCGCAAGTGGTCTAAGATAAGACAACTTGTCAGTTGTCATAATTAGTGCTGTCATGAGATAAAAAAAACTTTGAGATTAATTAATTATGATCTGTAATTAATTAATCTAATTAATCTCTTTTTTTAATCTCACCTAATACTTGCTGAGAAAAGCCCTCATCTTGAGGTATTTTCTTTTAAATTCATTACATTATTGTGGTAGAACAAAAGTTTGATACATGTAATAAAAAAAAAAAAGGCTTTATAAAGTCATTTATTGTATGTAACAGACCTGAACAGATGCAGTCCCAGCCATTTACATTCTGCTGTTTTTGTGACTAGTCCCTAGTCGGGCCTGCAACCTTCTGCTTCGAGCATGCACGATTCATTGTTGTTTTTTTAGTTTTTTCTTTTAGAAAGAATCGCTAGAGGGGTCTAAAAACTCGCCAAATATAGCAACGTTGGCAGCAACGTTGGCAACACTGTCGGCAACTCACCGTTTCTCCTCACCTCACCCTCCCAACCACGATGGAACCCAGTCATCTTCTGATGAGTTTACAGCCAACCGATGTCCACTTTAGGGTGTGGTTAACTGCGAACAACTCAAGCACAAGATGCCAAGTGCATAAAACAGGTTTTATTTAAAGGGAACTCGCATGCAGAAACTATAAAATTAAAGATTTTAAATTAGATTAACGCGATTAAAAAGCATAGCGTGCCAAATATGGCTGAATTAATTGATCGCAATAATTTGACACCTCTAGTCATAATGTTATGCTTGATCAGTGTGTTTGGCACGCTGGAAAAACAGAATACCGTAATACAAATAAGTTAATTGAAAGAAGACCAATAACAAATTATTGTTCATCTTTAAGTTGACCCCCTTTTTTGCACCTCATGTTCGTCTTTCTGACCGTCTCTGTCCCGACGTCGCAGGTACTGTCCAAACTGCAAGCAGCATCAGCAGGCCACCAAGAAGCTGGACTTGTGGTCACTGCCGCCTGTTCTCGTGGTCCATCTGAAGCGCTTCTCTTACAGTCGCTACATGAGGGACAAGCTGGACTCGCTTGTTGACTTCCCACTCAGGTACAGCTTGTTTACATAGACGTCTATTCAACAGAATGCGATTTCTAGATCCAGTTTCTTCCCACTTCGCTGGTATACTTTCTTTGTTTTTGCCGCTCAAAAAAAAGAAGATGCTTCTATGTATTCCCTTTTCGGTCACCACTTAACACGGCCTGTTTGCGTGGCTTTTCTCCAGGGATCTGGACATGTCAGAGTTCCTGATCAACCCCAATGCCGCGCCCTGTCGTTATGACCTCATCGCGGTGTCCAACCACTACGGCGGGATGGGAGGCGGCCATTGTAAGACTTTAGTGTTGTTCTCTGTTTGAATTCCTTCTCGTCAACTGAGTCGATTTTTAACATTTATTTACGTTAAAACTGACAACTTTTTAGTTATTTTTAAATAAGCTCACTCAAACATTCTTAAATTTCAGCATTCAGATTTTTTTTCATCTAAAAGAGAGTACAAGCTTTATTTTGTTGCAAATACACAATGGTAGCTTTTGTTTTTCGTATCAAATTATGTAATGTATGTTTCCGGATGCTTGAAATTGGTTCTGATGACAATGGGGTTTTCCCTCACAATCCACATGATTTTCCTCGTCTGTTGGATGCGATGCTCATCAAGAACCACACAATTAACTGGACTCAACCGGGAAAATAAACAAAACCCATTATGAACTGAATTATTAACAAGTCATGTCCCTGCTCCACTGTGCAAAGAGATTGCCGTTTTTAATGCGGTTTGTGAGGCAGCCCTTAAAATAAAGAAGAAATATATAATTACACTAATATTAAACATGTTTGCTGCCTTTTTCTTTTACAAAGTTAATAGTTTAAAGAAGTTGTCCTGGGTTGTGGTCCTGTCCTGGGTCATTTGCCACATGTCTTTCTCTTCTTTCTGCCTTTCTTCCTGTCAAGCTGTCAAGCTACTTATCTACTTATATAAGGAACTTTTAGCTTTTATTTTTAAATGAGCTTTATTTTTGGCTTGGCACATCACAATATGAGTCTTTGTCCAATGTATTGATCAATTTGGGTTTTGGGTTACTACCAGATAAACACACATTCAAAAAAAGGCCATTTCACAGCCTCTAGATCTCTTCATTCTGTTCAGAACTGGACTCAGTTTTCTTGAAGGGGGTTTAGTTTAGCTGTAAAGCTCCTATTTTGTAAAAATCGGTGCGAAAAAGACATTACTGAAGACAAACTGTGATTTAAAGTTGTTTTTATTCGAGGATAATCCGGTCTAGATTTCTTACCTTGTAGATCAACCCAGAGAAAATGGAGAATTTCCTTTTAACAGCCCTGTTTTTTTTTTGTTTTTTTATGATGTGTGGAAAATATAATAAATCCAACTAGACAAACCTTTTATATTCCAATATTGAGGTCATAAAACATGACCCCAAAAAAATCTGTTGCAACTCATGTTGCACTTTACTATGGCGATACCAGACTGCATTATTTGTTTTGGCAGCAGCAGAAACCCACAGAGACATTAATCCAAGAACAAAAGAAAGGCGTGTGTTCTTATAGATTTTCTTAGATTCCTCAAGACATTTAAAGTAGTGCTGTGGTTACTGTTTGCTTAAAACAGGTGAGATCTTAATAAACAGACCATTTTCATGTTTTTCATTAGCAATTTCATATTTGATTTTCTTCTCAGACACTGCCTATGCTAAGAACAAAGAAGATGGGAAGTGGTACAACTTTGATGACAGCAGTGTGTCTCCTGCCAGCGAAGATCAAATAGTGGTGAGAGTCCTTGTTTAGAGATGCCATAAACCCTAAGTCTTGTCTCATAGCTCTGGACTATTCTGTCTACCGTGCAGAAGCATCACACTCATTTTATGTTATAACCACATTTATTTATGATGGGCCAAAGCTGTAATCATGCAGTGGATGGAAAACGACGCATGGTTTTCAGTTTATTTTACAGGAAAATAAGTATTTACCCACCCCCTTTACTTTGATATACCCAAATAAAATCGAATGCAACCATGTGCCACATGAAGTACCCTTATTAGTATGTGGAGTCATTAGTTTCAGTACAAATCCAGCTGTTTTGTGAAGGCCTATTGGAGAACATCAGGGATAAAACGGCATCATGAAGGATCAAAACCGGGTCAGGGAGAAAGTTGTGCTCACGTTTAAAGCAGAGTTAGATTATGAAACATTATTCCGAGCTATGAACATCACACTGAGCACTGATCGATCCATCATATGAAATTAGAAAGAGAATGGCAGTCCTACAAAGATATGGTTGTCCACCTAAACTGGCAGGCCTGGAAAGGAGAGCTTTAATCAGAGAAGCAGCTCAGAGGCCTTTTGGAGCCAATTGTTTTTTCATGTCTTACCTTAGTTCTGCCACTAGGTGTCACATTTGGCGGGCACTTCTCACTGTTGAATTTCATGTTGGTTATTTTTGACCTAACAGCGTCCCCACATTAAAACATGGCAGCACTTTTCTTCATGAGGGACAGTGAAGCTTTTCAGAGTTGATGGAAGAATGGATGAAGCTAAATCTTTGCTACTTTTTTTTTTTTCATTTTAATGTCATAGTAAGTAAAATCCTGTGACTTTCTACTCAAAAGCAGACATGGGTACACACCTATTAAACTTTATAGGGCTTTAGAAGAACGCTCTCATTGCTTTTGCTAGGAATAGACTAAAAACAAATTCTAGACCAACAAAGTAGGAAAACATTTGACCCAAGAGGTTAGGAAGCTGGACACTTTTAACGTTCCACATGCTCACTATTCCCTGTTCTCCTTTCTTTGTGTAGTCCAAAGCTGGCTATGTGTTGTTCTACCAGCGCCAGGACACTGTCAAAGGCACCGGCTACTTTGCTCTTGACCGCGACGAGGAGGAGGACGAAGAGCAGGAGGAGGAAGGCGAGGATGACGAGGAGAACGAAGCTGGAGAGCTGGTAGAAAGGAGGACTGCCTCGTCTTCTCAGGGTGCCTGCGCCGCCTCACAAAGCGACGAGGAGGAGCCAATCGAGAACAAGAGCAGGAAAAATGACATCAACCAGGAGGATGAAGAGGAAGAAGAGGAGGAGGAGGAAGAAGAAGAAGAGGAGGAGGAGGAACAGGTATCCAATCGAGACATTACCATGAAAACCAACTGAGGTAAATGAATACAGGAATCAGTGGAGAGAAAAAAAGGGATCTGTCCATTAAAAAGCCATATGGACGAACGGCGTGGCAGCGGGCGCCACCGCTCCTGCCAAACAGCGTGGACTGAGCCTTTAGACGGGCGGAGCCGCTGCCGGGACGACGACTGTTCAGCGGGGGAGCTGCCTTGGTACGCAACTCTAAGAAATCAGGACCCTCCTGTGGGTGAATCACTGTGTGTGTGTGTGTTTGAGTGACTACGTCGCCGCGTTAACTCATTGAACATCGGCTGTGTGAACACAACAACATAAGGGGCCTTCAGCAGATGTTGCTGCTGCGCTCTGAATCTCCCCTCAGCTCGTTCTTTTTTTAATTATTCGAACAGTGCGTTGTTTGCATTTCATTTTAGTATTATTTAGCTTTTGTAAATATTTTAAACACTGAATTGCATTGAGTTGATCATGATGCGCTGAAGTATTGTTGAACTTGCACAAACACCAACTCTCCACTTACGCGTGATGCCAGACAAACTGCAGCAGCTAAAGATCGTAGGAAGCTGCTTTTAGTGAGCCATCTTCGAGACGCATCTATATTCTAGACTTAAGGTAGACGCCTGTAGTTGTGTTTGAAATAGCTGAACTGTCCCAGCTCTCTGCTGCTACACTGACTCTGCGTTTTTAGACAGATTCTCGTCGCTCGTCCCGCTTCGTTGATCCTCTGTTGGAAGAAAGTTCAAGCTGGACTGAGATGCTTACCAGCTGTTCGTTGCAGCATAACTCATTTTGATTGGCTGCATTTTAACTCCAGAAATATGTTCGAGACGAAGCAGCCAGTGTTAGCCAACCCCGTGTACTGTGGATTTCTTCCGCAGTAACTACGTGCTAGAGAGAAAGTTCTACACTGCCAATCTTCTCTTGGATGCTCTTCATATCCGTCTGAAGCTTTAGTCCGTTCTGCATTCTCCTGTCTTCATCTTCAAGGTGTCCTGAGGTTGGGAGCCAGAGATGCACCAATCACACTTTTTTGGCCGATTTCCGATACTCAGTTTTTGTAAAGCTTTAACCTGCTGAGACAGATTGTGGCTGATTTTTCGATTTCTTTAAGAGCTACAACATACAGAGATTCAAACTATTTCTTTCCTGCCATCCTGTAAGCAAACATTCATTGTTTTTTTTATTCGGCACAGACGTGATGTCACACTGTGTGGGAGAGTAAAACAAGGTCTTACTCATTTAAAACAAAGACTAGATCATGCAGTTGGGATTTTAAACTGTCTTTTGGCTTTTATATTAGCAGTTAGCACGATTAGCATGGCTAGCCTCACTAAGTCAGCACTCTCTGTGTATTCCCTCGAGATTATGGTTGTGCAACATTTCCATATCCAGCATGTTCCGTTAAAGAGGATGAAAGCTCTAAAGGGTAAAACAGACATTTTGCTCTACTTGATTCAGCCTTCTTGTTATCTGCTTAAAGTTTTGCTCTCTATCACACATCCATTTGCTCCCTCTGACTTGATGTTTAATCACCTAACTGAAAAAATAATAAATAATACATTGGTATGGTGCGTTTACTGACCAAATAAAGGGTCAAATTCCTTTTATTTTCCGACCAACATCTAAAGAGTCTGCGCCGAATGAGCTGAATATCTGGCCGATTCCGGTCAGCGTCCGGTTTCTGCGTACGTCCCTTTGGTCCTGCAGACATCCGATGCATTGTCTGTTGTTGAAATCACCTCGGCCTTAACTCTAAATCTGAAACCAATCGCCTTGTTGTTTACACCACTCTCCCACTCCGACCCCTTCCATGTTAACACTTTGCGTAACGAATGTCCGTTACATTTTGCTTGCAGTCTCACATCCGCTTCACCTCAAACTCTTTCTTATTTTTAACCCACGAGAGGGCCAGAATGTATACTGAACTGAATGAACACATACCACATGTATGTGAATGATGCCTTTTCGGTTGACTAATTTCCCCACTTTTTTTCCGGCCCTCTCTTGCTTTCTGGTAACAGGCTCTCTGCCTTTGATGCTGGCTGTATGAATTTCTGGGAAAATGTGTGTGTGTGTGTGTGTGTGTGTGCTGCTTTGAGTTGAAGCAGGGAAACTGGGAGGTGGGCGGGTTGGGGAATCAACTAAAAACAGTGGGGTGAGTCGATCTAACACCTTTCGATCCTGTAGGACCATAATACAGTGAAATGATATTGTGGCGGGATAATCCTCCATCCATGTAACTCATGCTTTGTTCGATCCATTGTAGACAACATCCACATGCCTGTTGTTGCCTCAGAATATAAGACCACGCCTTTATGAGCTTCGGCGGGCCGCCTCGCTTTTTAGGACGACTCACCCCATCCGAACTGAGTGAGATGCAATCGCTTCAATAGGGTTATACGATATTGTACAGAAGAGTTCACTCTGTGAGTGCACATTTGATAAAGTTTATTTATTTATATGTAAGCATTTAATAATGAACAGACAATATATTTAAAACCTTGGCAAGACCCGAGGAGTTGGGGCGTTCAGTTCTACACTAGTTTGCGAAGTCTTGTCAGGGAGGGAATATTTTTTTAAATAATTGTTTTTTCTTTTCTGTTGTTTTGGGACTTTTTGTTTTGTAAAAATAATTCAGATGTTCTTGCATGATGATGTATGGGGGTTTCCAGGTTTGGCTGCACTTGAGTTCACTTGGGTTTACATTTGAATTGTGCATGTGTATTTATACACAATCTACAATAAAGTTGTGTAAAGCTTCCTGTGTCTCTTGCATATACAGTGAGGAACATAAGTATTTGAACACCCTGCGATTTTGCAAGTTCTCCCAGTTAGAAATTATGGAGCGATCTGAAATTCAGGGTTGGTGCAAGACACAAAAACCTCAGCAAAATCATGAAATCACATTGTCTGATTTTTAAAGAATCTATTAGTATTGTATTGCTGTACATAAGTATTTGAACACCTGGCAATCAGCAAGATTGCTGCATCTCAAAGACCTGTTACTGGTCCACCCCACAGTTAGTCAGACTCCAACTACTACCATGGCCAAGACCAGGAGGAGCAGGTCAATGACATGAAGAGAGCTGGGACCACAGTTTCAAAGGTTACTGCCGGTAGAACACTACGCCGTCGTGATTTAAAATCATGCATTGCACATAAGGTTCCCCTGTTCAAGTCCTCGCATGCCCAGGCCCGTCTGAAGTCTCCCAGTGACCATCTGGATGATCCAGAGGAGGGAAGGGAGAAAGTCATGTGGTCAGATGAGACCAAAATAGAACTTTTTGGTCTAAAATTCACTCGCCTTGTTTAGAGGAAAAAATAGGATGAGTTGCATCCCAAGAACACCATCCTTACTTTGAAGCATGGGTGTGGAAACATCATGCTTTGGGGGTTCTTTTCTGTGAAGGGGACAGGACGACTGCACTGCAATAAGGAGAAGATGAATGGGGCCATTTATTGTGAGATTTTCAGCAACAACCTCCTTCCTTTAGTCAGAGCATTGAAGATGGGTCATGGCTTTGTCTTCCAACATGACAATGACCCGAAGCACACATCCAAGATAACCAAGGTGTGGCTCCGTAAGAAGCATATCAAGGTTCTGGAGTGGCCTAGCCAGTCTCCAGACCTAAATCGAAAATCGAAAATCTTTGGAGGGAGCTGCATCTCTGTGTTGCTCAGCGATGTCCCCGAAACCTGACAGATCTTCTCTAGATTATTCTCTAGGAGTGGGCCAAAATCCCTGTTGCAGTGTGTGCAAACTTGGTCAAGAACTACAGGAAACGTTTGACCTCTGTAATTGTAAACAAAGGCTTCTGTGCCAAATATTAACACTGATCTTCTCAGGTGTTAAAATACTTATGTACAGGAATATAATACAAATTTTTAAATATCAATTTTATTACCTTTTTTTTTAATGCTGTCTCTCACAATGGAAATGCACCTACAATGTGAATTTCAGTCCCCTCCATAATTTCCAAGTGGGACAACTTGCAAAATCCCAGGGTGTACAAATACTGTTCCTCACTGTACGAGTATTTACTTAAGCCAATCATCAGTATGAATGTCATATTCGTTTTTGGGGTTTTAATGATTTTTTATTTACAGAGTTTCTGTTCCAGGTTAAAAAGAATTGGATGCACCAAATTACACAAAGGTTTAAATATATACATAGTCTCCCAATGATATTTAGATAAATGTCTTTAAGCCTGCTGCACCTTGACCACACCACACCTTGTCTCCATCAGCAATGTCCTGGCATATCTCGGCCTTAATATTCAAATCTTTTCAATGGTATAATTAGCAGAGTTCACTGAAATTGGCTGGTTTTGTGGTGCGATCCTGTTAAAATGTTGCAAATCATTTTATAGGACTAAGGTCCAGGCTTTTGGACAACCGACTGAAAAAAATCAAGAACTCAATCAAGAAATAACTGTCCGGTTTTTTTCCTAGTCTGTTTTACTCTACCCAAAGGAGTGTTGAAAAGTAAGCTTAATCTGAACACGGCATAGGTCTCTGCATGGTTTGGGAATAAAGAACACCAGGATGGACTGGAATGCAGAGATCGAGTTTGAGGTAGCATCAGTATATCCTGGGACCTGCAAAGTGACTGCCAAGAAAGGTCTACAGATCAACAATGCTCCAGTTGAACCAGAACCAACGTATCTGCTCATGAAATATGATCCAAGGTATGTTATTGATTACAGTATGAAATGGGTATCTCAAGTACCAAAATGAAGGCTTCTTTTTTTTTGTTTAAGATGAACATTGGGTCTTTGGGTAATCTATATGACTGACGGGCTGCCACATAATTAAGAAAACTGCAGAAGAATTGTGGTGAATGTGCAGAAATCAAATGAAAATGTGATATGAATCCATTCATACCCACTCAAGTCCTGAAGATGATCATTATAGTTCTCAATACTGTACATTGGCATCCATCATGACTTGGATCAGCAGTCATGTTCTGGCTCAAAAGTAGAAAGTTCAACGCTGCCACTGAGTTTTCTTACTTCAGGCTCGGGATGGAATTAATCATCCACCTTAGTGTTTATTAAGGATAAGTCCAAATCTCTTCGCAAACCTTGTATTATTATGAAATCCTGCATTGGATTTAAAAAAATAAAAAATCCTGTTCAGTTATAACTAGTTTTTGAAAAGTTGGTGCACCTTTGTCCATTCAGTTTAATCTCAGCCAGCTATAGCCACATAAAAAGCAGTTTTGATTTGTGTTTGAGATTAATAACCTGTTGGAACACCTAGTGAGATAAAAGAAAACTAGTTTTGATTAAGGCTTAAGTTGAATAAATGATTTACGCTGTGAAAGTAAAAAAAAAAATTTCTTTATAGAGTTTTGCTAAATAACAGTGACCTATTTTAGTGTTTTCAGCGCTGTCCTGTAGGCTATTAAAACAAATGCTATTAATCCAGCAACACTACAAATGCAAATTTAATTCTACGCTCATTTATTTAAACATATGATTAAAAAAAAAATAGAAGACATTTTTATACAATAGTTAAAACACATTCACTGTAAATTCAATTTAGTGCAGAACTACCGGAATACCAATTTTTAAAATGTGATCAGCAGGTGGCGCTCGCTAACAGTTGATTATTATTTCGGCTAACGTTATGAGACGCGTTGAACAGCCCTTCCCTCTCAGTCACTCGTGGCGTCCTCCGCGAACTTCATCCAGTAGCACGCCGTCATTTCTGCGCTGAACAGGCGGAGGGAAAACTCATAGTCACGTCTTCATGGATTTGCTCGCATTTTTTTTCCCTTTTTGGGTCGAACAGAATTGGGGGCAAATCAACTTTTTTCCTCCTCCTCTTCTCTATTTGAGGCAGTGGGAACTGCAGGCAGTCACCAAATCAGACTCCTGATGGTCTGGGAAGGATGAGGAATTTTTGACCATGCATATGAGACGTTTTATCTCAAGTCATTGAGCAAGGATTGCAGATTTTGTGCATTATTTGTTGTTGGATTTAAGCATGCATAATTGCATTCCATGTCTGCAGAATGTAACGTCGTCTCGCTCTTTGGGCACGCCTTGTTTGTTTCTTGTGCGCCTTTACGCAAGGACGCAGACTCTGGTTAAAAAACTGGCGCAGGTTGAGGTAGTAGTTTGTGCTGTTGGCCGGGTTGACGGTGCTGCCCCATATGGAGATGACTGCGCAATCTACTGCCTTGCCGGCGCCGGTGACTCGCAGCAGAGAAGACTGAAGACACCAGGACCCACTTTACCCACAATCAAGTCTGGACTTGGGTTTTTGGGATAAATTTGAGCTCGTGTTGTGGCGCAAAAGCACAATTCTGTTAACTTGTCTACATCGGGCAGACATTTTCCGTAGTAGTTAATTTCATGGTGACATTTGGTTAATTTAAGAAGAACCAAACGTTGTCAAAAAAAGCGGAAAAATAACTTCAGTTTGGCACATTTCATAATGTCAGTGTAAAATCCACTACAGAGATCGGACCAACAAGGCGTCAAATTGTGTAAAGTGGAACTACAGTTAGGTGAAAGTGTTTACTTTTCCTATTTTCTCATAGCATTTTCTCACCTGCTGTTTGTTTAATGCAAAGATGAGCATATTTGAACTGTCTCAGATAAATTAGTTTTGAGTAATAGAATCTATTAACAAGTCTATCAAAGAATACTTTTTCTGTATGTTTACCACCCTTGTGTCTTATTATTTTCCTTTATATCTATGGGACACCTACTTGATGACTTAGAAATCCCCAAAGACTTGAAACGTCTAGTTTTGCATTAAGAATGTCCACTGTAATTGTAAAGTCTGTGATTAAAGTTCACACAATTCAAAGAATCGCTTTTACGCTTTAATCTCTGCATACTGATCACAGTAGTTCAGAATGTTCTACAAAGGAATGAACCTGACTTCAATTGATGTCTAACAGGTTATTGCTGAAGAGCAATCGTCTGAATCAGGTGTTAAAACAAGGAAACATCTAAAACATGGAGGGCGGTGAGCCTTGAGGACCAGGTTTGCAAAAGACAGGTTCATGCAATAATACAGATTGTTAAGAAAATGGAAGTTAATTGCCTTGTCCATAGGAACATCAAAGGAGGAGGGAGCTGGAATTGAGCCAACTTTCAAATTGCAGCAACTTCACCCACTGAGCCAGTCTTCCCAGTCACTAAAACTGACATTACATTATAAGTGAATCTTCCTCATGTACAGGAGAAGCTAAATGCCAGATTACTGGCAAAGGGAATTTCTTGTTCAAATTCAGACGTTTATATAATTTCCCTTAGTAGTTCCTGAAGCTGAACTTCAAACTATGGCTTGGGTTAAATATTTTGGACCTCTTTCCACAAGCTGGGACCTAGGTACTAGTTTGCAGCAGATGAACCTATAATTGAAACAGCATTAGTAATGATTGGCTCTACTGCTCCCCTTTAGTCCTTCTCCTGTCTGAGGCTGATAACTGAAAGCAGGACGATTTGTTGAGGTGCATTTGAACAACTCATTCCGACTGGTAGCTCCGAGTATTCAATCACCTGAATAAGACAAATTGCATTGTTTGACATAGATCTTTATTGTCTTTTTTACTATTATTCCTGGATAAGAAACGCTGAAGGTAAACATCGCGTTTCTCCTTCCATTGTCAAGCTTGGGCAAGGAGACATTAAAATAATAGTTTATCACTTAGAGAGTTTGTTTTCCATTATAAAATTACATCTCACATTCACATTGAAGTAAGGCTAGCACAATAGTTAGCTAACAACAATCACCAGCTAGGCCTCAAAGTCCCTTTTTGCTACAAAAAAATACCCCTCAGCTTCACAAGTTTTATAACCTGGTAGTGTTACGAAGGAAAACAACCGAACACCAGTTATAGTACAGCGAAAATAACAATCAGGTAGATGGAACTGGATAAAAGACTTCATGTACACCCAATCATGTGTGAGACACTGCCATCCCAGCAAAGGTAAGTCATAGCCGATGTACAAGAGTTGGGTAGCACAATGGGACGACACAAATAAATCATGTACTTTATATTCATGCAAGAAAGAAAGGCCCAGTCACATTCTGATGATACAGAAGTAGAATAAACATGTAATTAATTTGCAAATGCGATTTCTTCAATGGAAGGTACAGGAGGAGCACCACATTCTCTGCAGGAACTAAAAACAGCTGCTGCTCTGAATGAAAGCAGATGGTTTTAGTTGTGTTGGAAAAAAAAAAAAAAAAGCCAGAAAGCTGGTTAAATTTAGTGCAACAAATATCTGACAAGAGAATGAGTATGAAGATTGGACTTTAAGTGCATTCATAGAAAAAAAAAAGTATAAACTTTTTGTGTATTTCAGAGACACTAATCAAGGGTTTTCAAAAATCACTAGCTGGCTTGGGAAAGCATTCGCGAATGCAGTGCACTTGTAAATCTCAAATTGTTTTTTAAGGGGTTTGATCTTTTTCTTCATTTTGGGTAGAAATGTTCAGTTCTTAGGAAATGCAAACTGTCAAATTCATATAGGGGCCTAAGTTAAATGCGAAGTATGAGAAAACACGTTACTCATGACCTTTTGAGTAAGTGTTGTAGATTAGGTCTCTTTGCAGTAGAGAGGCTTTTTTTATGATTTAAACAAAATCTCTTTTAAAAGTAAGCAATTTAGCATTTTTTTAGTGGACGCTTCTCTGATGATCTACTGATTTAATTTTTCTAAAGCCCAGTACATAAACAAACTGACATAAGAAAACAAAAATTGTCCATAATTGGATTTGTACAAACCTTTAACATTTTTAATATCACCTTTTTGCTTTTGATAGAAATCACTGGATGCTTCCAAAGCTAACAAAAATACAACTGACTTAGAAATATTGAATTTGGACGTTCACACAAATTAAAAGATAAATTACATGAATACAAATCAGCCCATAAAGGTACAGCAAATTAAATCATTGCACCGTCGCACATCCCAGGCCTAAAATAAGTTACTGCATATACTACACTACATCCACACATCGAGTTACTTTCAGCCGAGGCAGCATCAACCTAAAGCTTCTAAAAACATAAAACAGTGCAGAACAGAAACGGGAAGAAAAAAAGCTTTTAGATTTTTTAAAGAATTATTGTAGTTTAGGTTTAGTTATCTATTGCATTCTCCCTGCTGCAGGGAATATTTGCCTCGTCGCTTTTCATACCATGGCTCCTTGAGTGCAACTACACTGACAAACGTTTTGTTGACTGCGATTGACACAAGAAAAAAAAGTGTATTTGTAGGATGAGGTTTAAAATCTACAAGACTACAAATTTTCTCTTCTGCTTTGTTCCTAAGAAGTGGATCTTCAGCTGTTCTGCAGCTTTCATTTGGATGTACCCCCACAAATATTCAACAATTTATAGTATTTATTTCTAGCTTTTCCTAAACTAGCGAACTCAGAATCATTGTAGCTTTTAAAAAGCTCAACGTTAACTTGCTTAATCGAACAGATCCAAAAACATGGTAGTTATACAGATCAGGTATCAGACTCATAATGATTGAACAGCAGACACAATCCAAAACAAATCTTTGAAATAGTTTCAGAAAGCATGGGAAGCTACTGCTCTAAACCATTTTAAAAAGTCTAAGTCTGGCTCTTAGGAAGTAAAAATAAAAATAAATGACAAATGACAAAAGTGTCACATTTTGGACCCAGTCTTGCAAAAGAATTCATGCACTTATTTAGTTCCTTTTTATTTAGGGGCTGCATATTAAAAAAAGGGACTGAATATAGAAGCTTCTGTAGAAAAGGAATGGATGGAAGAATACGAATGCATGCCAGACCATATTCACGGTGAAAGATGATAGGGGCAGCATCATGCTGTGGGGATGCTTTTCTTCCACAGGGGACAGGGAAGTAAATACATTGATGGGAAGCTATTAAAAAGGCTTGACTTTAACCTTCCAGCAAGTTAGGATAGCCTATTAAGTCCAGACCCTAATCCAGTCCAGAGTCAGTAGATACATTTCAAATTTCTTTCACCCTGAACACACCACTCTCATGGTAAAACATGGTGGTGGCAGCATTATTGTATGGGGGGATAAAAATTTATTTTTTAACAGACTTTCTCCATCCAATCAGAGACTGTGCAAAGCTGGTAGAGACATACCCCAGAACTCTTGCAGAAGGTGGTTCTGCATAATATTGACTCAGTGGGGCCAAATACAAATGCAAAGCTTTTCAGGATTTTCAATTGTAAAATATGCACATCTTTGTGCTGGTCTATTATATAAAATCCCATCCAAATGCTGTGAAGTTTGTTCTTGCAGCATGAGAAACTAAGAAAAACTTCAAAGTGCTTGGGATACTTTAGCAAGGCGCTGAAGTTTTGTAACGACAGAAAAATGGTGTTTCATCTCCTGTATCTCTGAAGCAAATAAATATAATTTAAAAAGTGCATTAATAGAGAACATTAACTCAAGTCAGTCAGTGTGCAACACGGTTAAAAGTAAAACCATATTTAAATAAATGTCTTGTACAATAACCAAACTTTATATGAGCTCAACCGTGTGTAAACTTTAGAACCAATCATGGTAAAAAAAAAATTAAAAAAAAGCCCACATGTTGGTCCAGTAGATTTTCTCAGATGGGGAGAATGATCTTCTATGGGGTTACCTTCAACGTCCGTGCTGTCCCTTCTTTGATTTGTCCGATGAAGTGGAAGCTCTTCATCAGCAACTGAGCCTTCAAAAGCCACATTGTGGCAAAGGGAGGGGAGGGGGGGAGCTGCTGACCTGTCAGCTGGGTCCAAGTTCACATGACAGATGCATTATACTTGAAATAAGATCGACGATACAGGATGGAAGAGGAAGAAAGGGCGAGAATAGGACGACTGATTTCAGAGGTCCAGGAATAGTTGTGTGCATCGCCGCCTTTAAAAACCTGCAGCAGCCAATTTCTTCAGTTTTGACAGCTTAAATGATCCTAATTGAAGATCTCAGACTCTTAAAGCGCTGCTCACAATCTTGTAAAGATTCAGAGAAATTAAGCACCAGCAGAATCAGTTTTTTTCCATCATATTTGTAAAAAAAAAAAAGAAGAAAAACAAAGGGAGGGGGGGGGGGGGGGGGGGGGGGGGAATAAATAAAACGGGAAATTAAAAGTTTTCTGTGTTCAAGATTTATCAATCCCGTTGAGTTTACAGGCCTCTTATGTCCTGCAGAGAGCTCATCAGGGCTGCCGGTTTCCGTACATTAAGGGAATGATGAAGACAGAGATGTCGTCTCCGGAGCCCAGACGCTCGTTGGTGATCCTCCATCCTCTGTCTCTCAGCACGCCTCGCGCTCGCATCACCAGGTCCTGAGCCGCCATTGTATACCTACGACGACAATTTACCATTCTGATTCACGTTGGATTCAGAAGCGGGTAGAGATGCCAAAACCGTGCGAGTAAAGTGAAACTCCCCACCTGTGCAGGTCATCGGGGTCACAGTTGGAGAGGAAGGTGCTGACGGCTTCGGCGACCTCCTCGTTGGTCAGGACGTCCCAGAGGCCGTCGGTTCCCATCACCAGGACGTCATCGATCCCGTGCTCGTACTGCATCAGGTTATACACCTTCACCTGCAGAATAACACATCGTTCTGACGCATAGAGCTTTTTACAGCGCCCCCACACCTTTAGGCAGTCCTGGTCAGCGTGAGTAAAATGCCTTAAAATAATTTCATCTTTTATTTGAGTAACTAATCTGACAATGAAACTTTAGACAAATCCCTCATTTAATTTGAGTCGACTTAGTCACTGGTGCCACATTTGTCATCCCTGACAATTAACATAATATAAATCTTCTCAAGCATAATTATTGTTATATGTAACTCAAATTTCAAGTCAATCAAGGTGTCTAGGTACTTTTAATGCATAATTGATAACTTACTGTTTCCCAAATGCATAAATATAGGGTTCCTACACATTATTTCGTTACATAAAATCTCCTGACTGTTCTGGAATTCTCAATCATTTTCACACATTTTTTAAATTCTCAATGAATATATTGAAGAACTTGGTGCAGAGAGCAGGCTTTGCATAAGGTACTGGCAGAAACCCCCTATCGAAAGGAAGATTTGTGGAATGCAAGATTGAAGGAAGGACAGATGAAATTAAATGAGGAAGGAAGGGCAGACGGAAGAAAAACTTTTTTTTAAAGGGCAGGTGGGAAGGAAGAAAATTAAATAAGGAAGGGGAGATGAGGAAGAAAGGATACAAGGCAGAAGAATCGATAAAACGAATAAGGAAAAAAGTAAGAGTGCAAAAAGATAGTGAGAAAGGAAGGACACAAGATAAGAAAGAAAGAAAAAAGAAGAAATTACATAAGGAAGGACACAAGAAAGAAAAGAAGAAAGAACAGAAGGAGACGAGCAACGAATAACCTGAGCAATGACACAGGCAATGATGGAAGGAAAAAAGAAAGATAAACACGAGGGTCAGAAAGAATGAAGTGCACAAGGAGGGAAGGACACAAGAAAAAAACTCTCCTACCCTAACTGTTCTATACCTGCACCGAGAACATGATTACCAGTAAATTGTTTCACCAAAATTTTTATTTTATTTTTATTTTTTATCTCGTTTCTAACACAGACTAACTCCAGGCGCTCTGCACAAACAGATCAGAGCCTACATCTACAAAAACATGTCTTAGTCCCTGTGTGTTTCCAAGGGGCCAAGTCCTACACACAGCGTTGTTCTGGATGTTTCCACGACTTAATGAATTCAAAGCTGTTATCTGGCGAGCATCCTGATACACCACACAAGAGGCTTCAGTGGAGAGTTAGCGAGCAGAGGAGGAGAGAGACGCTCCGTGTAGGGAGGAGATTTGATGTGAACCCGCCGTGAACTCTGGTGATAATGAATTTAAGACCGAGCAGAGAACTCAGAGAAGAAAAAAAAAAAAAAAAAAAAACTCTATAGGAAGAACCACGTCGGGAGATGAAAGCGCTTTGAATCCAAGTTCTCCAGCAGCAGAGAAGCAGCACGGGGAGTGTGGTGCATATTGAGGAGGAGATCACCTCTTCTATATACTGAGACATGAAATAAATAAACAACCCTTCACAAGTATTGGAGCTCCTGGGAAAGATGTGTACAAAGCAGCATGAACTAATCTGGAGTGCTCGGCTTCATCATGGGGGTTAAACAAAGCGTTTGCCCTTACCTCCGGAATACAGGACAGGAACGGCTTGATGTAGATGTTGGAGTCGTGAACTTTGAGGTCGTGGTCACCGAGCCCCCGGGTCACGCCGATTGTTGCCAGAACCCGCGCCTGCAAAAACAGCGAATGATTTACCTCAGGTGCTTCAATTCATGCCTGATAACATGAAACGTGAACGATTCAGACGTTTAGGTATGAAAAACAAAATGTGGTCAAGTCTAATGTCTGCTTTCAAAGGCCTGGATGAACTCCTCTGTGAAATGCTGACATTGCTGAACCTGTGGATCTTCTCTGAAAATACCAGCTTTTACTGGAACTGAGGCCAACTGGTCCAGGCAATGTTTGCACTGCCAGGGTGTTTGAGTTCACGTCTGGGTGCTTCACCTGCCCTATGGCTCCATTACAGATGACATCTAAAGCTCAGTGCAGACGTCTTGCACCAAAGGTTCTGAAACGTAGCCTTAAGTTGGTGAATTAAGTGGACTGCACTTTCTGAGATGGAAGAACTGTACAACCTTGGAATATGAATCAACTATAGAAAAAAATAGAGCTTGTGCTTTGGACGTTTGCTGGCAGCGCCTCAAACCAGTTGTTTCATAAAAATCAGCACTTCTATAAATTCTTTAAAAACATACAGCATATGCATACGACAGACAATAAGAAACATTATTTAAAAATGCCATGAAAGTGAACCTCTAAATAAGAAACTCAATAATCTTGTTAAATTTTTTTGTTTATCCCAGTTTGAAGATCAACAGTTATCCATCCGGCCAATCAAATATGATCATGTTTGATCATTGTTTGTCTCTTTTTACATTAACCCCAATTTCTCTGAGTTTTGAAACAAACTGCAATTAATATTTTCTTTTATTTTGACGGAGTCTAAAAACCAGAAGTCCCCTGTACTTGTTGATCCAAAGCAGATTAAAAGGATTTTAGAGTGATAAAATCTGGTTTAGGAATTGAATTGAATAATTCTGATATAAAAGAAGCCGATACATAGTTCTGACTACAGTGGATGCCCATCTAATCACAGATTTTTCTGTGGAACGTGTAACTACAAATTATTTGCGGAAAATCCACCTATTCGCTGATGCTTTTGTAGAGCGTATCTAATATATTCGAAATACAATGCAGCGTGAGAAACTGAAATATATCTGGGTGTAATGCTAGTTGGCTTGGTACTGGCTGGTGTTTTAAAAGCAGTGTATTTCTGGCTCCATGTTCAACTCTGACGAACACATTTTTTGCACAGCATGATGGTGCCACCACCATGCTTTGCTGTGGGAATTATGTAACGTGCAGTGTTAGTTTTTTGCCACACAAAACATTTTGCATTTAGGCTAAAAATGTTAAATATGGTCTAGAGGCACTGGATTTTATTTAGTGGTATCAGAGAGGGAGTGGTATACGGGCCACACTTTCCAGATTTGTATCTTTTTTTTTCTTAAAGGGGGAAAACCGTTAATCATTTAGCCTCCACCTAACAATTATTACTACGTTGTGCATGCCTATCATATAAATAAAAAACTATGATTGTGTCCATTTCACCCTGACACATGAACAAATCAGAGTACCAACACACTGGGATATAGAATGAGTGCGTATTATTGACTGGCACAGCTTAGAAGGACTTGGACAAATTGACTGCTTACCTTTTTGCCTTCGCCGTAAATAAGAGGAAACTTGAGATCTTCATCCTCTACAGTCTTGTATGCCCTTGAGGATAGAGAGATGACTTTCATTTAAAACATCACCAAACATCCTTTTTAGACTCCCATTAATGGAGGATCCGAGAAACATTAGTGAAAAAAAGGGGAAAAATGTTCAGTTTGTATTGTAAAAGACAAAGTTTAATCTTTCAGTCTCTGTAGGTACAAAAAAAAATGTATATTGTTATATGAGATTTTGCTTTTTTTGGTCAGTATGACAACAACTAAACAAAGATCTGTTCAGAGGAATTTTTTATTCTTTTTACTGTTGCTTTTAACTGTGTGCGTGCATGGGAGTTGGGTTCGGGGGAGAGGGGTATAACTGTTACCATGCTTTTAAATCTGTTGGGGAGGGATGGGAATGTGGTTTATGTTAGGTCATTTTAATCTGTAAAGCACTTTGTGATGCAATTTCTTGTATGAAAAGCGCTTTATAAATAACGTTTGATTTGATAAAATAAAAAAATGCTTAATTCAATTTCCCTGTAAAAATTTATTCATTTAAAAGGGAAAGAAATTACTTGAGAACAGGAAGCTAAGGAAAAAACTCAGACCTTTTCACTGCACAAATTCAAAGAGCAAATCTGAAAAAACATTTCATACTTTGATGTCAGCTTCAAAAACCTCATAGCTGCTGCTGATGTGCTTCAACGCACGAGATCAGATTTGGCATCAAAAGTCGGAGGAAAAACATTAACAACTTCAAACGGATCCACATCTACCCAGAGTTCGCTCTATCTGTCAGACTATGCTTCTGTCTGGCCATTTGTCTTTCTTGGAGGCAAGCGGTGAACTTTTTGTGACCCCGAAGCCGCGGATTCTGTCTGTCTCTCTTTTTCTGTGCCTTTAAGCAGGAAAGTCTGAAACACTAGCATCAGCAATCCTCCTACCCCTTCTCCTCCAGCCGCTCATCACACTCTGAATTGTCTTCCTAGTCTTTGGAATAATCCTGAGCTCAATGCTGCGCTTGATGATAACACATCTTGTTTAAAACTTATCATTTCCCGAGGGCGTCTAATTGTTGCAAGCAGACACACGGCCCAAATCTGTGCCAGTGAGAGCAGAAGGGATTGCTGCACTGCTACTTCTACTGCAGACATGATCACACAGAATGCTGCATCGTCTGTCCACATAACACTGAATATAGCGTTTGACATCATTCAGCTAGGAGTTGCACTCTCTGTGGGTACCTTTTTGGTCTATGCTGCATGAACTGTATAGAACAGAATGAGAAAATGCCATAACCAGACCTTTGCAACATTCATTGAAAGAACCCGGCTGGCTTGCTTTATGGGGTGATGCAAATCTTAGTCCTAACATGCAATACTTGCAGTGCGTCGAGTTTACTCCTCATTATGAAGAGGATCTTGAAAATGGCAGCGCTCTACAAGAGAATGGTTTCGAATGAGCCCAGATCTGCTCCATGAAAGTGCTCGGTGAGGAAGGAAACTCACCATCCGTTCATGGTGAAGTCCCTGTAGAGCATCCGCTTGCCCACCTCCTTCCTCTGAACTCTGCGGGGAAATTCCAGGTGGGTGAACTCGTTCCCTAAGAGCTGTGGCTGCATGTAACCCTGCAGGACAGACAATGATCCTTCGAGTCAGTCAGGCAGCGTAGAAGACCAACTTCTTGACCACTTTGAAAACAACTCGGATTTTTCTTTGGCTACTTATCGTCTGTTCTAATATTCATATGTTACACAGTGCTGAGATAAGGTATTCACACCCCTTAAACCTTTCCACATTTTGTCGACCGCAAAGTGTCTTGGAAGATGTTACGTTACAAACTAACACACAGTAGTGTATAAAAGTTTCTGAGAGACAATATCCTGAAAAGCATGGTGTGCATTTCTACTTAAAACCCCCTTTACTTTGGTACCCAATAATAAAATCCGACTGCCTTCAAAAAGCACCTAATTACTAAATATAATAGAACAGATGTTCTCTTATTCCCAAACTGAAAAATGTGGTTGTTGCAGGAGACATGAAAAATATACACACTAAAATATTATAAACATGACACATACAATTAAAGTACAAAGTGTTTATGAATATTATGCCTATAAATAAAAATTATGCTCAATTTACATTGAAAATGATTTATAACTACAAAACTGCATTGCCCCTAATGCGAGACATGGTGGTGGCAGGATCATGCTGTGGGGATGCTTTTCAGATTTTCTTCTTTTTTTTTACAAACAAGAACTTTTTTCCACTACTGGGCTTTGTTCGACGGTCACGCTGGCTCAGGCGCAGCGGTTGTCGCCTCCCGCCTGCTGCAGCACCACATCGCCTGCCAGCTTCAAGCCGTCATAGAGATCCTGCGCAACTTCAACTCGCTGCCCCCTTCCGTGATGGGGGAGGAACCAGACAGCAGCCCCTACCTGCAGGGAAACCCCCCAGGACCACAACGAGCCCTGACCCGAGCTGCCTCCCGAACAACTATTTGCACAACTTTTTAAAAGAATCTTTAGAACAGAACTATTATTCATAAAAATTTGGCCTTTAAGGGAAAGGAACATAGGGAAAATCATGAGAAACCCTGTTGAAAGTTTGCCACAAGCCATATAGGGGACTTAAGACTACACATCAACACCGACAACCCCATCCCCACAGGGATGCATGGAGGTGGCAGCATCATGCTGTGGGGATGCTTTTCTGCCAGCAGGAACAGGGGAGCTAAACATCAGGAAAATATGCAAAATATGCACTACTACCCCATAAAACACATTCAAGTTTGGGATTATAATGTGACCATATGTGGAAGCGGTGAAGGGGTGTGGATACTTTTTGCGAGGCATTGAATTTGCCACATATTCCCAAATATCCCATGTGTTTTTAGAAGGAATAAAGTAAAACTGTCCAACCAAGAACTGGAGTCGCTGTCTTTCCGACTCTGGTGTGAACTCCGTCGACATGGAAACGATCTCGTTGTCTCTAATGATGATAGCCCTGCAGGACATGGCATGGACGTCATGTGATGAGAGCAGAGAAACAGAGAACGAAGCACATATCTCAGCCCCAGCATGCCTTTGGGTCGCTCTGGTTTTAGTAAAGCTCAGTTAAAGATAATTTGTTTTCACGGGTTGATCTTAAACACACCTGCTGTCACCTGCATTCCCAACATACAACTTTCCCAGTAGGTAAACCACGGTGAGAGCCGTGCATCCGCCGCTGATGTTGTACACTTGTTTCTCCCTCTCGATCTGGGCGTCCTGAGAAGGGAGAAGATAGCAGACAGTTATGTTTGTCTTCAGTGACGCAGAGCGTAAGAAGACAGTCAGAAAACCTCCAATGTCCACCGAAGCTCACGTAGACCGGAGGGGAGTTTAAAGATGACATCTGAAACTTGTGCTACACTGTAACCATAAGAAAATCTCCAGAGAAATGGGCAAGCTGTGGTTGTTGTTTATAAGTTTCGATCGTTTAAATCCTAATCAGTAAATTTGTTCTGGGAGATCTACAGAACCCTCCACAGGTAAGGATGTACAAAACCTTTAAAATACGTTTTTTATGGCTTTAATCAAAGTTGAGCTCTCTTTTAATGTGACCGTGTTTTGGATCATATGCCTGTTGAATGACCCAAGGATGAACCATTCTCAGTTTTTTGGCAGAGTCCAAAATGCTCTGGGGTTTTGAAGAGTTTGTAATCCAATGTGCCTCAACCTTTGGGGGAAAACAGATCGGTAGGATCCCAGATTCACCGCCATACTTCCCAGAATATTCATCCTTTGTTTCCCTTTAGACCCACCTGATGCGTTTGTTGCTAAAAAAAAACCAACTAAATGTAACCAAAAGATTGATCTACTGAAATTTGTGATGGTAGGACAAAAGTTTTTTCTCAAGCATGCATCCCAAACATGTTCTCCAGCAGTAAGCTTTGGAGACAATTTATAACTCTGTTCAAGAGCAAATGTAATTGCTTTAAATGATTCCGAGATTATATTCTACAAAGGCTGCAAGGTTAAGAATGAGAGGGGCGCAGGAAGCTTCAAAGGGATTTCATTTTCCATGAGAATAGCAAGACACAACTTGCAAAGCCTTCCACTGCCATCTAGTGGGTATACAGCAGAAATGCCCTTCCACGTCTCAACAACCCAATCCTCTGAAAAGGAAATCAGCCACTAGCTGTTTTATTGAATAATGTACTAGAATTTTATCAGAATGCCTTACATTAAAATGCTAATTATGGTTGAGAAATCTGGAAATAACCAGAAACTAGAAGGCAGCATTCTAAAAGTCACATTTTAGTTTCAGTAAGCAGTAAAATAGGTGTAAATAACAGGCAGGTTCATTCAGCCACAGGAGTGTTTCGCTCCAGTTATAAACTGCTGCAATGCAAGCAAAATGAGGTTTAACATTGTCTCATGGAAATACACTTTTAAATGGAGGAATCTGTTGCTTTGAAATCCTTCAGCATCATAGCAACTCACTCCTGCCATTCTAGTTCACATTCAAGTATGAAAACATTGGATTATCATTCTAGTTTTCTTTTTCTTGAAGCTACATTCCGAACTTTTGTAAAACTAATCCAACTCCCTTTAGAAATAGTATGTCACCTACAGAACAACACAGCATTTTCAATTCCACCAAATAACTTGGTATTAGGTTTCACTTAAGATCAAATCTACACTCCTAAAAACAAACATACGTTCTAAAATGCCTGTGATGACATTACAAAAGTCAGAAGGAAACTGATTACATACCTTCTGTTTTTTCTTTAGTGTGCTCCTTTGTTCTTTATGATCATGTTTTTGATAAAATATCAAAGTTTCTTTGTACTCTGTACAGTTGCTGTAAAACACATTTAAGTCGAATTTGAGAACCCTCCAGGTATTTTAGCAAAATCTGGTAACCCTTAAGCTAGCGGTTAAGAGGACCAAGACAGACTTTTTTTGAAGCTCGACTGCTTCAGAATCTACACTGAAATCTGTTGCTCGTCTATTATATTAGTGTTTACGAATACCGGCTGATTGGCTTGATTTCTGTGCCTGTTGTGATGTCAGCATTCCAAATGCCGAAGAATTAAAGGGTCCTGACTCCTGTCTTTAGTGTGAAAAAAAAAAAAAAAAAAAGTATTCTTTTTGGTGAAATCCTCCCATGGAAATCCAGTCTTCATTATCCAGGTGTGTTTTTACCATCCCTGTGTATTTATCAAAGGAAAAAAAAGCACTGTAATAAATTGTATTTTGAAATAAGTGTGGCGCCAGAAAGGGGGCAGTATTTCCAGCTGAACTTTATCGAAATGCTGCAGCTTATTCTATTGTATTCACTTTCCCTCACAACAAGAAGAGAGGGTATTGAAGAGGCAGCAAAAAAATTGACCAAGAAGGACTCAGAGGACTAAAAAAACACGGAGGGGTCAACATAACTAAAGATTTAGGCCAGAAATTCATATGGAGAATGTCAGATTGAATCAGATAAGTAATGAAGAAGAAGGGTTGGTCAAAACTGTAAATACAGATTCCTTCATACGAACTGGATGTCATTGCGAAAACAAGCATTTCAAATGTTCTAATTATTCAATTTATTCTTCAGATATACCATAGAAACATGTAAAAATGGAAATGAATCAAAATATTGACGGCCAAGACTGATGTGTTTTGGAACAATAATTACGATCATGTTTGATTTTCTGAAATGATTTTTTGGGAGAATTTTTTTAATTATTACTATTTTTTTAATAGCCTGAAAAAAGCCTGAAACCAAATTTATGTCTACAACCAAACATTTTCATAGAAAAAACAAACAAACTCTTAAGCAACTGCCCCGTGATCTTAAGTTACAGCAAGAAAAGAGATCAAAACAAAAAAGTGTTCATTTAGGTTCCCACCACTCACCATCTCCTTGAAGGCGTTCTCTATCGCCCCAATCACCAGGCTCTCGTGTTGAATCTTCTTCTCCATGTAGAAGCGCGGCGGAGGCGGGGTGCTGCTTGGCGAGCTCGGGGCGCCGGCGGCTCCCCGCAGCGAGGCAGCTCGGGTCAGGGCTCGTTGTGGTCCTGGGGGGTTTCCCTGCAGGTAGGGGCTGCTGTCTGGTTCCTCCCCCATCACGGAAGGGGGCAGCGAGTTGAAGTTGCGCAGGATCTCTATGACGGCTTGAAGCTGGCAGGCGATGTGGTGCTGCAGCAGGCGGGAGGCGACAACCGCTGCGCCTGAGCCAGCGTGACCGTCGAACAAAGCCCAGTAGTGGAAAACCAGGCCTTCACTCTCCTGCAGCTGTAAAAAAGTAAAAAAATAAAAAAATAAATAAAATTCAATGTTCAATGAAACAGATATGCAAAAGAAAAAATAAATCTGAACCTTGAGCTTGTCAAGTTTCACTCTGGAGGAGCTGTAGATAATCTCAGCCCAGGTGGAAGATTCTGTTGGCAGCACTCTATAGCTGTAACTATTAGTCATGCACTCCACCAATACGGCCTTTATGGAAGAGTGGCAACAAGAAAGGCATTGTTGTAGGTAAGATATAAGAAGCCCGGTTTAAGTTTGGCACAGGCCATCCATGTTGGGACACGGCTAACATATAAAAGAGGGTTATCTGCTAAGAAGAGACCAAAATGTGACTTTCTAGCCTGCATGTAAAACTTTTTGTGGCAGAACACTAATTTGATTTAATCATTTAACATCGTTTGTCCTTTTTACAGCTAAAATAAGAGGGAAAAGTCCTGACGGACATTTTAAGGCTTCGGTCTGAAAGGGTTAATACGGTTTCCCTTGGTGGAATTTAGGTCCAACCAGTGTTGAGTCATTGAATTACAGTCAGGTAATTAAGGTAACAGCTCAAATAATTTTTTTTTAATATCACTGACCCTTATCAAAATCGAATTGGAACACATTGGATTGGATCAGATTGTGATAATCGATTCCAACTCTTGAGAAACGGAATCAAAATGATTCTTGAAATTTGAATCGATACGCAGCTCTATGTGTTAGAAAGGTTAGGATGGCCTTGCTGCGCCGCTGTGTATGTGGTGTGGCAGTCTGGGTGTGTCTGGGGTGCTCATTGTGGGTTGGGGTAGGGATGGATGTGCTGTAGGAACACTTGGGGTTCATTGTTTGATTGTAGCCCTCAGGTGGCTCGACGGGGCTCGGGTCCGGCGTCTCCACTTGATCACCTGTTCTGTGTGTTTTGTGCTTGGATTTGATTGGATGCTTGGTCTTGGTGTTCTGAGGTGTGCAGGATTGAGATTCAGGAGCCGGTTGAGCTCGTTGTCCGGGTGCTGGCAGGGCTTGACCTGGGGATGCCGTCCGTCCGCTGTGGCTATTGGTGTGGCGCCCAATGGCGTGGAGGGGCACTGGGATGTCGGCTGTGGGGATTGGCTCGTGGTGGCGGCGGAGCATGTACCCGCTGGGGGTGGGGCACCCTCGGCCTCCCGGGCCCTTGTATTGTAGCTGCTGGATATTCCCCCAGGGCTCTCCTCTGCTCCTCTCTTGGGGGGTGCGGTCAACCCTGCATTGGTCTGCCTGGGGCTCCTGTGCTCTGGGGGTCCTTTGGATTTCTATGGCTCCCATCTCCTTTGTGTCTGCATCGATTCCTTGGAGGCGATCGATGGCTCTTCACACCAACTATTGAACACTCGAATGGAGAAACCTTATATGCACCAGCATGCTCATACATACACAAACACACACACGCACGCATGCATGCACACACGTACGTGTGGGGATTCTGGTGTTTACAGATGCATTCTTGGTTACCACAAATACATCTTGTAATAATCGGCACCATGAGCTTTTCAGTGATGCTGTTGTTGTATTTATATATCCATTTGTGGGTTGTAGTTGTGTAGTTCTCAGTTCGCATTGTTTGGTTTGTTTTATCATTGTATTTTTCCCTCTCTCTGCCGTCCTGCAAGTGTAGAAGCAGACTAGGATGTTCTCTTGTATTTTCTTTATTCCCCTTCCTCTTCTATATGTTCAACTCACCCTCTCAACTTTTCCCCCACCTTTCTTCATTTTCTTTCCTTCTTTCCCCCCCCCCCCATTATTTTCCGTCTTACCATAATATTAAAAATAAAATAAATAACCCATAGCAATTTCTAGTTAAGCTTTCTTACACATATTTATCAAGTGGAGTACTATAGCAAAAACCACAATGCTCTACTTGTGAAAGAAAATCTGATGGGCTTCTACTTGGTACTCAGACACCGATGGCAGTGCCACACTCCCAGACAGCATACGCAGAAAAAAAAAAGAATGGCCTAGTCAAAGTCCAGACCAAAACACAATTGAGAATCTGTTGCATCACTTGAACTGATGTTCACAGATGTTTTTCATCCTGCTGAACTAAGCCTAAGGTATTTTCAAGGTTTTGGTATTCATGGAAGCTGGGACCTTCTTGCACACATTGGACTGCGTTTTCACCTGTAGATCACAAAACCAAACTTCCGTCGTAAAAATCTAAGGAGAAAAAAAACTGCATTTTTTAAAAAGTCAATTCAGCTCACATTTAAATCAACTTGCCCCACTTTTTGTTGGAAAAAGAATGATATACATAACAGCAAAAATGTGCCGAAGTCCTCTGGGAAATCATGCTAATCTGACATTAATGTCATCATTAGCAATCTTGGAGGAGGAAGTAAGTGATGACTAACGCTGGCTGGCTGAAGTTGTGCAAGTGAGCCGTCTCACAGAGAAGACCCGCCATGACTCATGCTTTCCGGCGCAGTGTTGGAGCCGCCGAGGTCAAACCACCACGTAGGAGTGGTTATCAAATCTGCTCAGTGTTATCAGGCTTTCACAGCACAAAATCCTGTTTTTCTGTCTGTGATTCAAGTGGATGAAGCAGGGTGTACACGTCGGTCTGTTTTATCTGTGTTTGGATGGTTCCTTGACACCCACATCTCTGTTATTCTTATTGCCAGGCATGCAGGGTGATTCAGCCATAGCTGGTTAATTTTAACACGGCTCTGTTGACTGAACAGTCGTTTGTTGGGATGTCTGGAAAAGGTCAATGAGCTTAAAAAGTTGCCTGCATTCCACCCTTTTTAGACTGATAATGCTCGCAAGTTACCCGAAAACTAAACATTTAAACGTCCCGTCTGAACTATCCACCTATTGTTCTAGATGCTGCCTTTGCCTATCCGTATTGCCTTCTTGTCTCCCGTTTCAGCTAACAATACACCTGATTGGGTTGGCCTTCATCCTTGGAAGTGAATTCCACTTTTAAATGTGCATGGCTTGTGACACTGTATAAATTAGAGATGTTGCATTTATCCAACGAAAGCATTTTAATTGATTGTTCTTGGAGTTTCCTGAAACTCACCTCCTATAGCCAGATGTTGGTGTGCTGTTGCATTTTGCTCAGCTAATTTTTAAAAGCCGCAATCTACACTACCGTTCAAAAGTTTGGGGTCATCCAAACAATTTTGTGTTTTCCATGAAAAGTCACACTTATTCACCACCATACGTTGTGAAATGAATAGAAAATAGAGTCAAGACATTGACAAGGTTAGAAATAATGATTTGTATTTGAAATAAGATTTTTTTTACATCAAACTTTGCTTTCGTCAAAGAATCCTCCATTTGCAGCAATTACAGCATTGCAGACCTTTGGCATTCTAGCTGTTAATTTGTTGAGGTAATCTGGAGAAATTGCACCCCACGCTTCTAGAAGCAGCTCCCACAATTTGGATTGGTTGGATGGGCACTTCTTGCGTACCATACGGTCAAGCTGCTCCCACAACAGCTCAATGGGGTTCAAATCTGGTGACTGCGCTGGCCACTCCATTACCGATAGAATACCAGCTTCCTGCTTCTTCTCTAAATAGTTCTTGCACAATTTGGAGGTGTGTTTTGGGTCATTGTCCTGTTGTAGGATGAAATTGGCTCCAATCAAGCGCTGTCCACTGGGTATGGCATGGCGTTGCAAAATGGAGTGATAGCCTTCCTTATTCAGAATCCCTTTTACCCTGTACAAATCTCCCACCTTACCTGCACCAAAGCAACCCCAGACCATCACATTACCTCCACCATGCTTAACAGATGGCGTCAGGCATTCTTCCAGCATCTTTTCAGTTGTTCTGCGTCTCACAAACGTTCTTCTTTGTGATCCAAACATCTCAAACTTGGATTCATCTGTCCACAACACTTTTTTCCAGTCTTCCTCTGTCCAATGTCTGTGTTCTTTTGCCCATCTTAATCTTTTTCTTTTATTGGCCAGCCTCAGATATGGCTTTTTCTTTGCCACTCTGCCCTGAAGCCCAGAATCCCGCAGCCGCCTCTTCACTGTAGATGTTGACACTGGTGTTTTGCGGGTACTATTTAATGAAGATGCCAGTTGGGGACCTGTGAGGCGTCTGTTTCTCAAACTAGAGACTCTAATGTACTTATCTTCTTGCTCAGTTGTGCAACGCGGCCTCCCACTTCTTTTTCTACTCTGGTTAGAGCCTGTTTGTGCTGTCCTCTGAAGGGAGTAGTACACACCGTTGTAGGAAATCTTCAATTTCTTAGCAATTTCTCGCATGGAATAGCCTTCATTTCTAAGAACAAGAATAGACTGTCGAGTTTCAGATGAAAGTTCTCTTTTTCTGGCCATTTTGAGCGTTTAATTGACCCCACAAATGTGATGCTCCAGAAACTCAATCTGCTCAAAGGAAGGTCAGTTTTGTAGCTTCTGTACCGAGCTAAACTGTTTTCAGATGTGTAAACATGATTGCACAAGGGTTTTCTAATCATCAATTAGCCTTCTGAGCCAATGAGCAAACACATTGTACCATTAGAACACTGGAGTGATAGTTGCTGGAAATGGGCCTCTATACACCTATGTAGATATTGCACCAAGAATAGTCATTTACCACATTAGCAATGTATAGAGTGTATTTCTTTAAAGTTAAGACTAGTTTAAAGTTATCTTCATTGAAAAGTACAGTGCTTTTCCTTCAAAAATAAGGACATTTCAATGTGACCCCAAACTTTTGAACGGTAGTGTATTTCTGTCTCTTATGACCTGCTCTGTACACTCAGACACCCCAAAACGGATGTCTGTACGTAAGAGATGTACAGAGAGCAGCTGAAACGGTACTCTAAATTTTATGACATTCAAACAAAAGCACAAGTTGCTGAAGCAGGACAACTTTTTCTGTAAGTACTGAAACTGCACCAAAATGAGCCAAGAGCTGAATTATCAACAAGTCACATCAAAACAGATGTGATAAAAATGCTGAAGTTAGCCAAGCACTTCAGCAAACTGCTTTGCATGAAAACATAGTCAGCAGGAGGAAGAGTCTTTTGACTGGCTTGTGTCAAGTCAAATAGATGACATTTTAGGTGATGTATTGTCAGTTAGCAGCACGCTGATGCCGACCTGCAGAAAATGGGACAAAATACGGATCCTGCTGCATCATAAATGCCCTGATGAATGAGCTACTTGATCACAATACCAAAGTCGACCATGTAATACGGATAAGATTTGTGTAATTCCACTACACTTTCAAGAATTTAAATGGTAGTGATTTTTTGACTTTAATGTAGTATCAGATAAGTGAAACATGATTTCATCTTAGAAATAACAGGTACTTCAAAGGTGGTTCTGATATTTATTTAGTAATGCAGTCATTCCGCTTACAGATTTGAGTTTACATTAAAAGGGACATTTCATGCATCGCTGGAAGCTTTACAAGACAATGTGTGACATCAAGTTAAGTGCTTGTAATACAAACAAGGGGGCATATTAAAGTGTTGGCCTTTTAAAAGACTCTATCCATCTATCAGCATTTTTTGTTTTATTTACATTTATGTTCTTACCTCGCTCATCATGTTCTGTTCCACCCGGAGACCCAGGACCTCACCGTTGGGGAGCGAGTTGCGTCTCTTGGCCGTTGGGGTCTTGCTGGGTGTGGATGGGGGACAGTAGCTCATCGGTCTCCTTCTAGCCACAACCACCTCGCAGCAGGCCTGGTCCTCGTTTAGCGCACTCTTACCAGCATTGATCACCCTGAAAGAAGGGCACGGTGTGAGGGTTTAGGCGATATTTAACTACACGCTTTGTCCACAGCTCTTTCAGGAGTTTGGAACAAAATTTGAGACTGAAATATGTGCCACAGATCCCAGATGGCTGTTTGTGGATCACTGCTCGGTCACAGCAATTACTCAGAGCCACAACCTCTATATTTATCGGAAGCAGCTGCCTCTGCCTGTTTCGTGTTTGCAATCATCTCTGTTTATTTGTATTTTTGCTCTATTGTGAAAGCCTTCCAAACCACTTTTTAATAAGCTAAAAATAAATAAATGCTTAAAAAAATGTCTTACTTAGCTTTAAAAAAAATCTAATTAAGAATTACACAGCTATCATACACTTTATTGTGTTTGTATATGTTTGCTTATCTAATATTGTGTTTAAGGGCAGGAAATTAGGCACATTTGTGCGCTTGACTGTTTCCAAGTACTTAAATATGCATTTGCTTAATTAATCAGAATATGGATTAGAGTGCCCTTTTGGAACCATTCAGGCACTTGGCATGTCGAATAAAGTGAATCTTCATTAGTGGAGACAAAGCGTCTGCATAGTGTAACATGACACCAAGTAATATTATTATCAGTTCACTGTTGCCTTGGAATTTGCATGTTTTCTCCATGCATGGAGGGGTTCTCCGTTACTTCCACAGCTAAAAATATGTATATTAGGGATAACTAATTAAAGTGAATGTAGGCATGTTCTGTGTTGCACTGTGATGGACTGGTGACCTGTCCAGGATGTACTCAACTGCTAGCCCAGTGACTGCTGGAGAGTGATAATATACGGCTTCCTGCTGCTATTACATTAGGAAAAGAGGCAAAGGTTATGGGGCAAGACATGAAAACATTCAGTTGAAAAGGGTAAAAAATGTGACCTTTTGAGTGTTGCATTACAAAGCATTTCTACAATATAACCCATAGATTAAAGCTGAACACTAAAAGTGCGGAAATTCTGTTTTGGTAAACCACTCAATGTCATTAGACTTGTTGAAAAGCAGCTCAAAATATCCAGTTTAATTAGGCTAAAGAAAATGGTGAAAGAAGGACAGTGTGTCTGACAGACATATCTGGAGGCTGTTGTCAAGTGTGGTTGTGTGAAATAGGCGGGCCTATTTATAGACAAAAACTGTGGCCTGTTTTCTGGTAGCCAGCATCCATGTCTGTTCCTCAACCTCTAATATCTCTCAGCATCAAATAGAAATAGAGATAATAGGAAACAGTCGGCATTGAAATTTGTATCACTTGATGAATTTAATCCTGAGGTTTAGCAGTTTTTACTTTACAGATTGTCAAATGTTTCATGACAAAATAGCTTTTAGGTTCAAAGACTAAAACATATATAGACTTTCTTTGTGCACAGTAGCAGTTTGTGTGTGAATAAGATAAGAGAACATCCCATTTAAGTCCATCAAATCAGTGCAGATCCTGATAATTCAGGAACAAGAAAATAGCCACACAGCTAAAATTGCTTTTATCAGAGCAATAAATAAAATATTTAACTTGGTGGTGAAGATAGAAACTGTGTTTCATCAGTGGTGTCAAATGAATATTGAATAAACAATGGTGTCAACAATTTAAGGTGGCCGTGGTTATACACTGAAGTAGTACGTTCTGGTGATAGTCTAGAGCATGCTTTTGATTTACTGTAATGTTTCAGTAAAATAAAGTGATCTGCAAGGGTAGAAAACCAGATAATAATAAAAAAAAATACTTCAAGACTTTAAAATTCCAGGTTCAGGTAAGCAGTAATCAGGTAAGCAGTAAATAGCCAGTTCACTTTGATTGGTCTAAAACTGGAACTTCCGTAGGAAACCGTCACTCCTTCTGGATGCATAGCATAAAAGCCATCATGTCAAAGGGGCATTGCCACAATGACTCAGTGAAAAACAGTGGAAAAAGCCTTTTGAATTCTATGATATTATATTATCTGCTGTAAACAAACGACAATTTGATAAAGTGTGGGGTGGGAAGAGGAGAGAGATAATATGTAGGGTAAAGACAAAAAAAAACAAAAAACAACACTTTGTACATCGAAACGCTAAATGATAAAAATCACTTTTCCCATATGTGGCAATGGTTTAATAACTCAGCTGTGTTGCATTGAAGCCGCAGCTGGTGCCATTGTTTGCGTGCGATTGGAAGTAGTCCCACAACTCATTTGTCCTGATTCCAGCATTTGCAGGAAGAATGACTTCCTTTGTCTGCCAATCAAGTTTTCGTTTCACTCAAGACAATTAGCTGTCCTCCGATTAGTTAACAAATCTCATTTTCTGGGCTATAGTGTGGCATGTCATGTACTATGAATAAACAATCAAAAAAAAATAATTACGAAACAGCTTTTAAATCCAAAACATGGAGGACATTCAGAACAACTACACACATGGCCAGGTCTGACCATCTAAGCAAATTAACCCTTAAAGCAGAACGCAAGATGCTAAAAAGAAGTCTACAAAAAACTTAAAAAGTCAACACAGGTTCAACAGCAGGCTGCTAAGACTGTTGCCTGTACAATCAGAAAGCGACTGTACAACGATATACTTCAGAGGTAATGTGCAACGAGGAAACCGCTCTCTAAGGCAAACAGGACGGCCATACTAAAGCTTACCAGACAGAATGTTGACATAAACCAGGACTTTTGAACTAATGTTCTTTGGACTGAACTACTTAGGTAACAGAGCAGAGGAACTGTTTGGCATAAACCAAATATAGCATTCCAGGTTAAAAAAAAGCTAAATGCCCGCTGAGAGGCATGGAGGTGGAAGTGTCATAGTCTGGGGATACTTTTGGGTACAAAAGGGGGGGGGGGGGGACCTTTTCACTCAGCTAAAAAACACTTTTTTAATTATTCAAATAAGGTTAACTTGTGTTTTTTATGAGAATAAATCCCTTTATTTTTCCCGAATTAGTATAGAATTAGTAGGGATGTATGAAAATATCCATATGCCAATACATTGTGATATTTTATGTCACGATATTGTATCGATATTCAAAAGCAAGGTATCAATTTTTTAAAATTATTTTGTAGAATTTGAATGGAACTATTAACAATGACAGACATTTTTGTAGTAAATTAAAAGTATGACTGGTAGTTGGTGGCTGTTTTCACCTTCTTTGTTCCAGTGGATCAACTAGATCTCGTAATAAAACCGGACGTGTTCAGTATGAAACAGGTTGAAGTGTTTAGAATGCTGTGGCAGTTTTTCTACAGATAAATTCAGCTTTAAAAATCACAATATATAGTCTTACTCATAGTATCGTGGTATATTGTATCGTCCCTCCTGTATTGTAATACATATATCACCAGATTCTTGCCAATACGCATCCCTAAACATTAGACATCAACATTTGAACATTCCTTAATAAAGAGATTAATATTTAATGGAGTGTCCATTTTTTTCCTTTAATGATTTCTGTATTTTTTATAAGTGTGCTTTCATACAATGTTTGATCATTTATCTGCATCGTGAAAAACAAGTAAATTAACAGTTTCCAGAAGAGCCTCAGAAGGGGTTCTCTCCTTGTTTCTGCAGCTGTAGTAGCAACCGCCCCAAGTCTCATTTCGTGCCACTTCTGCAACCCGAGACGACTTGTTTTCCACTTTGTCTAACCTCGTTTGCACCTCAGTGCTTTCTTATCTGCATGGCAGCTGAGGCCAACACATAGTGCCAACAACGACCAGTGAGTGCCGATCAAACGCAGTCCATGGTGCCGGGTGGTGAGTAGTATACCAGTTTCCTTAAATGTACACTATGTGATAGAACTACAAAGCATGGTTGCAGTTCCTCATGAGAATAACTTATAACTTATTATAACTTATAATTATAATAGAGATTAGATGCTGACTTCAGAGTTTCTGTATTTTATTATAAATTGGAAGGATATTAAAATCCGATGTGCCCAAGAGGCAAAATGTTTGCTGTAATGAGAATAAAAAGGGGCTTTAATTACAGATATCTGCTGATCTGGGCTGAACTCATTACCTACAGCAATCCGCTCGAGACCCGTCATCGCTTTTCTGAGGATCACTATGAGATGAGTGTAAGGCAAATTAAGTAAAAGACAGAAAGAGGCTCTATATTTTAGCATCGAGCAATTTAGATAGCTTACCAAAGTTAGCAAACTCCATGGTGTTAATCTTAATGTTAAAAAGACATTCTATTAATAGTTGGAAACCACCCTCAAGCCTCCTAAAATATTTGTAGGTCAGAAGTTTGCAGGGTTTGGTCTCCAAAGGTGCAAGGGGAGACAAATGTCCAAAGATATTGGATGTTTAAAAACAAATGTGATGTTCACTATGATAATTCTCTGCCTATTGTTTAAGCACATGGCCACAGTTCATAAATGAATCACCAACAAGGCCAACATTTATGAAGTAATGCCTTCAAAAAGGGGATTATTTAAACTGGCACTTTTCCAACTTTCTGTAGCAGGTAGCTGTGCTGCAGAGCTAATGCTGGCTCTTCTGTAAACAGCAGCTGCATGTGGAGATTCAGTTACAGCTGTTATTGTTATGGCTGTCTTCATCCATAATAGTTCTGCAACGAATAATAAATTATTTTGAATCTGTGATATTTAAACAAAGAGTGTTTCGGTACCGATGCCATGCTGGAACATGTTAAAGTAAGAATTACAACTGCTAGCATGCTTGGTTAAAATATGTCACTGTAAACAAAGCAACAGGATCCTGATTTATTACAAACTGACATGTAAAACAGAAAAATAAAAGCTTAACTTTTGGTTAAAAGATGCAATGCTCATTCCTACTCAATACAAACATGGATATTTATACAAAATTTTAAATCTCTGTTGTGATTGCATCTCCCATCCATAAACAGTTCTTTTTCCAGTCTCTAATGTTTAAACCACAAACATTTTATTGAGATTTTGTGACAGACCAATACAAAGGAGCTTTCCAGCTCCTCCAGAGGCTGATTCTGTTACTAATGCTCTCCTCTCCTCACCTGGCCTGTCTGTTTGGATTAAATGCCATGACTCTAGATTTGCACTTGTGCCATCTTCTTTGCATTTTCATTCAATATATTGAACAGAATATTTAGAGATATTAATGTAAAGGGAGTTGAATAATTAAACACAAACCACACCCTACCAATGTTTAATTTGTGCTAAACAAAAATATCCACAGCCAATTTGTGTTTATCTATCAAACTGTATCTGTAGCATGAGAAAAAGTGAAAAGGTTTAATGGGCATGGACACTTTTGCATAGAGACACAATTGATGCTGGTAAAAACTGAAATTTAAAATACATATATATAATTAAAAAAAAACATTCAGTGCAGGTCAGAGTTTAAGTCTGGGGGACATTCACTGGCTTTACCAGAGCTCAGTTAGTGACTAATTCCTGTGATGCTTTGGATGCACTTCACTCAGTGACAGGCTGCGGGAGTAGCACAGTGCAGGGGCGTGGGTGGGTGTGGGTCGTCACAACAGGTGGAGCACGACCCCTTACTGCTTTATGTTAACTCGGGGCCTCCAACATCCAGAGCACAGCTTATATTCAGCAAGATTCACACAAAGAACGCGGGAGCTGCTTTGAGGTCAGCTGCAATACTTACTCAGCGTAACCGGTGGCCCACGGTAATCTCCTGGTTTCCTTCAGGATGAGGATGGGCCGAGCTATGTGGTCCGCGGAGCACTCGATTTCATCCGCGCACAGTCCCAGGAACTCAGGTCTCATATAAGGGAATTTCAACGACAAATCCGAAGACGAATTCCCGCCCCCACCGGAGCTTCCCCCGGTCATAATACCACCCATGAATCCGGCCACGGCCGACTTGACCCGGGTGAGCATGTTGTTGTTGCCGCCGCGCCGCTGCGTTGTGTCCGTCGGCCGGTGCGCGGCGCCGCGGCTCCCTTTCCCCGGATTCCCCCCCAGCTCGTCCGCGCTGTTGCTCGACGACAGGGCTCAAAAGGAAGCGGTGGCTGCAGGGGATGAGGAAGGAAGGAGGTGGTGGAGGGAGCTCCTCTGGTAGTTAGGATCTCATTGATTCAGAGCAGAAAACGACGAGCCGCCGCCACCGGGCGGGGAAATAATAACAACAGCGATGCTGCTGGTATACCTCCATGAAGAGTCATTGATAACAGCGTGAACGCGGAAATACAGTGAAGATTAAAGGATCACGTGACGCAACCATGGATGAGCACTGCAAAAATCAGCCTGCGCCGTGCATAAGCTGCAAGGAGTGTTTTACTGCAAAACCACGCAGTACATAAAGTGCAACATACAATTTGATGGAGCACTTCAAATTGAATTTGAGTTAATTATTCATAGAATTAATGACATGATAAAAACTTCTTCAATACTAAGGTTAATGCCAATAATAAAATAAATACCATATTGTTCCCATAGCAGTGGGATTTAAAAGCATGTTGAATCCTCTCTGCGGTTAGGCTATTTTTTGCAGTGCAGAATGAGCAGCTTAAGGGACTGACAGCAGGTTAAAGGTAAATCAGTCCCTGACAGCCAGTGAGATCTGAGAGGATCACAGTATATAGATACATGGATATCAGCATTTCTGTGCATTACATGAAAACTGCTGCCACTTGTAGGATAATCAGAAAAAAATGTTGACAGTTTCATATCAAAAATATGCACACTCATCTTTGTAACTCAGCAAAACAGCAAAACAACTGAAGTGTAAAATCTTGTTGAAATGACTTGCCTTCAGGTGTCACCTTAAAAGTAAACATTCTCCTTCAAAATTTATACCTTTTCAGACTCAGACTTTTAGATATTTCTGGAAGTTTTGATATAACTGTGGACATCTGAATACTAAAAATATCTAAGTCTGTTTGTTTGGCATCTGAACTTAATTAATTTCCATTCCAAATGATGCTGAGTGTAAAGGCACAGTTTGAGAGCTTTTGTAAAGATCTGACAGAAGTAATATTTTCAAGGCTTTGTTTAGGCATCTGAACTTCCTTAACTTCAGTTTAAAAACGATATATATATATATATATATATATATATATATATATATATATATATATATATATATATATAAAACCTGATCTGGCCCAGTGATTACTCAAGCCCTTCCACATCTTTGGTGAATCCATTTGACTTAAAAACAACATGCATTTATCTTTGCCAAAACATGCATTTGTGGGAATTATCAGAGCCACAATTTAAAATACATTTTTAGGATCTTATAAGTCATAACTTTAAAATATTTTAGAAAATTACATTATTTTAATTCCAACGTTAACCTTGGGGATAGAAACAAAGGGTGACCTATTAAGGTCCTGCAGATGCCCTTGGAAATCATGGTTTAAATGTTTTGATAAACGTCTTCATTAATAGTCATTAATAGTTTTGGTGCCTATATCCAGGAACTACGGGGCGAGAGGCGGGGTATACCCTGGACAGGTCGCCACTTTTCATAGGTCTGTGTCAGTCAATTGAGACATTATTTGCAATTTCTTATATAACTATTTGCTTTAATTAGATGAGACCAAGAGGAAGCTTTTCAGCTGCAAAAAGTGAACGGTATGCTGTGAAACAATAGGATAATATTATAAAGCACCTCCTGCCAAGTACTATGTATGTTGGAGGATATGTGATGATATGGGCCTGTTTTTCTTCAGCAACTTTTTACATATGAGATCATCCCATTTAGAGCCTGCCCAAGGAATAAGAAAACTAAGCAATAGGTTAGGGCCCTCAGGTCAATAGGGGTGCATAAGAGTGTTGATAGTTGTTTTCATCAATCATTATTTAATGTCACATTGATCCCTTCTACTGAGTCTGCTTTGTACACTGTACATCACACGTAGCTACCAGACCTAATGGGCAAGTGAGACAAATAAAGTCTCCATAATTTATTTATTTCTATTTATTAATTAAATTGTTTGAACTGGAATTGTTGCCCAAAGTGAGATTCTCATTAGGGCCCCATACAACTTTGGATGGGCTCTGATGCCACTGCAATAAAAAGTGAATTCAAGGCTAAGGGGTTCTTCTTGATGGTCACCAGTTCTCCATGACAACCATTTATTTTAAGGCGTTTGTGCATATCTTTACCAGAGAGGAACAAAAATGGTCTTAATTTTTCAAAGTCTTTGGATGCCTAGACTTTTTGAGAAAAATTAAATTGTAAAAAAACAAACGCATAACCACTGGACTAGAGCTTATTAGGTAGTTTGTAAAAGATTTGTGGATCAGGCCTGCACACAGACAAAAAGGTTTTTGCTAATGGCTAAAATATTTTTAGAATAAGTATAGGTTAGACATCCATAGGCCTACTTATTGAGCTGAAAAATATGAGGCAGCCCACTTTATGCAATGCACAGATAACACCTGTAGAGAGAGCCCTTACATAAAGGTGAATGTGCAAAGCGAAATACAATACTTAACTGTCAGGGACAGTCAAGGGGTTTTCCCAGTGAGTTTCCAGGAAAAGCTTCAAACTTTCAATGCACTTCTGTGAAACACTACAATAAAGAAGTCTTCTCTCCAGCTTTAAGTCATAGTAGTAGGTTATCTCTGCTAAAGTCCTTGGCTCTGTGCCAAATGAAAATATCTGCAGTTTGTTTTGACTACCCGGTGTAATTCTGGTTGAAAAATTAGCAGATATGTATTGCTTGAGCAGTTGTCTCCCACAGCTTTGGCACAATTGTTTTCGCCGCTACTATTAGACACACTGCCCCCCCCTCTGGGATAGAAAATGCAGAGCTCTTAACAATCTAGATTATCAGTTCGAGTGGAACTCTTGGTGCCCCCTGGTATCTATTGAAATCTCTGGCTAAAATTAAAACACACAAACAAAAGCCTCTGCTACCAAATTTTCTTATGGTGACCCATAGTTTCCACAAACTGACAACATGACTGTTTAATAACCTTAGATTTACCTGGAAGTGTTAGTAGGGTTTAATGTGTCACGTTTCCTTCCCAGCATTAGGGTCGTATGAGGATCAATTCATCTTGTGGTGATTCCTCTCTGAAACAGTACGTCAGTAACTGGATGACAGTCAGGATATGATGTATTGTAAACCACTAAGGAAAGAGGATACAAGGAAGCTATTATATATAAAGACCTTCATAACCTTTATAACAAGGAAGTTGTAAAAAGCCCAATATGGTGGTTTTGAGATTTATTCAGGTAAAATGATATAGGTGGAGAAGCTAATAAAAAAATAGCTTCATATGATTGCTAATGTAACTGAATACAAATATTTTTGCTACATGCATACTTAAAGATACTATCCAATGATGTTTTTTCCCCCTCCACAAACAAATGTATATTAAAAAATATATAACTGGCCGATAAAATCTGCATTTCGACTAAATGATTTCTCAAAATAATGTTTTATAAAATCACAGAGAGGAGAAAAATTGCCAATTCTACCTTGTGTTTATTTCGTTGATGACATCACAAGAGACAAAAAAATTAAACCGATCAGTTGGCATGAGTAAACACTACGGCCACTTCCATGTACTTCTGCAATTTAAGGAAATGTTTGATGAAACATTAGTAAAGAGGAAACCGCCCCCCCAAAAGAAAAAAACGTGCCTTTGGTGATGAAGACATGAGTGCAGTAAAGCTTGTGCTAGGGAGGTCAGATTTTATCTTGCCTAATAATGTTTCACAACCAAAGCGGCAAGATAAATGGAAAAGCTGTCCACAAAACGCTGTATTATAGTTAAGCTATAGTTTGACTGACTGACAGAATAATCAACCTACTAACTCTTCACAGGATGTTTATCAAGTATTTCTAAGTTTGAAATCTGCACGGCTTCTTTTAAGATTCTTTTAAGATTATTATTATTTTTTTCTTTTTTCCCCCCCCCTCATTTTAATTCATGGTTTTTATTCCTGTACTTTTGCTTTTTCTGCACCCTGCTTTAATGCTTTTGATGTTTTATGTAAAGCACTTTGAATTGTCTTGTAAAATGAATTGTGCTATACAAATATACTTGCCTTGCCTTGCCTATTTTGAACATTTCAGCTAATTACAGCACTTGTAATATATATTTTTCAATATAATAGAAAGCAGTAGAGCGACGAGCCCTAGAGGAAGGGTATTTCTTGACATTCATAGGGAGTTACCAGAGGTGGCTGGTATGACTCATAGATGAGTTGAATGTAGTTTCAAAAATGATCTTTTGACAGTAACCCAAAACACAGTTATTTTTTCACCTTAATGTAATACTCAGGATTCAAGTTTTCCTGTACAAAGGCTGCCTTGCCCTCTGAATTTGGGAAATGTTTACCACTCTGCGTTCATTGCATTTTGTCTCTAACAAGTATTTTATTGCATCAAGGTTTTCTTTGAGGTAATTACTGTATCTTTTCTTACTGTGAACATATATATTCAATGCATGAATAAAAACACCCCAAATTGGGTTATTGTGCTAGCTCTAGGGCAAATATGGACCGATCCAGACTGTGAGTTGATTTAAAAAACAGGATGGGGTTAGGGGGCTTAGGGGTACTGAGGGGGGAGAATCGCCCCCAAATTCTAATCACTTGTTCCTGGTCCCATTGTAGACATTTCCTGAAAATGACATCAAAATCCACCAATAACTTTTTGAGTTATGTTGCTAAAAACAAACAAACAAACAACAAACAAACCCTGGTAAAAACATAACCTTCCTAGCAGAGGTAATATTACAACATAATTCTTTAATATTACCAAAAATGGGTTGCCCGTTTGGACCCAATGTTTGTTTAAAACTACCCAACTTCCATCATAAGAATATAAACCCCGTATTTGGGTTAACGAAATTATCCAGCAATTTTGTTTATTGCCTTTCAATAATGACATTATGGCCAATTCTTTGTAAATGTGTCTCTTCTGAACTTAGCCAGCACTAGGCTATGCTAACCACTCTGCAAATAAAAGGCTATTTTGTCCTTAGAGAACAAACTTGTTTTATAATGTGCATTAACATAATTTACACAACCCACTGACATTAACATTACTATACATCATAATTTTACCATTTTACCAAAACCAACCTGATTGGTTAACTTAAACGTGCTAACTTTTGTCCTAAAAACATAAACCCAACTTTTGGATTAAAAAAAATATCTCAGCTGCTTTTTAGTGTAAAATATCTTCTGTCTGCTTTGACTTCATGACCATTTCCTTGGTTGAAGCGTGAATGTTGACTAGCACTGTAGTCCTTAACAAAACCTTCTGATATTAACATAATTACACAGCATCATTTCACCAAGGCAGGGTATAGTTTCTGATCCAATATTTGGTTCAAACTTGCTAGCTTCTTTTCAAGCAACATTAACTCAGAGTTTATGTTAAAGCAATAACATTTTTGTGTATATTAATGCGAGTTATAACCTTTCTTTGTTTAAATTGGAAACTTCCCCAGTTTGCTACTCTTAGTACAATTCCTAAGTTGCATCACGTTTGCTACTTAATGAATAAAGGTTAGACTAGAAGATGTAGTGAAGTGGAGCCCCGCCTCCCTTGATAAATATCAACTCTCTACTTCATGTTCTTACCCCCACGCTCCAAACAAATATCCTCATCCTGCTGCCTATCAGTGCAGACCTCACCCATCTGTGGCTCTCAGTCTGACAGGGAAAAGCAGATTTAAAGGAGCAGCAGCAACAGAAGTCTAAAAGATATGATCCCTTGGCTTGCCTTGCTGATTTCCTGCTGTTGCTTGAATGGAGCTGTAGCAGAAAGCCCTCAACTGGAGAGGATTGAGAGATGTCAGACCAGGTGTTCTCAGGTAAATCTTTATCCTGTTAACTAGCTGCTACTGTTTGCACAGACTACTACAATAAAGCCTTTATCTGCTGTTAAGTTCACTTAGAAAAAAAAGATTTCCAGTAAAACTTAAAAGTCTGCAGTTTCTATTCCTTCTGTGGTCACACAGATACTGCTGCTTTGGTTTAGGGGGATATTTCCTTTTACTTTCAGTAAATCTTCTGTAGAGTTTATAAGGCAATTCTTGAGGTAAACATTATGAAGTAGGGATAACCTTTTATTGGTCTTTAAAGTGACCGTAAGATAAAGAATGAAAGGGGATATTTGTAAAGTGATTTCCTCAAACTGAGTCAGTAACAAACACATTCTTATAAGGTAACGTACTGCAAAACATCCCCAGGTGGTTAGGGAAATTTAGTCTTTGCATATGAGTAGAAAAAACTGCTGATCTGTGAATATGTTTTCTTCTATTCATTCCCCTTCAATGGTGTTGTTTAAGTCTTTTTTTATGGATGGTAGATTTCACATAAAAGAGCTTGTTTTATTTTTTGTAGTTTATCTTTTAAGCTCAGGTTCTTACATCCCTGTTTATCTGTTCCTAACAATGTCACAAACAACTCCCACAAAATATTCAACGTAACAATTCAGGCTTGGGTTGACATCATAAAACCACCCAAGTTAGTTGAATTAGCTCATACAAACTGCTGTGGATGTCTGAATGATGTTTAGACATGTGCTGGTCTTTTTGCCCTTTCAATGTTTTGTAGCTTTGTGGTTTTCATACAGAGAAAGACTCATCTTTAACCCTTCAATACTTTGCAACTTTGTAGTTTTAGTATGAAAAAAGTCTGGTTTCCACTAGAGTTTTTGTACTGGCTACACAACAGTCTTACCTGGCTGTTTTGGGTTTCTTTATGCCTGACTTTTTTGGTATAATAAGGAGCTGTTTTACATGAGATGTACCAGGGGGATGTTTTGTACCCGAGGGTTGGTCATTTTCCCAGTTTCGGTTTTTACTTGATATTTTTTACCAACCCTGTTGTAATTCATATATGCCATTCTTTTCCTTTGTAAGGTGGGGCTCATGGTTTTTTGTTAGGTAAAATAATAATGTTGTATTATTGTTTTCTTAGGGTGTCTTTCTAATGTACTTTTTAAATGTCATTTTGGTTTCAGTCAGATGCTCATTTGCATGACATCCTGTTCTTTTAATATGTTAATGAAGTGTGACTAAATAAAGAGAGACTGCAGAGGGGATGCTCTTGAAGACCAGAGACTATGACACTGGGAGGCTGAGAACAGACAGACACGGTTGGCTCATTCCTTATAGTATTTTCCTGGTCTCCCTCTGCAGAACTGATTATCCACATCTACCTCTGCAGAGCTTATTGACTCCATATTCTCTCCGACCCTTTGTGTGTGATTCATTGTAGGTCAACCACTTTTTAACCTAACATTTTTCATGAGACTTTTTAATTTATTTTTACTGACCAAGTAATAATGTTTTCCTGCCAGGATGAACACTGTCTTTGTACCCACCTTGATAACCCACTTTGATTTAAAGTACTTTTCGAGGCAAGGCAATTTTATTTGTATATCACACTTTCAACAACAAGGCATCTCAAGGGGCTTTGGGTGATTAGAAGATAAAATGAGAGCAGCAATATACCAAAAGTAAAGACATAAAAGAACATTATAGATATATAACATATGACACATTAAAATATATGACATCCCAACTGTTATTAATTACTTAAAAGCAGTTCTAAAGCAGATTTGTTTTTAGCCTTGATTTAAAGGAACTCAGTGTTTCAGTAGCTTTGCAGTGGTCTGGTAGATTGTTTCAGATGAGAGGAGCTTAGAAACTTAAAGCTGCTTCCCCACGTTGGTTCAGATTCAAGGGATGATTAGTAGACTAGAGTTGGAAGACCTGAGTGGTCTGGGGGGTTGATCTGATGGCAACAAGTCTTCAACATACTTTGGTGGTAACCCATTCAATGATTTATAAACTAGTGAAAGTATTTTGAAGTCTATTCCCTGAGCTACGGAGAGCCAATGTAAGGACTTTAGAACTGGGGTGATGTGCTCTAATTTCCTGGTTCTAGTGAGGACACGAGAAGCAGCGTTCTGGATCAGCTGCAGCTGTCTGATTCACTTTTTAGGCAGACCTGTGAGGAAGCTATTGCAGTAATCAATCTGACTGAAGATAACTCACGGATGAGTTTTTCGAGGTCCCTGTTGCAACATTAGTCCTTTAATCCTAGAAATGTTCTTCAGATGATAGTAGGCTGACTGTGTTATTGCTTTTATGTGACCCTGGAGGTTTAGGTCTGAATCCATAACTACACCTAGATTTAGGGCCTGAATATGTTGTTTCTAGCTGTATTAACTAAACCTGTGTGCTGACTCTTGATTTTTCCTCTTTAGGCCAAAAAATAATATAATAATTAATTCAAATTCAAATTCAAAAATACTTTATTGTTCCCAGAAGGGAAATTAAGTGTTGGTATAGCTCATATAATTAATTCTTTAAGGAGTTGTTGTAGATGATGATGGCTGTGGGCAGGAAAGATTTCCTGTAGAGGTCTGTATTGCAGCGAAACTGAAGAAGCCTCCGACTGAAGACGCTCTGTTGTTGTATGACAGTCTCATGAAGAGGATGCTCAGGGTTGTCCATAATTATTTTGATTTTATGAAGAATCCTTCTTTGCATTATCATCTCCAGATTTTCCACAGCTGTCCCAAGAACAGAACCAGCCTTCTTTATCAGGTTGTTTAGCCTATTTAAATCCCTGGCTCTGATGCTGCTACCCCAACAGATGATGGCTGAAGAGATTACACTCTCCACAACAGACTTGTAGAAGATCTGCAGCATCTTGCTTCAAACCCTGAAGGACCTAAGCTTACTCAAGAAGTACAGTCTGCTCTGTCCCTTCTTGTAGACGGCTTCACTGTTCAGTCTCCAGTCCAGTCTGTTGTCAAGGTGAACTCCGAGGTATTTATACTCCTCAACCACCTCCACTTCTTCTCCCATGATGGAAACAGTTTTTGACTTATCCCTGTTTCTTCTGAAATCGTCAATCATCTCCTTTGTTTTGTTCACATTCAAGGTGAGACGATTGTTTCCACACCATGTCACAAAGCGGTCCACCAGTTCTCTGTATTCAGCTTCTTGTCCATCTCTGATACACCCGACAATTGCAGAGTCATCTGAGTATTTCTGCAGATGACAGGTCTCTGATTTGTACTGGAAGTCTGAGGTGTACAGATTGAAAAGGAATGGTGAGAGTACTGTCCCCTGTGGTGCTCCTGTGCTGCTGACCACCTGGTTTGACACACAATTCTTCAGTCTCACAAATCGTGGTCTGTTTGTCAGGTAGTCATTGATCCAGGCTATTGTTTAGGGCTCCACCTGTGTCTTCAAGAGTTTGTGACAAAGTAAATCAGGCTGAATTGTGTTAAATGCACTGGAGAAATCAAAGAACATGATCCTCACAGTGCTGCCTGCTTTGTCCAGATGACAGTGGCTTGGTTGAAGTAGGTGGATGATGGCATCTTCAACCCCAACTCCACAGCGATAAGCAAACTGCAGTGGGTCCTGATACGTTCTTGTTTGCTTACTCAGGGGGGCCAACAGGAGTCTCTCCAGGACCTTCATGATGTGGGATGTCAGGGCAACAGGTCTATAGTCATTGATGACTGATGGGTGAGTTCTCTTTGGTACTGGAACAAGGCAGGATGTCTTCCACAACACTGGGACCTTCTCCTGAGTTAGGCTAAGGTTGAAGAGGTGCTGCAGAATCCCACAGAGCTGCTCTGCACAGGCCTTCAGGGATCTGGGGCTGACAACATCTGGACCTGCAGCCTTGTTCCGGTTCAGTTTCTCCAGCTGCCTCTTCATCTGACTTTTGGAGACAGACAAGTGGGAGGGGGAGGCAAAGGGGGTAGCAGCATTTCCTGACTTGGTTGACATCAAACTTGTGGAATCAGAAGAGTCCATGGCTGAGGTGAAGGATAAAACATCCGAGGTGTAACAGGGAAGCTGTTGATCAGAGGAGAGTGGGATGTCTGTTTGGCTGGGAACAGGAGAGGAGGATATTATTAGGGAAGCATTTCACTGTTCTGGTGGGGATGATGTTGTCCACACAGAAGTTTATATAGTCAGTCACACACTCAGTCATGACATTGATGTCCTCTCCATGTGCTTGGCAAAGAGTCATCCAGTCTGTGGTTGCAAAACAATCCTGCAGGGCCTCTTCAGCTTCCTGTGACCATTTTCTCACAATTTTCTTTGTAACAGGTTGCCTCTGAACAAGTGGTTTATATTCTGAACAGAGAAAAAAAAAGATTTTGATCTGATTGTCCCAGAGGAGGTCTTGGTTTTGGACATGTATGCCTCCTTTACATTTGGATTTCTCTTGTAGAGCAGCCGACAAACTGTTGAAATGTTGGAAGCGTAGTAGAGAGTGAGGCATGATTAAAATCACCAGATATTGCCACAAATTCATTGGGGTTCTGTGTCTGTAGCTTAGCAACAATAATAGTTACTTACTTAATAATAGTTAATTAGTTACAATATAATAGTTACTTCAGTTTTGTTTCTGTTCAGCTGGAGAAAATTATGAAACATACAGCTATTGATTTGGTTAATGCATTCTCTTAGGGTTTGGATAGGTTCAAAGTCACTTGATGGCATTGTAATGTAAAACTGAGTATCATCTGCATAGTTATGGTAACTAATCCTATTGGTTGTTATAATCTGGGCTAGTGAGAGCATGTAGATATTAAATAGGATGGGCCCCAGGATGGAGCCCTGTGGCACACCGCATCTTACTTCTGTCTGTTCAGATGAGAAATTGTCTATTGACACAAAGAAGTTCCTGTTCTTTAGGTAAGACTCAAACCAGCCAAGTAGTGTACCAGAGAGTCTGACCCAGCTCTCTAGTCGTTTCAATAATATATCATGATCAACTGTTTCAAATATGGCACTGAGGTCCAAAAGTGGCACTACTGGCACGACTGAGAAATATCAAAACGGTTGGTCATTGTTAAGAAGCTATTTACCCGTTGAAACACAAGCTTTTTCAATAATCTTGCTGATGAGTGGAATGTTAATTGGCCTTTACTTGTGCAGCACTTTATCTAGTTCTGAGGATCCCAAAGTGCATCATTCTTCAGTCATTCACCCATTCACCAAACATTCACACACTGGTGAAAAAGATTAGAGATTGGCCTGTAGTTCTGCATTGACGCGTTTACCAGGTTGGTCTTCTTTTGTAGTGGTCTATAATCTGCTCTTAGTCTACTTCAGGAAAATTTGGTTATATGACTTAATAAATAAAAATCAAATATCTTCCATCATAGATCCTAATCTGTCTTATTTACTTTGAGTTGACTGCACCAAGGAGGGCTCATAAATCATAAATGGGCTGAATTCACCTAGAGTCAAAGCCAGAGTTCCTGGATGCCAATAGATTCATGATTCCCTTGATGTAACCCATACACATGTCACATGTGAGTGAAGATGACCTCATTTTGCTTTGACAAATCTACTCTGCACTCATTAAACGCTGTGTGTCCAAAGACCTTTAGCTAAAAAAATAAAAACATTCCCAGTCTGATCACCTCCCTCAGGTGACAAACACCCAAGCTATGTCTTTATTCAATATATTTCCTCATTACTATTCACCAATCCACCCCTTTAATCATTTAAAGTCACCGCCACAGAAAAAGAACAAAAGCAGGACAGACTAAGACACAATTAGAAACACTACAGCATATTTGTTAGTGCTTTTATGTTAAAATATCTTCCTGGTTATGCATGCCAAAAGCTATGCAAGTTACACATCAGAGGAATGAGGACGTAAAAAATCATCCTCTTTGAGGTCACTACCTTTGTTTTCTTTGTTACATTTTGGGTTTGAAAAATAATACCACAATTACTCAGAATATCATTGGTAGAATATTTCAGCTGAGTGACTCACCTTTCTTCTCTTCCTGCAGGGACTTAGCTGCAAGACCCGTCTAAATTGTGAGTATGAATGAAGCGTGCACAAGCATCTTAAACATTTCTCTACAATAATTCTAGCTGCCATAAACCTCTGGTTTACACATTAATACCCTTTTATTTCACTGTGATATTGCCTTGAAATGAACACACCACTCTATATAGTGTTAGGTCCTTTCTACAAATCCTGTCACACTGACAATGTATTGCTTCAGACTTAAAATTGTAGGAAGCCATTTTTTTTTTGCTGATTCATCCAGAGTCCCAAAAACACCTGAGTCAGTTTACTAGGAGCATGAGAGCACAGACGTTTCACTTGAAACAAACCATACATGGAAAATATGTGCAATTGTTTTGTCCAAGGCATGTGACAAATGGTGTCCTCATCTCTGGTCTCAACAGATTGGTTTGCTCCTTTGTGTCAGGACCCTGTCGAGGGTCTCAATACCACCACTGTGTTCCACAATGTGTGCATCTCAACAGTCATGAAGTGTGAGGAGAAGCAAAAGTGCAAGCTCCACCTGAGAATCCAGACGGTTCTGCAACTTATGGGTAGGTAGAATTGATGACTTTACACCACTAGATTTCACATAAATATCGACATTAACTTAGCCTGTTTAGTGACGCCAAGTTTCAAAGTCATTTGTATGTTCCTTGCACAACACCTCTCAAATGCTTATACCCCTTAAACATTTCTTCATTTAACAAAGATACAACTACTACAAATTTGATGTAATTTACTTGGTTAGACAGACCCAATTTATTGCATAACTTTGAAGTGGAATTTGAAAAATCTGTAAAGTGTGGAGTAGATTTGTATTCAGCCCACTGTAATCTCATACCACTAAATAAAATCCAGTGTAACCAACTGCTTTCAGAAAATCGAAAGAGTATGGCACAGCTGCAAACATATCAATATTTGGCGGTCCTCCTAAATTGAGAGGCAGAGCAGGAAGAGCATTAATCAGAGAAGCAGTGAACAGGGCCATGGTAATTCTGGAAGAGTCGCAGAAATCCAAAGCTCAGGTGATATAAACCATTTTAAATTAAATGTGCAGCTTAGGACATGGACTCTACAATTAAGACCTTTATAGAAAAGTGACAAAAAGAAAAAAACAACACAAAACATGGAAAGCTATATCATGAGAAGTCTTGTTTACCCTTTTTCAAAAGGCATGTATGGAAAACAAAAATGTGAACAAGAAGGTGATATGGTCAAATGAGACCAAAATTTAACATGAAAAATGCTACTCATGGTGAGAAAACCCTTCAACGGGGATGGGTGGAGCTAAATACAGGATAATCTTGGAGTAAAACCTGTTAGAGGCTGCAAAAGTCTTGAGACTGGGGTAGAGTTTCACCTTCCAACAGAACAAGTACCCTAGGGGACTATTAATGCGGTAATGGCATAATTTACCCTTTGGGGTATTTTTATTTTTTAACCACTAGCTTTCTTCAGCCACCGACTGTGCCCCAGAAAAGTAAAATAAAAAAGGCATTTGACATGTTGCTGGCAACGGTCAATTTAGTAGCAGACTGTTTGTCTTTGGCCGGTAGAGAGAGAGAAGGGGGGGGGGGATTCGGTGTTGTTCATCTGGAACTAGACTATATGGCAGAGGATTGGAGGACAGTTCAGGGTGGAGGAGAAGACAGGTTTTCAACACTGTTCATGTCCTTTCTCATCCAGGCAGAAAGACATACCTGTGACTGGTGATTGCTCAATTTGTTTGGCACAAGCTAAAGCGGGGTATGAAGGCCTGGGTTGGGACCAGGAGTCTCGTTAACCCAATATTTTTTTCCTTTTGACCTATTTGTTTAAACGATGACGAACAAGTCTGAAGGCCGTCGCTCATTTTGTCAGATTAGTATTCACAACTCTGACCACTTGGTGCAAATACGCAGACATTTTCAACTTTATGCACGGAGTACAGGTAACTAAATCAATAAAAAAAAGATTCCCATTAGAGCATTTGAGCATCATCTCAGACCTGGACACTGAACTCAATGCATCTCGCTAACCAGGAGCTCACAGCGCATTGAAGAGTTTCCGAGGCTTTGCAGCGTCTTGCCAACCACTGGTACTGGTACTGGTGTGGGATTTCCTCTCGAAGAAATAGCTTGCAGGTCAGGAAATGGCTCGTTCAGAAAGTCTTTCCGACATCTGATCACTTCAATTAGAGAAATGTTCCATCATTTAAAAACTTTGGCAGAAGTGCCGCTTAATTCCAGTCTCCACTGTGGCAGCGAAGCACTGATTCAGCCTTCAGAACAACATCTAAACCCCCTCGAGAGGTCATCTGTCCGATGCAAAAATCCATAACCTCATGACAATTACATCTGCAGCAATCCCACTATTTGACTACGCACAAATGGGTGCGCATTTCATTTCCATGTAAAGCAGGAGGAACTTATGAGACTGCATTCAGACCACAGCATGTGAACTGTTCGTATTTTAAGTGCAATCCTTAAATAATTTTTTTTATATGTACTTCTCTGTTCAGCTCATTCGGATTGAATATTATTTAAAATGAAAAACAAAAAATACTGTTGAATATGTTATCATTTTGAAAATTGGAGTGCCAATGTTCTAAGGTGTGCCACCACATTCAGGCACCTGCAGCTGAGTTTACAGTGGCCGTCAGTAAGTTTGAGAGATTTCAGCTTTTAAAGGAGTTAACAGCTAAGATGTGGTTGTTGTTCTGTGTGATATGTGAATAAATGACACTTTTGAGTGGAGTCAGAGAGAAAAGTAGGAGCCGACTCTCCTCTTTTGCATTCACTACAAACCCTAAACATACAGCCAGACTTATAATAGCTATAATACCCCAGTTGAGGCTAAAGCAAAGACATGTTTGAGAATGGGCCTGTGAAAAGGCTTGAAAATGTATGTTTACAGATACATTTCATTGTAGAGACAACCCACAAAAGCTATACAGCTTTTAGTTGTTAAAAGCTGGTTCTACAAAGTACTGACATCAGGAGATGTGAATCCCCCACACTTTTTAATTTGTAAAAACAAAACAAAAACAAACAATGCATCTCTTTCTGTTTTGGTCTGTCACATAAAAACCCAACCAAATACATTTACGTTTGTGGTTGTAATGTGATTACATTACATTACATTATGAAGTATGCTTGGAAAGCACTTTTACTTCATCATTCAATCTTTGTTTTTGTCCGTCCTCAAATGATGTCCCATCATTTTGTGTGGCCCAGTATGTAGGTCATGGACAAGGTGAAAGATGAGTGATTAAAATAGCAGGAAATGCTAATTTAAATTCAATTTCTGGTATGAAGCAATAAAACTCAAGTACGGTGTCAACTTTATTTGCTCTATTCCGAGGGTCAGTTCCTGCTGACATCAAACCAAAACTAGGAGGCAATAAATCGTCTGATGTAAAGTCACCTTAGATAACTTTTGTCATAGATTTAACCTACATGTAATTGACAAATTGAAATTGGATCTCAAAGAAAACCCCCCAAAACATATATAATTTTATTCTAATTTTATAAACCCTCTCAGGCTTTGTTCAAGCTCCCAGTTAGATTAACATGCCTGCCAATCTTCGTTGACACGTTGTAACATGTGAGCATAGAAACTCCAAAGCTCCAAAGAAAAACTTTTTAACTACTAATATGTCCTCATTAACCCTTTCTAGACTAATAGAAGTCTGTGACTTTGATACTCATCAGGGCATGATGCATTGCTTTTTAAAATCTTTTTACCTTCATGTTGTCAGACAGTTTCCATTTAAAGAGTACCTCTCCCCCCTACCAGAGTCTTACTCTGCCCACATTTCCTGTTTCAAAACTGCGGCAAAAGGAGGTGTTGCCTGGCAGACCAGTGAACGCTTGGGGGGAGAGGGCTGGGCGTGGTCTGCGGTGTAATTGACATGTTGACAGCTGTGGAGCTGCAATGTTACAGACACAAACAGCAAGAAAGATGTAGAGCAACATGAGCTCCTTTGTCTCAGAGCGATCTTTTTGAGGTGGAGTATTTATCTCCACCCCCTTAACAGAGGAAAGAGAAAGGGAGGGAGGTTCTGTGGAGGAGGCGTGGGCGGAGACTCAGCTTCTTTTACACCACACAGTGGCAGGGCGGCTGACATCAGCCATCACCGCAGAGCGAAGAGCAATGTCTAATTCAAATTGAAGTGCAGTACAGAGTTTTAATTTGAAGGGGACGCCACATTTACGGTTTTGGGCAGAAAATTTATGTTTTTACTAAGATGCACTAAAATACCAAAATAATACCAGACATGTAGACAGCACTATCAGACACTCATTTATACAGTTTATAAGCAAGAAAATTTGATTTGGGGGTGAGTTGCTCTATAAATGATTTCTTGATTCTGCAGGCCTGGTTGTAATCAAGCCCAGATATTGCAAGTCAATTTGAAATATATCAGTCTTGCAGGCTTCAATGGTGTGCTCTTCAAATTTGATCAGTCTGCAAAACTGCTTGGAAAGTTGGAAAGTCTTGAAATAACAGCAATGGGAATCCAACAAAATAAGTTACTCTCTTCATTCATCAGGGTTCTTACAGCTAATTAGTGAAACACGTTTTTTTTTTTTTAGTTATGTGCTAATATTAATGGGAACACTCATGCATATAGTTGCAATCATTGGAGCAAAAAGTGAAATTTCTGCTGACATAAAAACATTTAATCAGGTCTTGATGACAACTAACTCAGCTGCCATGACTTGTTTTTCATTTTTGTCCACAAAGACAACGAAGGAGGTGTGGTGGAATTGCTAAAATAATCCTATGTAACATCATGCTTAGCTGCCAAAGCAGACAATTTAGTCAGCATGTGCACCTTGCACCCATCAAAGACCTTTCAGTGCTTATATAACTTCTGGAGGAAATGTTAAGAGTAATTGTTTGGCTGTGGTCAAGTATGTATGGAGATTAGTCACGTTATACGTGTATTTGGATGCAGGGCAGTGAAGGAAGTCTCCCCCACGAAACCTGTTATGCTTCAAGATCATAACAGACACTGCCCAAATTGACATTTTATGCTTCTGATAGTGCAGATAGGGTTAATAGTCTGGTCGGATTCTTTTGAAAAAGGGCACATGCCGGCAGATGCTTTATCCTTGTTTGCGTGAGAGACATCCTGCACAGTTCTTCCCTGTCCAGATGGAGACAATCCAAGAGGGGAAATCCCTCAGGTTGCACTTTGTAGTTCATTCATTCAATTACTTAACACAAACTATTTTGTGGCACCTCGACCCTTGCCAAGTCCAAATAGTATTCAAATAGTTAACCGACTAGAGCGGCAGTTGCTGTTTTATGATTGGATTGTTTTTCTTCAAGATGCTTTCCTCTCTCTGACTTGTTGTCTTCCTTATTTCAGATGAAGACTCCATCCATGGCCTTTCCATTTGCATCAACAGTGCTGGGATGATGACAAACTGCCAAATCGTACACTTCACTAAAGCATCAAGAAGATTAATGTCTGGAGTGCCGGTAATGTCAGAAAAAAAAAGAAATGCTGCTCTGCAGTGCTTTTTAAAATAACATACAGTATCCCCATGCTTATTGCCACTTGTAGATATGTAAAAACTAAATAAATGTTTTATTGCAGTAGCTTAGTGTCACAGAAAAACAAATCCAACATTTAAGTACATTCCCTAACTCACTGGAACTCTTAACAATTCCTTTCCTACCATCCCAAACGTAAATGACTTTAATTGGAATTTGATTTGATTTGCTCAGATAAAACTAAAATCATACTTATCAGCTGCAAAAAGCTGGATCTGGTGTGAATCACTCAGTATGTGAAAAAACACCTGATCTCCACTGTTAAGTATGATGGAGGATACGTGATGCTGCCAGCCAGTTTCTATTCAACAACATTTTATATGTAAGATGAATTTAAGGCTTTTCGGACATCTTTACAAGGAATAAATATATTAGTGAAGGGCTTGTTCCTTATTTGACATCAAAAAGTGTGTGACTCAAGATCTTATTTTGCATCAAGATGTTACATTTAAAGATGCCTTTAGCTGTACATCAAACTTGTTATTGTGATATCACTGAAGTGTAACATTCATGTCATAACCAGAGTTTGCTTTCCTCATTCCATCTTTTGCCTGTAGGTGACAGTTGAGAATGACTACACTGAAGTGTCTCCAAACCTGCAGCTACAAGTAACAGTGAAAACAGTCCCAAGCTACTGTGGCATAACTTGGGCAAGCAAGTACAATACTCCTGGTAAGACAAAAATCAAACAACTCTTAGTCAGCATAACCATGGCAACTTACAGACATCCAACAGGAAATGCAAATTAGTTTTTAGTAAACACTGTTCCAAGTGAGGTTTCAAGTATTTGTTTAACGTCATAAATGGAAACAGGAGATATTACACTAAGATTTGGTAAGTCGATAACCATGAGGGAATATGACTCATTTGTGAAAGCTCTAACTGGGACAAGTAAAGGTTAGGCATAATGTTACAACCAACTGATTAATGCCTCTTTGCAGCCTTTTTGGAAGTCTTAATTGGTCAGGGTGTGAAAAAAGTATGCTGGATACTCCACAGTGTTTGGTTTTGAGTCATTATAGTGCTCTTCAGAAACTTTACGATTGTCCTAATACAATACAAGTACACAAAGCTAACATGCAATAATTACTTCACATGAGCACCAGCTCTTCTGCAGTTTGATAGTTTTATTTTTTTCCACAGAATGCTTCATTGAAGATTTGAGAAAAAATGTCCCAGAATGTATCAGTGAGTACATATTTATTATTTATTGACACCTGTTTTTCTCTGAGTCTGCAGAACATAACAGTTTACGTTTGTAGGATCCATCTATCCACCCAGTAGCTTACACTTATAAATGGTAAATGGCCTTTACTTGTATGGTGCTTTATTTAGTCCTTGGGGACCCCAAAGCGCTTCACACTACATTCAGTCATTCTCACTGACACAAGTGGGGCTGCCGAACACTGGCGCCACCGGGCCCTCTGAAGTAGGCAGAAGGGTGAAGTGTCCTGCCCAAGGACACAATGACTGAGACAGACGGAGCGGGGACTTGGAGCGGGGACTTGAACCGGCAAACCTCCGGTTACAAGACAAACTCCTCACTCCTGAGCCACAGTCGCTCAAGTCGTATAAGATATGGGGTTGTTGGTGCAACAGGTCAAGAAAGGGAACCCAGACATCTCTCTCCCCAAATGGTACTCTTCAACTTATTCTGCTGGATAACAAGGCGTTCCCAAGTCACAAGGGATTTATATAGTCCCTTATCTCGAAAGCTGAGTACAGCACCCTAGATAGAATGCTCATTTCAGCAGGTTGTATCGAGGTTTGCCATCTTGATCCTTATCTAATTGCTATAGCTGAGGGTCAGAATAGAGACTGACTGGTGAATCAAGAGCTTTCCTTGCCTTCTGTTCTTTCTTCATTATGACATTGGAACTTGAGGACCCCAAGATACTTGAACAAATAATGAGCCCAGACTCAGAAGGAGTGATCCATCTTTTTTTCAGGATTTTAAAATAGTACTTTTGTGGTCCACATGGTTGAATAGTAACACCAGCAATGTCTTGGAAGAGAAAGTAATTTTTTCACTCTCGTGGTGCTGTTGCGTGGGAAAAATCTGTACTGATAAAAAGACATAAGGTGTGTTAAAACGCAGTTCTATGAAGAAGGAAAACAGAACTACCTAACTTGATTGTTCTCATACAGCAGAATTATAGGGGCAAGTCTCTCTTTCAACAAGTACTGGGAATGTTTCACTGTCAGAGTCAATTGGTGGTGAAAGAGTTGGGAAACTAAAATGTATACTTCAAAGGCAGGAGGTGACTAGTTGGACAGGCTTTTCTGAGCAACACAAGAATAAAGGTTCTGCAGAAAGCAAGGACTTCGAAAATCAAAAACACTAATACAGAGCATATAAGCTAGAACTACACTTGGATAAACCAAACTTTCCCATGGTAAGGAACAAAAGCATCTCTTTGTGTGATGACAAATGACAAATGACACAAGATCTCCAGCATTATATGTGCAGAGGAAGTATGACTAAGACTAAGGAGCTGAATAGCAACGAGAGACAAAGAGCCAGATGTTGAGTAAAACCTCCAAAAATCAAACCCGGAAGCAGAAAAGATGAGTAAATAGCTTTAAAATAAAATAACAGTAACATATCCTGTTTTGTGTATTTTCTACGACAGTAACGGGCATTTGCTACAATTTAAGTCACTGCCTAAACAAACCTGTAAAATACTAGGCATACGACTGACAGCTAATAATTTTGAGCTGAAAACTTGAAATGCAAAGACACAGTGATTGAGTCTTTATGTCATGAAGGAATTGCAACATCATATGACTCATCTTTGATTGTACAACCAGTATGTTATTGTTGCATTGGTACCAGCTGTGTAATGCTTTCGTAACTACACACGACAAGAGGCAAGGTTTTGACTAAAAGATGGATCATTATTGTCTGTCTTATAATATTTGCTGGGAAGGACCAGGTTGTACTGCTAATCTAACAGGTCATGTTTACACAGTGTGTAAGAGGGGGGTGGAGAAAAGTGACATGGTTTGTTCCAACTTTTGTAATGAAAACAGTCTTTTATTTTGTTTTCCAGAGGCATTTTGACCAATGGGGGTTTTGTAAATAGACAGTAGGGCTCATATACAGTCTTGGGTAAGCTTTACTTGACTAATTTTCTTTATAAAAAACTGTCAGTTGCCCCTCAAAGAAGTTTTCTTTTGCTTTCTTCCATGCCTCATCTCACATCTCACAGTGAATTATCTGTCTCAATTTAGTCCTATCCTCTGCACTCACACCAACTAACTTTATCAAATCAAATCCGACTTTATTTATAAAGCGCTTTTCATACAAATTAGCATCTCACAGTGCTTTACAGATTAAAATGACCCCACATAAACCCCCCCAGAAAAAAAACATGATCACAGTTATACCCCTCCCTCATCTCCCAACCCATCTCCCATGCATGCACACACTTAAAAGCAACAGTAAACAAGGACAATGGGCTGAGAACAAATGAGCCAGGTAATGAAACGCCATCAGAGGAGCCATCTGCATCAGCAGCAGCAGATCGTCAGCAACAGTTGAGCCACCTCAGTGGAGGGAAGGCTGAAACCTCCACCGAAGCACTACCTGGATAGTAACAAGGCACCCACGGCTGAATCACCGCTCCCGAGGCAGAGGGCTCCCACAGAGGAAACACCGGAAGATAGATTAAAATAACAGGTTAAAATATGAAAATAAAGAGTAGATAAATATGAGAGTAAATAGTAAAACCCAGATAAAGTTTTAACACTGATGAAATTTAGAATTATTTAGTGTAAAAGACTGATAAAATTTAATCAAGTAAAAAATGCAGAGCAAATAAGCAGATATTAATAAATAATTAATCAATGAAAAGTTTGGCTAAAAAGGTGAGTCTTGAGCCTGCTCTTAAAAACATAGATGTTCTCTGCGGCCCTGAGGCTGCCGGAGGATCTCAGGGCCTCCGCCAGCCTGTTCTAGGGGTGAGGGCCATAAAACTGGAAAGACACCTCACCATCAGTGTGTGTGTGTGTCTTCATCACCACATCCATTAATCTCCTTTTTGGTATTTCTTGCTGCCTCCCGCCTGGTAGTTCCAACCTCAGCATCCTTCTACTGATATCATCGTTGTCTCTCCTCTGAACATGTCCAAACCATCTCAGTCTGACCTCTCTGACTTTATCTACAAAACATCTAACATTAGCTGTCCCTGTGATGTACTCATTTCTGATCCTATCTATCCTCGTCACTCCCAAAGAGAATCTCAACATTTTAAGTTCTACCACCTACAATTCCAGTTCCTGTTTTTTTTTCCCAATTAGTACTGTCTCCAAACCATACAAGATCGCTGGTCTCACTACTGTCTTGTACACCTTTCCTTTTATTATTTCTGAAACCCTTTTATCACACATCACACTTTTTCCCACCCATTACAACCAGCTTAAACACACTTCTTCCCCTCTTTTCCACACTCTCCATTGCTCTGGACCGTTGACCCTAAGTACTTAAAGTCCTCTATCTTCTTTACTTCCAGTCCCTCTAACTTCACTGTTCCACTTGTGTCTCTCTCATTTACTCACTTATATTAGCTCTTGCTGTCAGTAATCTTCACTCCTCTCTTTTCCAGTACATCCCTCCCTCCCTCTAGCTTTTCCTCTACCTGCACTCTGCTCTCACTGCAGATCTCTATGTTATCTGCAAACACCATAGTCCATGGAGACTCCTATCTAACCTCTCCTGTCAGCCTTTCTAACACCAAAGCAAACAAGAAGGGGCTTAGAGCCGATCCTTGATGTAGTCCCACCTCCACCGTGAACTCCTCTGTCACTCCTACAGTACACCTCACTGCTGTCACACAACTCTCATACATGTCCTAACTAACATACTTCTCTGCCCACCAGACCGCCTCATGCAGCTCTCCTCCCGGCACCCTGTCATATGCTTCCTCTAAAGACACAATGCATCTCTCTTTGGTCTTCTCTGTACTTCTCCATCAGAATCCTAAAGACAAAGTTTTTTTTTTGTTTTTTTTTAAACGTGTCCTGTTTGGCAGTGTGGAGCTCAGAATTGGTGTCTGAGTACCAAGTAGAAGCCCAACAGATTTACTTTCACAAGCGGAGCAGTGCAGCTTTTGCTATAGTACTCCACTTGATTTATGTGTGAAAAATCTTTATTATGAATTGTTGGGTTTTTTATTTCCTGATGTTATGGACACGGAGACGGAAAATTAAGGAGAAGGAAGATGAAGAAGAGAGGTAGGAAACAAAATGTCATGAGAGAGGGTGAGTTGAAAATACAAGAGAGGAAAGGGAACAAAGAAAACACAGGAAGACATTGAAGTCTGCCTCCATACCCACAGGACGGCAGAGAGAGGGGGAAAAACAAAACACGAAAAAAGAACATCGACAAAACCAACCAAACATTGTGAACTAAGAATTACACAACCACATTACACAAAAATAGATATAAAAATACAACAACAATGTCACAGAAAAACTCATGGTACCGATTAATCAAGCTCTAGTAATGATAACCTCAGCCCAAGAGTATTTCCTTAAACACCAGAGACCCCACATCTATGTGTGTGTGTTAGCATGCTGGTGCATATAAGGTTTCTCCATAAGAGTGTTCGATAGTTGGTGTGAGCAGACATCAATCCGTCTCCCAGGAATCGATGCAGACATGAAGGGGATCGGAGCAAAGACGTCCAAAGGACCGCCAGAGCCCCAGGCGGACCCGGGCGGGGCCGACCGCATCCCCCAAGAGAGGAGCAAAGGAGAACCCCAGGGGAACATCCAGCGGCCACTAGGCAGGGGCCCAGGGGGCAGCAGTGACGAGCCCACGGGCCCCGCCGGCAACCCGTTAAAATACCTACTTAAAAACTCTACTGCCACCTCTTCTATGTACTTCCATACCTCCCCATGTAGTCATAAGGACCAACTGCCTTTCCCCTCTTCATCCTCTTCAGAGCTTTCCTCACTCCATCCTTACTAATTTCACCCACTTCTTTATCCACAACACTCACCTCTTCAACTCTACATTCTCTCTCATTTTCCTCAATCATCAGCTCTTCAAAGTACTCTTTCCAGCTTCCCATCACATACTTGGCACATGTCAGTACATTATCATCCCTATCCTTAATCAACCTAACCTGTAGCACATCCTTTCCATCTTTATCTCTGCCTCACCAACCTGTACAAATCATTCTCTCTCCAACGGAATTTGTTTGGCCTTTGCCACCTACCTTCACCATATGCTACATCTTACTGTACTCCGGTCTACCTCTGTGTCTTACTTCTTCTTTGCTAACTTATTTTTCTGTATACGCTCCTAGACTTTACAGGGACTTCTTTGTTTCAATAGGAAACTTTTCATCAGAACGAACAGAAATCACATGTGGGGTTCCCCAGGACTCCATCCTGGGGCCCCTCTTATTTAATATCTCCATGCTCCCATCAGTCCAGATTATAACAATTAATAAGATTACCTACCATAACTATGCAGATGATACTCAGCTTTTCACTACGATGTCACCAGATGACTTTGAACCTCTTCCTCTAATCTGGAAAACAAAGCTGCTGAAACACTGAGTTCTTTTAAATCACAACTAAAAACGTATCTGTTTAGAGCTGCCTTTGAGTAACGCTTTGATGTATCATGTTTTGTGTATGCTTCTTGCTGTTTTTACATTATATGCTTTGTAATGCCTTGATGTATCTGTGTATGCTTCTTGCTTTATTGCTGTTTTTACTTAATATGCTTTGTCTGTGTTTTACTGCTATTTTTATTTTACCCCTTAATCATGTAAAGCACATTAAATTACCTTGTTGTTGAAAGTGTGCTATACAAATAAAATTGCCTTGCCTTATCGTTCACCACCAAGTCTCCTTATCTACTTTCCTCCTTCCAGATGACATACCAAGTACCCTGCTACCTGTCTCTCCAATCTCATTAGCTGTAGCTGTCCAGTCATCTGACAGCACCTCCTGGCCACCAAGAGCCTGTTCCTCCCTCCTCCCTCCTCCCAAAAATTTTCACAACACTCTTCATTTTTCAGTTTCCAACATCTGGTCCTCTGCTCTGTCTTTGTGCTCTTCACCTTGCAGTCACTAATCTCCCTCAGATCACAACATGTACATATGTTTAATAATCTCTTTCTCAAAATCCTAAAAGCTTAGCCCTGTCACCCGAACTTGGTTTTTTGGACTGCACATAAATTCTCTAAAACACAGTTTAAGATGTATCAAACCTTTATTCTACTTGAAAACAACAACAACAATGTTAAGGCTTTTTTGGCATTAGAACCAACTTTTATTATTGCTAGGTGAGCAGAGGAGAAGGCTTGCAGAAGGCACCAATCAAGCGATAACATCTGATTTTGACCAAAGTTAGCCATCAAGATTACTGGAATTCAAATCTAAATTTTTTTGTCATTACTAGTTTCTGATTGTTCTTTTGTTCTGTCTCCTTCAGCTGGTACACTGTCTTACACTGTAAACCCAGAAAAGAAGGAGCTAAAAATCAATGTGACGGATATGCTTCAAGACTACAACTACCATCTCCGTCTCTGCCACAAGGATTTCATCTGTTCTGGCACGGGAGCCTACACTCTGGTTAGAAATGTTGACTTTTATGTTTCAAAGCGTTGCATCTGAGGTCAATACACCCTAATCTTACCACAATATGTTAGAACTAAAGAGTTAATACTTTGAAAGAATAATAATATACAGTTAGACGGGGTTCACATGTTTTGGTTTCGCTTAACTGGAGACTAAATTTGTTGTAGAATAATCCATGTTGTATTCTTATTCTAATTATAATTTCTCCCCGCCTTATCACAGCTAAATTTAAAATGGTGGCTTAACTTTAACAATAGCTACCTTGTTCTATTTTAGACTATCCTGCATAACTTGAACCACTTCTTTTAAGTGACTCACTAGCCATTTACTTTGCATACTCTTAGTCTGACTCAAATCAGTGAACAAAGGTTAATGCTGCCATCACAGTACTGTTGTTTTACTGCTATAGGAAAGATCGGACCAAAGATTAAAAAGCACTGGAACAGTGCTAAATAGACACTACTTTATTGAATCAAAGACAGAAAAAAATAAATATTTTATTCTGTTTCAGGTTAAAAAGGAGCAACCTCTCAAGACGGCCGTCCTTCCTTATTCCAGACCGTTACCATGTCTTTGTGTTGAGGTGACTTCCTTACCAGCAGTCCAGCTTTTTGATCTGTGAGTAATCACTTTCATGAAAAGGCATCAACCTTTATTGCTCCTCATGTAATTCCTTGTAGGGTTGGTCAGCTGTAATGGATGCCCCGAGAGTCCAGGTCTGCCCATTCAAAGACCGTAAGTTAAGTAATGATATTCATACCTTATTATGTCAAACTATATCTTAGACCTTATTTTGCCAACCAAGGGTGCTGACCCCTTTTCTATGCAGGTCTTGAAGAATTGTGGTTTGGAATCACTTTTGATCCCCTGGAGGAGGCTTTGATATGGGAACCAGCTTGTCCTGTCACAGCTCTGGCTTGTTTATGTGAAAAAAAAGAGGATGGGGTCTGCATGGATCTGCCTGATTCATCACGGAGTGTCAGCAGAGATAAGGTTAAAAAAAACATACATCATTGTGCTCATATTGGTATGACATCAAAATAAAAGTTAAGGATTGAATGAAACCTAACATATATAGCTTCAGATAGTTCATTCTTCCATTCTTCTTATCAATCAGTTTCTGACAGCTTATCTTCAGACGATTAACAGTAAGGGTCAAGAATGTTTTGTTAGAATACATGTTCACTAATGTAAAAACGCTTTATGACGTCAACATTTTTCTAGAATTGCTCTGCTCTGGGTGGCTGCATGTTGGAGTGGCTCTGTTGGCTACATATTTAGTTTTGTTTTTTTGTACATTGGTTCCTCTTTTTTCTTAAAGGAGATTGCATTTTTTTACCTGTATACTTTCTAATTTTTGGTGCTGTGAAGCTGGAAGGATTTTTGCTGTAAATCTTTCCCTTTTTGACATTTTGTTATGATGCGTAACCATGGCAACAATGTGGTTTACAGCCGGGAGCAGCTGATTAACATTGCAAAAGCTGAAATAATACCTCAACTGAAACCACAAATCCCCGATGAGTTGATAAGGAGAAGACGTGGATGCAGAGCAGGAGCGAAAAGGAGACAGAGAAAGAGGAAGTTCAAGCCATATATTTCATCGATCATAATGGGAAACGTAAGATCATTGGCTAACAAGATGGATGAACTCCAAGCCCTTACAAGGACTCAGCCAGAGTACCGTGAATGCAGTGTTATGTGTTTTACTGAGACGTGGCTGCTGGATCATATCCCCGACTCCAACGTCTCTCTGCCAGGCTTCCTGACTGTACGAGCAGACAGAGATCTGAAGACGACCAGAAAAAGAAAAGGTGGTGGAGTAGCAGTGCTTGTCAACAACAGATGGTGTCATCCAGGACATGTTACTGTGAAGTATCGTCTCTGCAGCCCAGATGTCAAACTCTTGGCAGTAGGTTTTCGTCCATATTATTTACCAAGAGAGTTCACCAGTTTAATTTTGGCAGTTTACATTTTACATTGATACATGTCCAAACCAAGACCTCCTCTGGGACAATTGGATCACAATCTTGTTTTTCTCTGTTCAGAATCTAAACCACTTGTTAAGAGGCAACCTGTCAAAAAAGAAACTGTAAGAAAATGGTCACAGGAAGCTGAAGAAGCCCTGCAGGGTTGTTTTGCAACCACAGACTGGATGACTCTTTGCCAAGCACATGGAGAGGACATCAATGCCATGACTGAGTGTGTGACTGCCTATATAAACTTCTGTGTGGACAACATCATCCCCACCAGAACAGTGAGATGCTTCCCTAATAACAAACCCTGGATCACCAGTGACCTGAAGGAACTGCTAAACAAGAAAAAAAGAGCCTTCAGGGAGGGAGACAGGGAATTACTGAGGATTATACAGAAGCAACTTAAGGTCAAGATCGAAGACAGCAAAGAGGCATACAGGAATAAACTGGAGAACAAACTACAGAGGAACAATATCCGAGATGTCTGGTCAGGAATGAGAAAGATCACAGGTTGGACAGGAAGGATTGGATAGATGGAAGTCTGGACAGAGCCAATGAACTGAACACATTCTTCAACAGGTTCAGTTCAGGAACTATCTCAGCATCCTCCTCTCCTGTTCCCAGCCAAACAGACATCCCACTCTTCTCTGATCAACAGCTTTCCTGTTACACCTCGGATGTTTTATCCTTCACCTCAGCCATGGACTCTTCTAATTCTACAAGTTTGACTTCAACCAAGTCAGGAAATGCTGCTACCCCCTTTGCCTCCCCCTCCCACTTGTCTGTCTCCAAAAGTCAGGTGAAGAGGCAGCTGGAGAAACTGAACTGGAACAAGGCTGCAGGTCCAGATGGTGTCAGCCCCAGAGTCCTGAAGGCCTGTGGTGAGCAGCTCTGTGGGATTCTGCAGCACATCTTCAACCTTAGCTTAACTCAGGAGAAGGTTCCAGTGTTGTGGAAGACATCCTGCCTTGTTCCAGTACCAAAGAGAACTCACCCATCAGTCATCAATGACTATAGACCTGTTGCCCTGACATCCCACATCATGAAGGTCCTGGAGAGACTCCTGTTGGTACCCCTGAGTAAGCAAACAAGAACGTATCAGGACCCACTGCAGTTTGCTTATCACTGTGGAGTTGGGGTTGAAGATGCCATCATCCACCTACTTCAACCAAGCCGCTGTGATCTGGACAAAGCAGCACTGTGAGGATCATGTTTTTTGATTTCTCCAGTGCATTTAACACAATTCAGCCTGATTTGCTTTGTCAGAAACTCCTGAAGACACAGGTGGAGCCCTCAGCAATCGCCTGGATCAATGACTACCTGACCAACAGACCACAATTTGTGAGACTGAAGAATTGTGTGTCAAACCAGGTGGTCAGCAGCGCAGGAGCACCACAGGGGACAGTACTCTCACCATTCCTTTTCAATCTGTACACCTCAGACTTCCAGTACAAATCAGAGACCTGCCATCTGCAGAAATACTCAGATGACTCTGCAATTGTCGGGTGTATCAGAGATGGACAAGAAGCTGAATACAGAGAGCTGGTGGACCGCTTTGTGACATGGTGTGGAAACAATCGTCTCACCTTGAATGTGAACAAAACAAAGGAGATGATTGTAGATTTCAGAAAAAAAGGGATAAGTCAAACACTGTTTCCATCATGGGAGAAGAAGTGGATCTGGTTGAGGAGTATAAATACCTCGGAGTTCACCTTGACAACAGACTGGACTGGAGGCGCAACAGTGAAGCCGTCTACAAGAAGGGACAGAGCAGACTGTACTTCTTGAGGAAGCTTAGGTCCTTCAAGGTTTGAAGCAAGATGCTGGAGATCTTCTTCAAGTCTGTTGTGGAGAGTGTAATCTCTTCAGCCGTCATCTGTTGGGGTAGCAGCATCAGAGCCAGGGATTTAAATAGGCTAAACAACCTGATAAAGAAGGCTGGTTCTGTTCTTGGGACAACTGTGGAACATCTGGAGATGATGATGCAAAGAAGGATTCTTCGCAAAATCAAAATAATTATGGACAACCCTGAGCATCCTCTTCATGAGACAGTCATACAACAACAGAGCGTCTTCAGTCGGAGGCTTCTTCAGTTTCGCTGCAATACAGACCGCTACAGGAAATCCTTCCTGCCCACAGCCATCATCACCTACAACAACTCCTTAAAGAATTAATTATAAGAGCTATACCAACACTTAATTTCCCTCTGGGATCAATTAAGTATTTTTGAATTTTGAATTGAATGCACATTACACTGTAAACAGTTTCCAAGCATTCTGGATATCTCAAACTGAGACGGTTTCGAATGACGTAAAAAAACAAACAAAAAAAACAGTTTACAGATTAAAGTAAACTCTGTCACTTTGCACTGTACGTGGTATCTGTAAAATGATAGGTTGATCCCAACATTCTATTTCAACCTACAAACCGTGTAAACACTGTTAAACGAAACACAGCCAATGCCATAACTGTGTAGCCACAGGAAGACAGGAGAACAGATCTTCACTGGCTTAGAGCCCAAGGCATGTAATTTAATTGGTTAATTCTGTATTTGTGATAAAAATAACCAATGAAACCGAGAGTGTTGTTGGAAATTTGAAAATAGCCTAGTTATAGATGAAACTTAAGGTAAATAACCTTTGCATTCATGAATGTTTTTCAGATCCGATTTGCTAAAGTGGACCCCCACCCTCAACTGTGCATGAAGGTAAGGATTTTTACCTGCCTTCTATCTATTCGGGTGTTTTACACAACATAAATACATGATGTCATTGTTGGAAATAGATTCTCTCCTAAGACAATGTGTCCATGAACATCTTTTTAGTGGCTGTGTAGTGGCATTTAGTAAGTCCTTGTCTTTATTTGGTCCAGGAAAGGATGTTTAAAATGGGACGTTTTTCTCCATAGGTCCTTTCCAAACAAAATGTAAAAAATCTAGCTTGGATGCTGATCAAGCTAACAAATATTAGCCTAAGCAAATATGTTTTAAGTCAAGCCTGGTTTGAATACTGTTGTTTGGGGTTATCAGATGTAGCCTAGAGTTTTAAGTTCAGACTTAAAGTTTCTAGCCAAGCTAACCAAATTTATCCTGACATTAACACCACCCATTTTTGCCATTGTTCAGGTTAACCATATTTGGAATGAACAAAGACTTAGAATGTCAAACTCAGATATACTTTTAAAGTTGATAAATATGTTCAAATTCTAACTTTTCTCATTTTTGTTTGGGATAACCTAATTTAGCATAAACTGAAACATTCAAAAATAGGAGTAGTTAAAACCCAAGCTAACGACATTTGGTCGAAACAAATAGGTTAAAAGTCAGGCTTTGTTAGTAACCAAATTTAGCATAGCTGATTATCTTGATTATAAATCAATTGAGTTGTTAAACAAAGATACTGAAAGTCGGAGTTTCACCGTCTTGTTTAGGATAAACAGATAAAGCCTTTCAGTTTCAAACCCAAAATTCATGTTGTTTAGCTGAAAGACAATATCTTCTTGGGGATCGGTACCTCTTTTTGTGCTATGGAGAGTGGTCACAATCAATTTCCATTAGGATACCTTGGCTTAACAGCCCAAAGAAAGTCACACAATAAAAAAGAACACTTGTCATTATAATTTTAAGGTCTCTAAATAACATGATAGAGACGCTGCAAACCGCTCCTTTAGTTTCAGCTCATGGATGGATTTGGATCCTTTAAACAAAAGTGTAAGAGATGGGAACAATTAAGTGATTATGGTTCTTTCCGGAGAACGGTAAAATTTCTTCCATCAGGGTTTAGGGTGAGAGGCATGAGTATATCTGGAATTTATCAGAGACAGTGAGGAACCGTGTGACAATCATTAGCCTTCAAGTAATCAGAACCTGTTTTGCAACTTTCATCCAAGGCCATTCGCCCTCTAATATACCTGAAAGAATTAGACTTTGAATAAAACCAGATGGGGTTAGCCTTTTTAATACAGAGCTTCGAGTGACTTGGCATATAACTGAATTGCCCCCAGGGAGGTCTTAGAAGTTTCTGTGAAGATTTAACTTGAACAATACTGGTAAAAACCACATAAGACAGATTTTGCTCAACATTCCTGAACAAATGACTCCAAATGTTTAATGTAATTACAAATAACTAAGAAATTTTAAGAATATAATTAAATGACACATCTGCAAGCAGACAGGAAGCTGTGTTCAGATTCTTCTGCATTCTGTCTGAATTTAGCTGCAAGACTTAGCTACAAGCACAAAGCAGAAGTACTGTATGTTTTGTTTTTTTACAGTGGTAAAGATGTTCAGTTCAGATGTTTTCCATGGGTGGCATAAATATTCAAGGAATTTAATTGCATTTTTAAACAACATTTCCAATCTGTCAGTTTACGGTAGGGTCACAGTCCTGGATCCGATGCCCCTTTGCTGATGGGATCAAAGGTGTGTATTTGCTTTATTTTATTATGCTAATGAAAATAGAAATGTTTATGAATCGACCTATGCGGTAAGATGTCTAGCAGCAACTCATTGTAACTTAATTTCTTTTTCTAGTCTGGGATGTGATTGTGTCGAGGCGACACGGACTCGAAGAAATGCAGATTCTGTCACGAGTTACTGCTAAATTTTCAGTGGGCCCATGGGTGCAGTCTGCAGAATCAGCAGTGGGCGAGACGACCTACACGACATTTGTGAACGTTGTACGTAGCATGCATCATGTACAAAAAACTTGTGGGGATTAATTTAATTAAAACTAAAGCGGATTAATCCCTTTTTAATATCCAGCTGAATATGTTGCATGTGTTTAACCACCTCTTCCCCTATTATTATTTGTTTTTTCTAAAGAATACGCTTGTGCTTGTCTAAGTCAATGTTTTTATGTTGCTCCAAGTTTCCTATTTTTTGCTAGAAAGCGATGCATGTTTCTGAAGCCTCTCTGTTACGAGCAGCTCCAAAAATATAATTACACCTATAAGATCGTGTTACAATGCTTTCTGTCAACATGTCAGCCACATAAAACATGCAGCACTATTTACGGTTGTGGGATGTTGTGTGAATTTGTATCAAAATTGTTACATTTAATTAGATAACAATGTCTTCCACATAAACACTGGCATGAGTGGTTAAAAATAAAACAGCAAATATGGCAACTCAGCATAAATCAGCAGCAGGATACGATTGTAAATTTGTGTCGTTTTTATGGCTTTAGGAGAAGCAGAAACCTGTTGAACTAGAGCTAAAGGGCCAACAGTGCAACTTTTGTCAACAGGTATGTTATGTAAACAGCTTTCTCCTGCAAATACATTCAGGGAACCATGTTGAATGCTACTTTTGTATTTGTGCAGGTGAAGAGGATTGATGTAAAGTATGCTGCCACAGTTGTTCACTGTACCAAGCTGTGCAGTAAGAATGGCTTTTTTTTTACTGCTTGTCTCAAACGTTCTGTTTTTCAGTGGCTTTTGTTCTTTTCTTTTAATGCAAAGACATGCAAACTGTTCCCAGTACTTATTTTTCAAGCGGTATTTACCTTCAAATCGACTGATGTTGAGAATTCTTAAGAGTATTTATGAATGCATGCACCTACTAATCATTTCAGGGGGTTGGTTTTGATAAATAAAAGCAAGATGTGCTTTGCCAGAAGGTAAAGATGGAACTATAAAGGGTGAACATCTTGTTTTTATATTCTACTTAGCTTTGTACTAATAAACAGCAGAATGTGCACTGGGTGTGTCTTCTTTCAAGATTCTGGTTAATGTAGAATACTCTGATTGTGTTCAAAGGTATGCAGAAGACTTCATGACCATTAGTGTAACTTCAAGTAGAACTCGCTCAAAGCTCACCCCCTACAAACATGAACACGTTTTCATTTGCTTTGGATTGAAATGAAAAACATGGATCATGACATCATGCATCAATTATCGTGTTGATTATGTCACTATGTAACATTCGCAACCGTTGTCAGCTTAACTCTCTCATGTTCTCCTTGCTTGTAAAAACAAACAACAAACAACATTTTTTTTAATTTGGGCAAATTTTCATTAAAGTCGCTCTCATTTACGTACATAGTTTCTTTCCTATATTCAGAAAAAGACTGAAATGGAACCCATTAAGACCACTTGTTTTATTCAGAGTTCCAATACATTTCTTATATGGACATTTCATAGTTTTCAGACCAGTTTCTCTTTTTTTGCATACTCTTAGTCACTTTTAACATAAAATGTAACATAATTAACATACAATAATAATACAAATGTTCACTATGTGTCTAGGGCAGAAAGCTCTACAATGCACAGGCTATAAAAATTGGATTTTCCAAAAAAGAAATACAGGAAGGACGGAAGGAAAGAAGGGGAATATATTGATAGACAGACAGGTGGATAGATTAGTGGATGAATGGATTGATGCATGCATGCATGGATAAATGGATTGATAGACTGGTGGGTAGAAAGTATAAGACAGTAGAAAATACCATTTTTCATTATATTCTTCTGGATTTGGAAAGTACAAATTCCAAACGTGTCCCAACTGCGTAGAAACCCTGATAATGGCAACCACTTTCAATGCACTTGGCAAGGCAAAGTAACAGTATTTATATAGCACACTTTCAACAAGGCAAGTGAAGGTGCTTTACATCCTTAGGGGATAAAATACAAGCGGCAATAAAAGTTTAAAACACAACATTAGAGACACATAGACACACATATGACACATTAAAACATGACATTCCAGCTATTATTAACCACTTACTCAAAGCAGCTCTAAACAGATGGGTTTTTAGCTTTGATTTAAAGGAACTCAGTGTTTCAGTAGCTTTGTTGTGGTCTGAGTGTTTGTCCCAGATATGGGGAGCGTAGAAACTGAAAGCTGCTTTTCCATGATTGGTTCTAATTCTAGGGATGATTAGTAGACTAGAGTTGGAAGACCTGAGTGGTCTGGGGGGTTGGTATAGTAACAACAAATCTTCAACATACTTTGGTGCTAGGCCATTCAGTAATTTATAAACCAGTAAAAGTATTTTCAAGTCTATTCTCTGAGGTACAGGGGGCCATTGTAAGGACTTTAGAACTAGGGTGATGTGCTCTACTTTCCTGGTTCTAGTGAGGACTACATGATTAGTGTTACTCTTTGATAAAATCCTAATTCTGTTTATAACATTTTAGCTGAATAAATCTCTTCTTCTCTTGTGTAAATTAAACGAATGTGTTGATTCAGCAGTACTTGCCTCTTTTACTGTCCAGGAGCATATTTAGAAGAGACTGAAGAAACTTAACTGCAGTTTAATTTTTCAGTTCTCATTTACCTTAAACCCAACCTGAGCACATTTTCTGTCTGCAGCAGGCTCATGCACAGTGCCAACAGAACTGTGCTGCAGACACATCCTCACACACACAGCTTTTGCCTTTAGGGGCTAAAGTTAGCTGCAATACAGCACATGCTCATTTAAACTCTTAATGCTCAACACTGACCATCATAAGTTGATAAAAATCCTATTTTCATGAAAATTTAGGCCTGTTTATTCCAAATAGTTAAGCAAAATGTAAAACTCCAGGTTACATTTTAAATTTCTCTTTCCAGTGTCCAAGTCGACTTCCCCGGCTTCTTTTGATTTGACGTGGATTATTCTACCAGCTGCTGCTTGCCTCTCTGGCATCATTATCATCACTCTGGTGCTTTGCTTACTGATAACAGGTAAAATCAAAAAAGTGAATGGGTTTTTTATTTAATCGTTTAATCTGTAATAGGAGCTCTTGTGTTGGTTTAGGCTCACTTCCAATCCCAACCTTCCAAACCCATTAAATGTCTGCATGCTCAGAATGAATCTACAAAAACTGAATGTGTGGTGGTGTCACGGAATTTAAAGCTGTTGTTGTTTGTGTATCCGATGCTGTCCTGCCAACCTTGACTTATTTGCATGCTTAATATTTTCTTTGTAAAGGGGTGGGTTGACAGACAATTTAAAATTACCTCTATTTAGGTCAGCGCTCATTAAAACAGCCACAGGTTTGTTCATCCTGCTCATCTGCTTCCTCATCCCTCCTGTTCTTTTTTTAGTGTATCGTAGGAGGAAAGAGAAAAGAAGAGGCGTCTGTCTCTCTGAAAAACAAACAGGTATTGCCATAACCTTATTTGTTTATCATGCAGTACAGTTTCAAAAGTCCAAACTTTACATGAAGCTTATCTCTTCTCTTTCCTTTCCCTCCCGGTTTCGGCAGACACTGAGGTCTCTGAGGTCCTCAAACCTGACATGCTGAAGTGCGGAAACAACGAGAAGGCCAACTTACTCTCAAACTGAACTGGAAACGGTGCTTAGACCCGAACCACTAGTTGCACTGTGCAGTATAAAGATGTTACAAAACAAAATAAGTTCTCCATTGAATCCATTTTTGCTCTTTTATTAAGTTTTCAATTATAATTTCTAAGTTTTTCATTGTAAATATCCTTTGTAGTGTGCTTATTGTATTTCACTGATGTTTTATGTACACACATAACTATATTTTTGTGCTCTGATGTCAAAACGTTAACACTGACGTTTTAAGTTGAAACAGTCATGATTCTTGAACGCATATTCCTTGGTCCTTATTTAAAAGTAGATTTTCAATAAAAATGTGAAACACACTAAAACAGATTGCATTTTTTCAAAAGCTTTTGTCAAGGAAGTAAAAAAAGCCTTTTAGCCAGCTGACTGGCAGTGCACAGCAACACACACACACACACATATATACATATACATATATATATAGATAAAAAGTAATGAAAGATTTTGTTCAGCCCTAAAAACTTTCCAGTTTCCTAGTAAAAATTTCCATGTGTTTGCTCAGCTACGCTTTTACTACTGTTTGCCACACCTATATCCATTTTATTCTTGTGCAACCAAACTTGTGCAAAGGAAAACATAAATCAAATGACTCAGAGCTTCATTATAAACATCATAAGTGGTATCAAGCAGATTTATATCATGCCTTTCAGATCTACCCAGAAATGATGGCAGTATTGTTTCTATGTTGACAGAGGTGGAACACAAAGAGGAGAAGCATGAAGCATATCTTCTTAAGTAATTGTTGAAAAACATGTTCTAAATTGCGCAGTTGCCGACATCAATTTTTTGGTTATCTGCTTCTCCTTTCATCACTGCTTTATTCAGCCTTCGCCTGCAGCCGCTTCCAACAAAAGCCTTAATAAATACAATCAGGCTCCCCCACCCATATGCAGCATGACTGTTCAACAAGTTCAGTCTTATGGACTTGCATCAAAATAATCTTCCTCCATGTGTTTTTCTTAAATAATTTTTTTTTTCTTCCAAAACACACATTAAACAAGACAAGAGGGGGGAACTTTTGTGCACAAACAAACATGATCTTTGTGTTGTGTGGTGCAAATGTTATAGAAACAGGGATGTAATGGATATGAGTGTATTGACTCAGAAACATGTCTGAATGTGGTTTTCCATAGCCCAAGCAGTAAAGGGTACCTTCAGTATGTTTTTGGCGCACAGTCTTCAAACAAAGGCATTGTGTTGTGTGGGAGAACTATTACTTCAGTGATTACTGCAAAACCATGTTTTACATGTTTGCTTGGCCCACTACATGGCTTGTGACGAACAAGACCTTTGATGAGGGCAGACTTTAGATGTCCAGTTAACTGAGGCCATGTACACACGCAGCTGTTTTTTTAAAATATTTTTAAACCGAATATCCTCACCACCTTGTGAAAAAAAACAACTATCCACACCTAACCGCAGAAATGCATTAAGCACATTCATAGGCATGCCAAACCTGTAGGGGGCAGTAGTTCCCCCTAATCCTATTCAATCAGAATAACGTTCTACATTCTAAATTCTGCATACAGCAGTTATTGAGCTTTTAAAAACAAGCAAGCAAAAAACTGATCATGCCAACACAGCTCTGGAGGGATCCGGGCTGTTTCTGTGTAGAAACACAGGTCATACATGTGATGTCGAAGCATTTTTGTTGCAGTCAGTGACGTTCCAAAACCTAAAACCCCAGTTATTTCCGTCCAAAAGTTAACGATTAAAATAGAAAATTTGCAAATCTTCACTTTGTTCGAAGTTTTTAGAAAGAATAGTTTTTGAAGCCGTAAATCTGCATTTCCGTGTGGATGACAGGCCAAATCGTAGAAAAATATCTTCGTTTTGTGAGATTACCCAGCTACGTGTGGACAAGGCCCGAGTCTTCCACTTGAGATGTGGATCTCTGAAGCTCCTGCAGAGTTACCTTGGCTCTCATGGTTGCTTCTCTGATCAATGCTCTCCTTGCCCACCTTGTCATTTCCGAAAGAGGCCCATGTCTTGATGTTTTTAAACAAAAAAAAGTTTCTTGTCCAACAATAGTGCCTGACTTCACAAATGCACTTCTGGAAGAATGGTCAGAAATTACCATAAACAAACTCCTAAAGGAGGCCTTCAAAGCTGTTATATCAACTAATTAACGGGACTTTTGGTGATTACATGTCCATCCTGGGTTTTTTTAGGGGGCATATAACAGCTGATAATGCTTGTTGTGAGTTGATGGGGAAGTGAGAGCAAAATTGTCATTTTACCATTCAAATTTTTGGGGAATTCAAAGTCAACATCCAAAAAAGGTTAGACCACTTTGTCTCTGGGCAAAAACTTGTATTCCCAAAATAACCTTCTTCCTGAGCACTTTACACCTTCCCACTTCTTTCTCTGTCAGGAACAGTTACCACAGATTTTACATATGCAAATGAGAGCTCCAAACATGAACAGAAGCTTCTCTATGCAGCCAATTGTGTTACCAATCAAGCTTGAGGCTTTTAGCACACAAGGAACTCTGATGGTGAAAAATTCAGAATTGGTCTGTGTCTCTAGTTACGGCAAAAAAACCAAACAAAACATTTCCTTGTTTGTTTGGTTTTCATATGCATAGTGAGTTAGTATGTAAAACATTTGGTTAGTTATCTAACGCAACAAAAAATGTGGTCTGCTCAATGTGACGAAAACAGTGAGACAAGCACACATGCACGTCTTAGTAAAAAAAAAAATTCTGGTTACAAAGCGACATGTGTTTTTTTTTTTTTTTTTTTTACCTGCACACTCAGGGAAGACTTCCTCTTGACATATTCAAAAAATATTCTGCTGTGTTTAGGGAAAATTTGATAGTAGTTTATCGAGAACCCTATGGTTTTCTTTTCACTCTGATGCCTTCGTCTTTGTGAGGAAGTAATTACGAGATCAGAATGCGGAAAAACATCCACAGCAGGTGGCTCGAATGCTCAAGTAATTTTTCCTAATCAAATTTTGAGTTTCAAATGAATGGAAGGAGCTATTTCTTTTATTGAATGCATTCCTTCTAGTCAGACTATAACACTAAATTGCTACAGATTAAAAGTTATGATGATTTAGCCTACAGTTTTTCTTTTTTCCCCCAAAAGCAGAAAATCATTTAATATGATCATAAGTAATGATGGAGATAGATAGATAGATGGATAGATGGAAAGATGGATAGATGGATAGATAGATGGATGGATGGATGGATGGACAGATAGATTATTTATCCCTAAAAGGGGAAATTCAGGATATGGATGTATCACAATTAAAGCTGTGTTCTGTTGCTGAGTTGACGACTGACTTTCATCCCTAATTACAAGAGACAATGATTGTTCAAAGGACTGCAATTTCAGACCTCAAGTCAAAAGTTAAGTCTTCAAATGAGAATAACAAGTCAAATCATGAGTCTATAGAGCTTAAATCCAGATCATAACTTTATTGTTTAGAGCATAAACTGAATTAAAGTCTATGGTCTTTAGAACAAAAGTGCACAAGTCCAAGTCATGAAAATGTCAAGTTAAAGTTACAAATATATACTACATTAATACAACTCAAGAGACAAATGCCCAAGTCAAGAATATCTAAAGCGCAAGCCCAGGTCAACTCATGAGTCTATAAAGCACAAGTCCAACCATAGTCCCAAATATCTAAAGCAAAAGTCAGACTTCAAGTCTTTGGAAAATGAGTACAAGTTAGGTCATAAATCAAGTAGGGGTGTTGAGATTACCGGATTCATATCAATACAGTGATGTGTTTTTAAAAGTTATAGTTCATCGGTATAGCAGCCGTGAAAAGAGACTGATTTGGTGATTAAATCTAGATGTACTGGCTTTTTTATGTCTGTGTTTAGATAAAGATCGATCCATCTTATAATAAGAGACTCTATGCTTTACTTTAGAAACAGATTCCACCTACATATTTAATTTTGTGTGTTATTCCTCTGATTTACACACATTAGTTGATATAAAGCAGACAATGACTAGCGCTAATTAAAGTCATATTACAAACTACAACCAGAACGTGGTGAGGATGGCCGAGGTTTTTAAAGTGCTCAAACCAGCTACCAGTAAATACGCACAACTAACTAACCTTCGTGTGTACCTGAGACAGCGACGTGCTGTGCATGTGAAGAGTCCCGCCCTTCACCTAGCTTTATCTATATCAAGTTTGGACTTGACTCAGGGGAGAAGGTCCATAAATTGAAAACAACTTTTTTTTCTCCAATGCATAATCTGAACATGCTTTTGTCAAATAATGCTTTAATTTCAGAAGTACTTAATTCTATTCAAACCAATCCAGCCCTTTGTGAAAGAGCAATTTTCCCAGGCAATGAGTCTTGTTTATGGTTGTGGAGGAATTTTGTCTTTTTCTTATTTGCAGAATTGTTTTATTTCAGCCTCATTGGAGAGTTTTTAAGGCTGTTGTTTAACAGCATCCCACAACGTCCCGATGAAATGTATTTCTGCAGTTTGAATAAACTCATTTTAGAACATTAATTTTGTTTTTTAGAGCCATTCAGAAGTGGATGTTCTTACATGCTTTGGCTCAAGGTCTCAAACTGCTGAATGGGTGTTGGGTGTTTTTCTTCGGTATGTGGTAGACTGCAGGATTCATGGTTCTCCCATGGCGTTGCTTTGCAAAATATTTCTTTCCAGACAATGACTGTTTCTCATCTCCTCACAAATTACTTTAGGGCAACATGTGTTGCTTTCACACTACGTCATGTTCTCAGACAGATTATGTTTAGGAGACTTCTTAAAGGTCAGACAGTAATCCAGCCTAGATGTGGTTAGTGAAATTCATCTCAACTCTCTAAAACTGTGGTTAATTATAGTTGAAACATGATTTAACATGGGGGAATCCAAAAAGAGGCAAGTTGGTTAGGAGAGCTTGAAATTCATTGGTAAAAGTGTTTAAAATGAAGCTAAAAAGGGAAAACAGAACAATTACACAACGGGCAAATAGTTTTTCACAGCACTGAATGCTCAGGTGTTTCCATCCATCCATGCATCCATCCATCCATCCGAGAGCTCTGCGAAAGTATTCATTCTCCTTGAACATTTTCGAATATCAGTTACAACCAAAAATGTATTTATTGTAATTTTCAGACATTTTTCAATATAGGCCAAGCATAGTCGGTCCAGATGGAGAACATCTGTAAACATCAGTTTTTAATTCTTGCCACAGATTCGCATCTAGCTTCAGGTCAGGACACTGACTTGGACTTTTGGTAAATCTCTGTCTTAGTTAGTACTCCTGTCAACAGATTCTCCCACCTGAGTTGTGGATCCTTACAGTTTCTCCATAGCTATTACGGGGTCTCTTGTTTGCTTTCCAGTTGTGCCATAGTTATTCTGTTTTTGGCATTGAATAGTACTCAAAAAGATGTTCAGTGCAGCTTCGAAGGGAGTTTATTGCTCCAGATTTTATTTATCGGTGTCAGAGAAAGGTGGGTTTATATTGGTGCACCCCATACTTTTCAGATTTTTTTTATTAATTAAAAAAAAAAAAATTTTTGTTGTTAGCAGCTGCATTAAATAAAAACAAACAAATTCACTGATGTTTGAATGTAACATTCTTTTGTCGAATTTTTGATATTTCAAGCAGGAATATTTTTTACTTCCTTATGTGTAACATATATTTTCATTGTCAAGGTCCTGAAACTTAAAGTGCCCATGACACCATTTTTCATGTATAGTTCATTGAAATTGTCATATACGGATATAACCGAATTAAAATAAACTTCTCACAGAAGTGTATGTCTGTATAGAGATTGGCTCACAAGTTGATAAGCACACCATTGAAAATTGGATAATTTCTATCCCTGGGGATGGAGGCGGAAGTGACGTGATTGGTAGTATGCTCTCAGAGAGAAAACTAACCTTTTGGATTTTTAGTCGGTCGATCTTTTCTCCAAATTTGATCTTCAATGTTGAAGCACTGCCACATCGGTGTATAGTAGGATATTGTTCCATCATCAGAAAAGAAGGTTTGAACCAGTCCAGCTTTCCAAAAGATCCGGTTCGTTGAGAAGAGTGGGCAAAAAAGCTGCGTCAAACTACAGACAAGTGAGCCCCAACAGATGCATCAAGGCTGTGCTCTGCGCACTCTGAGGTAAGCCAAAGTAAAGCAATGTACTATATCAATATTTGTCATTTGAACATTGCATAATAATAATTGCAATTGATATAAAAAAATATAGATCTACTGTATTCAGTAGATAAGACATATGACTAATCTGAATATATCATTCAGTCTTATTTGAGAATAATGACATGCTAGATCCATATAGAATCTAACAATAACTGATGAATAGAGATTTTTCTAGTTTTATTGCCCCTTAGCGTTCCTATCTCCCTTGGACTTCGCCTACTTCTGAGTTTAAATCAACCAATCTTTTTGACCAACTTCTGTGTACATCATTGGAAAGCTAAGAGTCTTGTGATTCCAATGGGGTATGCTAATCAAGGATAACTGTAGACACAGCGAGCGCTTTTGGCAAACCACCCCCTAAAGAAATAATGTTCGACTCACCATTCGTAGCCTCACATAGGTGACAAAACCAGCTATCTCGAACAAAAACGGTCTTTTTACATTCACAAGGATCCAATTAATGTCCTCCAATTAAATTGTTAGTCCACCACAAGTCTGAGGTCCATAAACAGGCAAGATCCAGATAAACATCTGCTCTGACCTCAGCTGGTCCTGGGGTGGCGGGGCTGCAGCACAGGAACTGGCTGCTTGCTATGAGCGCTCCAGAATGGGAGAGTTGCCCACAGCAGCACCGCTGGATGGTGAGTAAGGATACGTGCTTCACATCAGAGTCTCCAAAAGTCTCCAATAACACCAAAAAAAGTTGCTAGATTTATTGCTGGTTGGTTTTTAATTAAAAGATTTGCTGAAGTCGCTAGCAATGCCGGAGGAGGCAGGCATACTGCCAATGATGTCACGGCAATATAGTGGTGGAGGGGTATCGAGGAACACACAGTGTGGCATGAAAACAAACTTTTCGGCTCCCTGTTGTTAAAGGGATATTCCACCCCTAAGTTAAATTTAGTCTATTGCCATCTTCACCAGAGTTAGATGAGCGAGAAAAAGCCCTTTTTTGACCAGCCCAGTTGTTTTCCTAATCTGGCAGCAGTCCTTTTGCTTTATCTTAGCACAAACAATGCAAGTGAATGGTAACAGCTAGCATTTCGTGTGCAAAAGTCGTGAAAACTCCTAATTATTCCTGGTGACCCCAATAATCATATTGATTGCAAATTAAAATAATAAGTAACATGAAGGAATTACAGGAGCTGATTTAGACTCGAGTCGATGTTGCAACAAAGTAAGCCACCACACCAGGACATGACGCAGCAGCTTCAAAAGACAAATGCGTGAGCTGCACTGCGTTTTTACTGCTGTAGTTGGAGTAGCCTACATTATAAGTCTAATGCAAGAAAATGGTTCTTGTGTAGCAAAGGTTTGCGAAAACAAGCTGAAGACATACAGCAACACAATGTTTCACAGAATTCATCTAATGTGCAACGAGGATAACAATGGCTACTGAATACTGAACGGATACCAGATAGAGAACAAAGTGCATCATCAATGGCTGTAAATAATGTTCTATTTCCTCTAATTCTTTGGGTTTAGCTGGGCTATTATGAATTACTGTCACATCCTGGTTTACTGTGTAACATTTACAACATTTCATTCTGACTGTAAATGACAAGTTTTGTAGAGTCCCTTTTAGATAGAGTAGAGTCACTTTTAAGGTGGCTTTTGTGAGCGCTGTGTCATGTCCTTGCGCTTTGCAGCGGCCGCTTATGGCTGTGCTGTGTTTTAATGTAATAAGGAATAATTACGATCATTATTGAGTAATTTTCATAACTTTTCCACACAAAATGCTAGCTATTACTATTCACTTACATTGTTTATGCTAAGCTAAACCAAATGAACTGCAGCCAGATTAGGAAAATGACTGGGCTGGCTACAAAATGCTTTTTCTCACTCATCTAACTCTGGGGAATAATGCAACAGACTGAATTTCCCTTAGGGGTGGAATGCCCCTTTAAGTTTGGATCGTTTTATGAATTAAACTGGGCCAACTAAATGTTAAGATGTTTATTTTTTATTGTGTGTCGTTTTACTTTAAAAAATATTGCTGAGATGAGCACTTTAAGGAAACAAAAAATTTAAAACAGCCTGAAGCAAAGCTTTCAACAACACTGAAATTACTCTCCTTGTTAAGTATCACATCTTGGAAAAACATCATGCAAACCCTACATCAATCAGTTGGCAACTATCAGAATGCTGTAACTCAAATGACATGACCGTGCAGTCATTAATTGGTTTTCTTCACATGTTCAGGTTGATATACTCAAATTGTTGCATATTCGGAGAATTATCTGACTTGGAATGAAAGTGTGTTACTATAATGTTTTTTTTTTGTTTTTTTTTTACAATTTATGAGGATCACTCTTATGCAGTCAGTATCAAACTAACAGCCAAGGTAGCTGATGTTTGAGAAAGTGCATCCAAAAGGGAAGTTTTTCTTTGACCTCAACAGCTGGTTTAACAAGCTGGAAATGCAGTGAAATCCAGAAAAACAAACATGGAAATGTCAAGAGAAATCAGCCAATATATCAAGAATATAAAACTGTGTAAGTGCAAACAGCTAGGGAATCTCCAGCCATCATATCTTTCAAGAAGGAAACGAGATCAGTGTCCCAGAGGGAAAGGTGTTTTGGTGCCAAATGTGTGACTCAATCCCAGGAACAAAAGCAAATGACCATGTGAAGATGCTGACTAAGCCTGGTGAGAGAGTATTATTCACAGTTTAATAAGTCCTGTACCACTATGAGCTGAGGCCACTCAGAGAAGAACCACCCTTTTCTCCATGAGCTGTGTCTTTGGCACAACACCGGATGGGAGAAGCTGGCGGGACTGTGTACATATAGCAGCTGTTTTCGAATGAGATGTTTGGTAGCCGTCTGAACGTGCATGTTTGCAAAAGGCTAGTTTGTTAGCTAGCTAGCTAGGTAATTCTCCAGTTTAATGACGATGCCAAATTTAACCTGGGGATATAAGTTCCTAATATTTCATATCTAAAATAATGAATCTGAATATTTTCTTTTAAATGTCTCATGTTATACAGTAGTTCGGCCTTTCCCTGTATTGCCACAGCAGCGTATAATGGGAAGAGACCGATCTTGGGTTTAAGCTGTTTACATGTTCATGAGCCGACAATATTCTTGTGAACAAAAACCTATGCGAGGGATTTTTATAGTGATATAAAGTTAGCTCAAATTTACATGTATGCAATTTATCACATAAATTATATAATGAGAGAGGGAGGATAGATTTTTGGCCATGTGATGATGTGTTTTTTTTCTATTTTACAGTCCTACGACAGAGACCAAAAAGGCCCTGACATCAGATTTGGTTCAATCATTTCCCAGTTTGAAAGACTCATCAAGCAGTGGCAGCGTGAGTGTTTTTTGTAAAAGGTCATTGCGATATTTATTTGGGGTGTCATGATTCTTAGACCGATTCTATATGATTTAGGTCACTATCCAATTGGATTTTCAATTTAACCTTAACAGCGGGAACAATAATTTGATTTTGTCTTCTGAGGACAGACAGACATACAGAAAAAACCCTGTTCTAACCGTAGCCCATGGTGTCAAAAATCAAAACATGCCTGATATCTATTAATCAAAGATTTTGATTTCTTGGCAGGAAATATGGTACACCCCAGGACGGAACCACTAGATTCCTGGAGGAAAGGCTGCGGAACGTCAGAAAGAGGCTGAGATCAACCAGTAGGTCTTGGAGCACGGCACAGACACCGGCTCAAACACCAGATGATGGCACTCTTGCAAGGGCTCTCATACCAGGTAATTATTTAACTTAATTATTTGATGAAGAAAAGCATCCATATTTTAGTGACTAACAACCATACATGCAAATCAATTGCTTTTCTGCTAAATTCACCATTTTGATCTCGGAAAATAACATTCACGTGAGTCGTGCAAATATATAATAAAAGCATGTAATTGGGGTGGGGGGCTTATGTAGACACACCACTGAGAGCATTGAACCGCTGGGACATCGCGCTGATAGTGAGGTGAAAGTTATACCACTGTATATTACATCATGTTCAGTTGTTTTCTGCCGCTTAGATTGATAATTAGCGGCAGTGCTAATGCGTCAGTCTACAGAAAGAAAGTTATGTCGACACAGAGAGGTTTGTAGCAGCCTACTGCGGCCTCACCAGGTCTTCTTCCACGCCGTTCCCTGTCTCTTCTCCAACTCTGTTCAGGTTTGAGGTTAAAATTGTTATTTCTCAAAGGCTGTCAGCTGACAGTCCCACTCATGGCAAGAGCCTACTCCGCAGTGACAGTCTCTTTGTGGCTTTGGCACACATACTGCACACTCCCAGGTGCTTCTGGGTTCCTCCTCTTCCTCTCAGGTAGTGTCCCCCTAAAAAGAACCTGTGGGCACACCCTTTCCTCCGAGAGCCCTGCCTATAGATATCTGTCAGCTTCTGGCCCTCGAAAAGTGGGATTAATGAAACTACAATCTAACCAGCTGCAGGGCAGGAATTGGCTGCACATAACTGTCTGCAGAGGTTCTATGTTAGTTGGATACTGAATGACAAAATCACAGGTATGCCATTCCACAGCATATTCTAACCTATATCTTCTACAGATGGCATTGGCGAACTCGCGCTGAGGCAGCTGCCAGCCCTGCTTCCTCCAACCACTTACAAACTTGGCCGTGGCCGGAGTTCAAAAACGGTTCGCCACACCATTGAAGAATGCAACTTGGCCTTCATCGACCATAAGCCTGCATCTAAAGGGGAACTTTTTTTCTTTTCATTAATATATACCTGTTAGTCCTGGGCTCACGAATGTGCTCAAACGCACACACACGCATATCCAGGTTTGTTATTATATAACTAGTGTTTCCGACTATTGTCAAGCTATCTACAAGCTTACGTGTTGGTGACTATCAAAGCATCCTAGGCTTTTAAAACATGTCTGCAGTGCCACTGACTGATCGCCTCGTTACCACACCGCACTGATGCAGAAAGTAACATATTTATAAGAAGGTTAACGCTTTTGTGTTTTAATCCATTCAGACCTTGCTGTAAGAGGTTGAAGTCTTCTAAATCTACAAAGAATGTGATTGATTTATGGCTTCTTAGGTCAGTTCTGGTCTGAATGATTTTTTAAATTGCTTTCCATAATGTGAGCTATATGCCATAACCATCCAGTCAAAATTAAAGATGCACTGAATCTTTTCCAAATTGTAAACCTAACTAGACTTTATCTTAAAACAATATTTAAAGAAAATGGTCCTCAAAATCTCTTTTTATTTTTTTTTATTCTACTATACTAGTTGGTAGACATTTGTTCCTTACTCACTACTCTCTCTCTCTCTTTCTTTCTCTCTCTCTTTCTTTCTTTCTCTCTCTCTTTCTTTCTTTCTTTCTTTCTTTCTTTCTTTCTTTCTTTCTTTCTTTCTTTCTTTCTTTCTTTCTTTCTTTCTTTCTTTCTTTCTTTCTTTCTTTCTTTCTTTCTTTCTAATTACATTGATTTTATCTGTTCCAGTTCTTGACCTGAATGAATTGACCTGAAACATTTTATTTTGTTTACATTTAAATAAATAAAATTTCAAGGTGGCGCCTTGTAAAGATTTCAGCATTGTTTAAGTGTTTATTGCATAGTATATGCTTGACATGACCAAATCTAGCATGTATTTTGTGACAGTTTTATAGATACGGATGGTTGCTATTTTCTGTCTTACAGGTTGTACTGTAATGTGTTAGAATTATTTGGTCATATTGGTTAATTTGACCAAGCATTTGGATTGATTACTGAACAATATATGTAGTTGTTGAAACAACCCAGAATTTTAAATCATTTGGCCCAGCATTTGGGTAGAGTAAATAACACATATTTAGTTGAAACAACCCAGAATTGTAGTTAATTTGACCCAGCATTTGGGTAGAATAAATAACCCAAATTTGGGTAGAATAAATAACCCAAATGTGTGGTTGAATTTACCCAGAATTGTGGTTATTTTGACCCAGCATTTGGGTGGGATATTTAACCCATCTGTTGGGTTAGAATGGAGTAAACCATTTGGGGCAATATTGACCCAGCGGTTGAATTATAAAACAGCCCAAATTGGGTAATTTTTAACCCAGCAGTTTTTAGTGTGTGCAAAGGGTTGCCAAAACAAGCTGAAGACATACAGCAACACAATGTTTCACAGAATTCATCTAATGTGGAACAAAGCTGGACAATTGATGGTATGAACATGAAGAAAGAACAAGTGGAGATTTTGCAGCAACATCTTAAGATCAACAACGAAGTTAAAACTTGGGGACAACTGTATGTTACAAATTGAAAATGTCTCTTAGCTTGCTAGCTAATTAGTTAGACCATCACAAAGTCCTGATATGTTTCTATAGAAGGTTTGTGGGCAGAGCTGTAAAGATGTGTGTGAGCAACGCGGACTACAAACCTGACTCAGTTACACCAGGAATGCCAGGAAGAATGGGCCAAACTTCCAGCAAACTAATGTGAGAAGTTTATGAAAGATCCCAAAAAAACATTTGATCTCATACAGTTTAACTGGCAGTTCTATGAAACATTATGGAAAATTTAAACAAACCTCTGAGCATTCCTTCTTTTTATTCTGGCGTTTGGCAATTACAAAAATGTATTACCCTAACTGACCTAAAACAAGAAAGGTTCAGTCTGACTTAATGTCAGACAGCGTTGTGGCCTTCAAGCCTGGTATTGGTATTATCTTTAGTTTATTTGTACAGCAAGTGAAGTGACAAGAGGTATTCAGTGACTGAACAGTTTCTCCTTCTGGTGACTGGGTGCCATACACTTCCACAGAAGTACTAATTTGATGTTTTTGCTTGCTTTCCGTCTGTTTTCTGTTTTTATGAGGAACATGCTTTGGCGTGCCCCACTTGTCATAATAGCTGTGGACCCACAAGTAATATCTGAGGTGTAACTGCCTGAGTTTCAAGTGGCCTCAAGCAAAGATCACTCCAGATCGTGTAAGTTCAGTTTTAGGGTGTGTGTCCATAAGGTACAAGGCTGTCGAAATAGCAGAGTCAATTGTTAGGAATGCTTTAATATATTCTTTTTAACAGCCTATATATCACCTCAGGTTTTTTTCCTTTTCCTCTGAAAGAATGAGATAAACTCTATTACCTAAGCATGTAAAACCATGGATGTTGATAGATGATTTGTTATGTGGGTCATGCAGAGAACAGGGCAATTACAGCTTTGTTGGGACACGCAAACTACACTTGTGCATCAACATTTAAAAGAAATGTGGTGATATGGTGGCTGTATGGTATCTGTAGATGTAGCCCAAGCACTCCTTCATTACAAGACAAGACAATAAAATCTTATGAGTTGTGATGACAGCTGTCAATGTTTGATTGCTTGTTGCTTTTTTACAAAGTGGCAATTATGTGGCTCTAAAACTTTCAGTGTGTGCCTTACAATTCTATGGCTCACGAGTGTGGGCTTATAGTAATGGGTGTTCTTAATGTGGAGAAACTATTTAGACAGTTGTTGACGTCGCCCTAGAGCAAGGGCATCAAACCCAGTAACATAAGGTGCAGAAATTAGAAATATTCTCTGAGTTGAAGCTTACAATGTAGATCTAAGGGAACAAACAAAACAAAAAACAGACAAGTTTTCCTGTTTTTTTTGCTTTTTGGTTACTGTTAAATGTTCATGATCATCACCAAAGATATTCTACCTAAATACATAAATTCCTATTTGTTTAATCACAAATTCGATTCAGTTTTTTAAGCCATGTCCAGGCCTGATTACTGTTTGGCCTGCAGAATCAAAACATTACTTGTACACAACCTGTCTGAAAGCACGAAGTAGGCTAAAGATCTAAAAGAAATGTGAGAACAGACAAGAAATGAAGTGATTGACATTGACAGTATGAGGCATTACCACAAATGGAGAAAATGGAATGGTGGTGATTTGTCCCAAGAGTGCCTCCCCTGTCTTAGTTAAGATTAGTGTTCATGATTCAAAAATAAGAAAGAGACTGAGCTAAAATGGCTTCCAAGGAAGAGTTCCAGGGGCTAAAGGACTGATGAACAAAAACAAAAAAATGTCCATCACACTATTCCAACAACATACCTTGATGATCTTCAAGACTTTCACTGTTTAAACTGGACAAAAAGGGTAACTTGTTGCAATGTGTACATCCTGTCGCATCTGGTGTAAAAGGATATATAAAGAACATCACACTGATGCTCAAACATGGAGGCATTGTTGGGGCTTCTCTGAGGCCTCCAGACATTTTTTCAACAAATAGGATGACACTCACTATTAAGGGGTGGGGTTTCCTAACTTTTCCCTCAGATGGAAAAACCAGTTTTTTTTAATACAGTTTTTGTTTTGCGAGTAAAACAAGGTTAGTTTTGTTGCCTGCGTACAAATAAATCACTTTCCTTTACATATATAAAGACAAAAATGATGTTGACATCAATATGTCAACATTTCTTTAAAAAAAGTGGGACAAACTATTGTGGTTTTAATGGATTGTCGGAATTCCTGTACAACTCCATGATTTAGACTCTTGTTTTGAGTAAAACATGATGTAGTTCCTCCTCTTTTCCCTTGTGTTGAGTCCAGTGGTGACTTTTGTGTTGACTCTAAAACCCTAAGTTAATGCATCAAGCAAATCAATGGATGGATGTGCCATAACTTTCTCCAGCTGAACAAAAACAAAACTGAACTTATTATTTTTTTGACCTAAAGTGGAACAATCAAGAGTCAGCACACAGTTCAGTTACTACAGCTAGAAACTACTGATCAGGCCCGAAATTTAGGCGTAGTAATGGACTCAGACCTGAACCTCCAGCGTCACAAAAAGGCAAAAACAAGGTCAGCCTTCTATAACCTGAAGAACATTTCTAGGATTAAAGGACTGATGTCCCAACAGGACCTCAAAAACTTATCCATGCATTTATCTTAGTCAGACTGATTACTGCAACAGCGTTCTCACGGGTCTGCCTAAAAAGTCAATTAGACAGCTGCTGCTAATCCAGAAGCCTACTGCTCGCGTTCTCACTAGAACCAGAAAAGTAGAGCACATCACCCCAGTTCTAAAGTACTTACACTAGGCATTTTCAAAGTATACTCCGTGGCTCACATTCCACAAATCATGATGATGTGTGGAATGTGAGCCTCGGCTGGAAATAGTTTTTAAAATGCAAGTAAACACGGGAAGTACAATTAGTGTTTGTAATCTGTATCAGCTGAAATATCAAACTGGAGTCATGCAGAGGTCCGGGAGCTTCTGGCCTTTAGAGCTGAAGACCAGACCGCCAAACAGTTGACAGGGACTGTGAAGGACCACCACCTTTGGGAGCGGCTTCCAAAAAGACCTGAGGAGTGGGGCACCATTCAGGATAAAAAAAAGTTAAGTCCAGCTGTTTTCTCTGTTCATCTCTCTTCCGTGTCATGGTTAATACACAACCCTGCACGTCGACAGCCCGGACACCACCCCCACACCCCCCTTTATCCCGCCATTATGTAATCTTTTGTGAAAAACACCTATTTGAGCAACATTGCCGCCACAGGCTGAGCACTTATGAATGACCAAAGGGCTCACTGATGCCGTTATTGAAGAGATCATGTCTGTGATTGGTCAGCCCAACATCAGCCCCAGATCATTTCACCACAACCACGCTTTAAAGTCGACATAATTAGCAGTCAATGGAGCTTTTGGGTACTAGATGCTATATTACAAGGCCACTTTATCTAATTTTTTGGGGGCAATTTTGAACACCAGGATGTGTAGAGAACAACAAAACAGACTGCTGTGTTTCTTTGTTTACATATGTTTTCAGAGTATTCTATGAGCTGCACTTTTAGTAAAAAGCTTTCCAGCTCAATCAAAACTCGCTCTCTGTCAGCCATTGTGCCTTGAGTGGATGTGCGTTTACAAGCTAATGTAAATAAACTTTCGTTGACCAGAAACATTACTGGAACGGTAGTCAGATCTGCAAGAAAAGGTCTGCACCCCCTGCTGCCCTGGTGGAGAGTTGCTTTGCAATGCTTACACACCAACAGAGAAGTATAAAAGGAAAATGTCTCCATCTAAACATGTGCGTGTGGGTGCAAACTTGACGGAGAAGTATAAACTAGGCTTTAGTCTTGTTTTTTTGACAGGACACTTGATGACTAGCTTTTATTGTGCTTTGGCAATGTTTTTCTTAACTCATAAATCAGTTTTCACCTCTTGTTGAGGACTTCAAGCCTGGTCTTGACAAGAAGGGGGCTATTCCGGGATCACTAGTTTGTTTGAAAATGTGACTAATCTGAATGAAACTTTGTTATGCATGATATTCAAACCTTGACTGATATTATTTTGCACTGAGACAGTTTGGGATTTGTGATGCCTTCACTCAGTTTGTGTGAACAAATATTGAATGTGAATTCTTAGTTTTCCTAAAAATATTGCTACAATTTTGACTAATTTTTGTAATTTACTAGATGTATTGTCACATTTCTATTAATAATCAGATCAGCTATTTGGTCCTCGTTATTTCCTTTTAGGAAGACTCCTCCATCAGCATTTTTATGGTCACAAAATGTATCTGATTACAGGCCATAAAAAGTCTAAAAAAACCTTTGGTGAAATCCCAACTCACATAATGAATATATTACCTTTGATAAGAGAATAAATATAGTGTTTTATCTCCATATTGCTGTAATCATAACTCAGGAAAGGTGTCTGCCACTACTCCTTGGTTCTTGTTGAACTTTGTATTGAGGTTTGGGATTGTGCTCCAAGGATTAAATTTAAGGTTGCGATGACACCTAGAGTCGTGTTTTGCCCTTTCTTATCACAGAACGATATCACTCACTTATTTAGGTGTTTACTGAACACAGATTGTTTCAGTCTTTTGTGTGTGAAGCAGGGTCGCTATGATACACTGCAGCATGTTTAGGCAAGGCAAGGCAGTTTTATGTGTATAGCACACTTTCAACAATAAGGTAATTCAAGGTGCTTTACATGATCAGAATCAGAATCAGAATCAGAATCAGCTTTAATGGCCAAGTATGACACATACAGGGAATTTGACTCCGGCAACTTTTCTCTCCAGTACAGAACTTAAATAAGTGAAATAAAGAAATAAATACAAATAAATAATAAAGGATAATATATACACCAAACCGGGCTTATTTTACAGTGAGTAGGTACAGCAGTGCAGAGTTATAGTTTATTGTTATGTGAATGGACTCACACTCTGTGACTACACAGAGTTCATCAGAGCGACAGCCTGGGGGAAAAAACTGTTCTTGTGTCGGGTGGTTTTGGCGTACAACGCTCTGTAACGCCGACCTGATGGGAGGAGCCTAAACAGATTGTGGCCAGGGTGTGAGGGGTCTGTGGTGATTTTTCTGGCCCGCTTCTTGACCCTGGACTGGTACAGGTCCTGAATGGAGGGAAGATCAGTACCTATGATCCTCTCTGAGGACCTGACTGTTCTCTGCAGTCTGTCCTTGTCTTTTCTGGTGGCGGATCCGAACCAGACAGAGATGGATGAGGTCAGGACAGACTGGATTATTGCTGTGTAGAAGATGGTCAGCAGTTCCTGAGGTAGGTTGAACTTTCTGAGCTGACGCAGAAAGTACAGCCTTTGCTGGGCCTTCTTTCTTATATAGTTAATGTGGGAGGTCCACTTCAGGTCCCGTGTGATGGTGGATCCTAGGAACCTGAAAGTCTCCACTGTGGGGACTGGCCTGTTGATGATTATGAGAGGAGATGTTGATGGGGGTCTCTTCCTGAAGTTCACTGTCATCTCCACAGTTTTGAGCGGGTTTAGCCCCAGGTGGTTCTGACTGCACCAGAGGACCAGCTGTTCCACTTCCCCTCTGTATGCAGACTCGTCACCGTCACGGATGAGTCCAATGATGGTGGTGTCATCTGCAAACTTCAGGAGTTTCACAGAAGGGTCCCTTGACGTGCAGTCAGTGGTGTAAAGGGAGAAGAGCAGTGGGGAGAGAACAATTCCCTGGGGGGCGCCGATGCTGAGGGACCGGGAGCTGGATGTGAAGTTACCCAGTTTCACCTGCTGCCTCCTGTCAGTCAGGAAACTGGTAATCCACTGACAGGTGGAGGGAGGCACGGTGAGCTGGGACATTTTTTGATGGAGGAGCTCTGGGACGATGGTGTTGAATGCAGAGCTGAAGTCCACAAACAGGACCCGAGCGTAGGTACCTGCAGAGTCTAGGTGGTGAGGGATGTAGTGGAGAGCCATGTTGACTGCGTCATCCACTGACCTGTTTGCTCTATAGGCGAACTGCAGGGGGTCTAGCAGGTGATCCGTGATGTCCTTCAGGTGGGTCAGCACCAGTCGCTCAAAGGATTTCATGACAACAGATGTCAGGGCGACTGGTCTGTAGTCATTTAATCCTGTGACGGGGGACTTCTTGGGAACCAGAATGATGGTGGAGCGTTTGAGGCAGGAGGGGACCACACACAGTTCCAGGGAGTTGTTGAAGATCTGAGTGAAGATGGGAGCCAGCTGTCCAGCACAGACTTTCAGACAGGACGGAGACACTCCATCAGGACCTGATGCCTTCTTAATCCTCTCTCTCTGAAATAGTTGACGTACATCCTGTACGTCAACTATTTAGGGGGTAAAATAAATTAGGGGGTAAAATAAAAATAGCAATAACATGCACAGAGCATATGACAGGTATAAGCATTACTCAAAAGCAGAGATAAATTTAGGATAAAGTAAAAACAGCATGATTTATTACTTCTGCTAAAACTGCCTTGCTTTAAGATTTTAATCTTTTAAACAAGATTTAATCAAACACTAGACTTCTTATGAAATGCTTGAACCAGTTCCTGTTTTATATAGATGCTTGGATATGTTCACTGCTTCTTTAAATTCCACACACAGGACAAATTTAGCTTTTAACGAACAGATATTCTGCCTCCCACCTGTTTACACTCATCCACTACAAAAAAAAGAAAAAAAAAGAAAAAAACCTAAATCAGACTCAAGGCTTTTAGCACAAGGCCAGAGAGGAAAGTAATATCTGATCTGGACTTCCACTCTTAGTCAATTTGTCCATCTTTAGTTTTGTTCTGAATTTACAATCGTTATATTTACCTTTTGTGTCAAGATTTTCTTATTGTGCCACTTATGTTGGTGTTACAAAATTAAACAGTTTTAACGTTAGTCTAACTACCATGCTTGGTCAGTCACTAAAAGCATTTGAGAAAAGTGAATCTTCATTAATGCAGACAGAGCGTCTCCATAACGTAGCATAGTTTTGTGTAACGTACATATTTGATTTGCGAGATGATTCGTTATAAGATAAAGAAGTAAAGAGATAGAAACCACTCATAGCTTTTAGCCAGACATTTAAAAATACGTATTCATTTGAGGTTTTTCAAAACTGTTTGTTGTAAACTTTGCAAATTCCCAAAATAGACTTTGATGGCAGATGCCACAACAATAAAAAAATGTTATGTGTTGTTCCCACATGTCTTGTTCTGACGTGTTTCCAGTCAACTTTAAATTTTAGATAAGAAAATGATTGATTCATGGAAAAGAGGAAACTGTGTAAAAGACAACTTTACAAGACCTACAGTGGTTTTGACATGATCTTCAGCCTAATATTGCTTTAGATATGGTCAGAATCGTTGTATTTTGAGCTTTAATGTAATTAATTTAAGGTTAAATTTGCTGTAATTAAACCTTTACTTAGGAAACATTCTCTCAATCAAGATGACTTAGTTAATTACAGACCTACAGTGGCTTGCAAAAGTATTCGGCCCCCTTGAATTTTTCCACATTTTGTCACATTACAGCCACAAACATGAAGCAATTTAATTGGAATTCCACGTGAAAGACCAATACAAAGTGGTGTACACGTGAGAAGTGGAACGAAAATCATACAAGATTCCAAACATTTTTTACAAATAAATAAGTGAAAAGTGGGGTGTGCATAATTATTCAGCCCCCTGAGTCAATACTTTGTAGAACCACCTTTTGCTGCAATTCCAGCTGCCAGTCTTTTAGGGTATGTCTCTACCAGCTTTGCACATCTAGAGACTGAAATTCTTGCCCATTCTTCTTTGCAAAACAGCTCCAGCTCAGTCAGATTAGATGGACAGCGTTTGAGAACAGCAGTTTTCAGATCTTGCCACAGATTCTCGATTGGATTTAGATCTGGACTTTGACTGGGCCGTTCTAACACATGGATATGTTTTGTTTTAAACCATTCCATTGTTGCCCTGGCTTTATGTTTAGAGTCGTTGTCCTGCTGGAAGGTGAACCTCCGCCCCAGTCTCAAGTTTTTGCAGACTCCAAGAGGTTTTCTTCCAAGATTGCCCTGTATTTGGCTCCATCCATCTTCCCATCAACTCTGACCAGCTTACCTGTCCCTGCTGAATAGAAGCACCCCCAGAGCATGATGCTGCCACCACCATATTTGACAGTGGGGATGGTGTGTTCAGAGTGGTGTGCAGTGTTAGTTTTCCGCCACACATAGCATTTTGCATTTTGGCCAAAAAGTTCCATTTTGGTCTCATCTGACCAGAGCACCTTCTTCCACATGTTTGCTGTGTCCCCCACATGGCTTGTGGCAAACTGCAAACGGGACTTCTTATGGTTTTCTTTTAACAATGGCTTTCTTCTTGCCACTCTTCCATAAAGGCCAACTTTGTGCAGTGCACCACTAATAGTTGTCCTATGGACAGATTCCCCCACCTGAGCTGTAGATCTCTGCAGCTCGTTCGGAGTCACCATGGGCCTCTTGGCTGCATTTCTGATCAGTGCTCTCCTTGTTCGGCCTGTGAGTTTAGGTGGACGGCCTTGTCTTGGTAGGTTTACAGTTGTGCCATACTCCTTCCATTTCTGAATGATCGCTTGAACAGTGGTCTTCATGGTGTTGTTGCTCCCAACATTCTCTTAGACAACCTCTGAGGCCGTCACAGGGCAGCTGTATTTGTACTGACATTAGATTACACACAGGTGCACTCTATTTAGTCATTAGCACTCATCAGGCAATGTCTATGGGCAACTGACTGCACTCAGACCAAAGGGGGATGAATAATTACGCACACCCCACTTTTCAGTTTTTTTATTTGTAAAAAATGTTTGGAATCATGTATGATTTTCGTTCCACTTCTCACGTGTACACCACTTTGTATTGGTCTTTCACGTGGAATTCCAATTAAATTGATTCATGTTTGTGGCTGTAATGTGACAAAATGTGGAAACGTTCAAGGGGGCCGAATACTTTTGCAAGCCACTGTATATCTAACCTTCCTTTCTTTTCAAAATCCTAGAGAAAATAGCTGCTAATCAAGTATGTGAGCATCTAAACTGTAACAACCTGTATGAAGAATTTCAGAAAAGTTTTAGAGCTCATCATAGCACTAAACAGAACTAGTGAAGGTTACTAATGATATTCTAATGGCCTCAGATAATTGACTTGTGACTGTTCTGGTCTTATTAGATCTCAGTGCTGCTTTTGACACAGTCGATCATAATATTCCCTCAGAAAAGCTTTAACATGTTTCAGGGATCAAAGGAACAGCACTAGGCTGGTTTAAATCATATTTGTCTGATATATTCCAGTTTGTTCATATAAATGATAAATCTTCTTTACACTCAAGGGTTACTTGTGGAGTACCACAGGGTTCTGTGCTTGAATCAATTCTTTTTTACTATATATGCTTCCAATTGGTAAAATCATTAGACAGCATAGGATAGATTTCCACAGCTATGCCGATGATACACAACTATGTTTATCCATAATTCCTGAAGAATCCAGTCAGTTAAGTAGATTACAGGCATGTCTGGAAGAAATAAAACATGGATGACTTTAAACTTTCTGCTTTCAAATTCTGACAAGACAGAAGTTGTCGTCTGTGGAACCAGAAGTTTGAAAAAGAAACTGCTTAATCAATCACTTCATCTGGATGTTATTAAATTGGCCTCCAGTTATAATGTAAAGGACTTTTGCATTATTTTTGACCAAGACATGACATTCAAATCCCATATTAAACAGATTTTTAGGATTTCCTTCTTTCATCTTTGGAATCTTGCTAAAATGAGAAACATCCTGTCCAGGAGTAATGCTGAGAAACTAGTCCATGCATTTGTTACCTCAAGGCTGGACTATTGTAATTCTTTACTATTAGGAAGTCCACAAAATGTAATTAAAAGCCTTCTGTTGATCCAAAAATGCGGCAGTAAGATTTCCGCAGAAAATAACAAGAGATATCACATTTCTCCTGCTTTACCTTCCCTTCATTGGTTCCTTTTTAAATCCAGAATATAATTTAAGATCTTCCTTCTTACATATAAAGCCCTTAATAATCAAACTTCATCATACATCAGAGATCTGATTGTTCCATATGTTCCTAACAGAGCACTTCGCTCTCAGACTGCAGGTTTACTGGTGGTTCCTAGGATTTCTAAAAGCAGAATGGGAGGCAGATCTTTTAGTTATCAGGCTCCTCTCCTGTGGAACCAGCTCCCAGTTTTAGTCCGTGAGGCAGACACCCTGTCTACTTTTGAGGCCAGCAGCTGATAGGTACCGGCAGGCCAGGCGGAGTGCGGCTCAGATGGTCGCTAAGGCAAAAACTCGGGCATGGGAGGAGTTTGGAGAGGCCATGGAGAACGACTTCCGTACGGCTTCGAAGCAATTCTGGTCCACCGTCCGGCGTCTCGGGGGGGAAAAGGTCTGCCACAAACATTGTTTACAGTGGGGATGGTCTGGTGCTGACCTTGATGCGGGGGAAGGGGGGACCACAGAGTGTGTTCCAACTACATGGGGATCACATTTCTGAGCCTCCCTGGTAAGGTCTATTCAGGGGTTCTGGAGAGGAGGGTCCGACCGATAGTCAAACTTCGGATCCAGGAGGAACAATGCGGCTTTCGTCCTGGCCGTGGAACACTGGACCAGCTCTACACCCTAAGTGGGGTCCTGGAGGGTGCGTGGGAGTTTGCCTAACTGGTCTACATGTGTTTTGTGGACTTGGAGAAGCCGTTCGACCGTATCCCTCGGGGAGCCCTGTGGGGGGTACTCCGGGAGTATGGGGTACCGGGCCCTTTGATACGGCTGTTGGATCCGTGCACAACCGGTGCCAGAGTTGTGTTCGCATTTCCTGGCAGGAAGTCGGGCTTGTTTCCGGTGAGAGTTGGACCCTGCCAAGGTTGCCCTTTTCACCGATCCTGTTCATAACTTTTATGGACGGGATATCAAGGCGCAGCCAAGGTTTTGGGGGGATACGTTTTGGTGACCTCAGGATCGGGTCGGCTTTTTGCAGATGACGTGGTCCTATTGGCTTCATCGGAACGTGATCTACAGCTTTCGCTGGAGCTGTTCGCAGCCGAGTGTGAAGCGGCTGGGATGAGAATCAGCACCTCCAAATCCGAGGTCATGGTCTTGAGCCGGAAAAGGGTGGGGTGCCTTCTCCAGGTTGGGGATGAGGTCCTTCCCCAAGTGGAGGAGTTTAAGTATCTGGGGGTCTTGTTCACGAATGAGGGAAAAATGGAGCGGGAGATTGATAGACAGATTGGTAGGGCATCTGCAGTTATGCGGGCGCTTTACCGGTCTGTCGTAGTGAAGCCAGAGCCGAGCAGAAAGGCGAAGCTCTTGATTTACCGGTCGATCTATGTTCCTACCCTCATGTATGGTCATGAACTCTGGGTGGTGATCGAAAGAACGAGATCACGGATACAAGCGGCTGAAATTAGTTTCCTCCGCAGAGTGTCTGGGCTCTCCCTTAGAGAAAGGGTGACAAGCTCAGTCATCCGGAGGAGGCTCAGAGTAGAGCCGCTGCTCCTCCACATCGAGAGGAATCAGTTGAGGTGGCTTGGGCATCTGGTGAGGTGTTTCTGGCACATCCCACCGGGAAGAGGCCCAGGGGAAGATCCAGGACACGCTGGAGGGACTATGTTTCTCGGCTGGCCTGGAAGCGCCTTGGGATTCCTCCCGAGGAGCCGGCCCAAGAGGGAAGTCTGGGTCTCTTTGCCTAAGCTGCTGCCCCTGCGACCCGACCCTGGATAAAAGGAAGAAAATGGATGGATGGATGGACTTAGAACTTTCCTTTTTGATAAAGCTTATACTTATGCTGCTTAGACTGTTGGAGGACAGACTGACTACTTTTCTGCACTCTGCTACTTTCTCATTGACTACTCTCCAGTTGCATTTTTTGCTGTTATTTCGACTGTTAATTTGTTTTATCTCAGTGTTTTTCTCTCCATAGAAGGTACACCTGGTCTCGTATCCTGCTTAGCTGCAATGGCCTGTTGGACAGGGGGCGTCGACTGGGATTATGCTCCCAGTAGCTGAACGTCCTCCGTTTCCTGTTATCAACTTTTTACTTTCTTAATTATAGAAAGTACTCTTACATCAGTTCATTTTGTTCTTTCTGTGTTTCTGCTCTGTCCTCTCAAACCCCCGGTTGGTCGTGGCAGATGGCCACACGTACTGAGCCAGGTTCTGCTGGAGGTTTCTTCTTGTTTAAGGGGAGTTTTTCCTCTCCACTGTCGCTACATGCTTGCTCAGTTTCAGGGATTGCTGTGGTTGGAGTCTGCATCAACGGGTCGCAACTGCCAGTCAATCAGTCAGACAATCTGCTGCCTTAAATCTGCCTTAAATAGAAAACTAACTAAAACTTTAAACTGATTGAAATGTTTGTGTGATTGTATTGAAATTACTTTTCATGTAAAGTACCTTGAGATGACATCTGTTGTGAATCGGCGCTGTATAGATAAACTGAATTGAATTAATGTCAATGTTATAGTGGCTTCCTGACTCAGAAAAGGTTTTACTGCACTTTTAATTGGAATCCCACAGACAGTCTGGAAGCAAAGGAAAATGAAACAATTACTGTAAAAATAATACCCACATAGCATTTTTATTTCTTCCTGTTCGATTTTAAATCAGGTTAAATTGACTCAGTTATGGTCACGAAAACTATCTCTATTTGAAAAATGACAGAATGAAGAGACAGATTTGTTACGTTATACTTTTTTTTAATTCAGAGGTTTACATATATTTCCTTAGAGTTGTTTAGAATTATCTTTAACCTGTATTACTTGGGTCCAATGATTTGTTGTTTTTTATTAAAGAACTATTTGTGCCCAAGCTTTTACTTCCTAACTGATGTCCGAAGATGTTGCTTCAACATTTCCACATGATGTTCCATTAAATGTGATGTCATCTATTTTTTAAAGGACACCAGTCCTCTCTGCAGCAAAATACCCATTCAATATGACCACCTCCCTTCACAGTTAATTTACAGTTGAGATAGTGCTTTCAGGCTTGCTTTGTTTCCCCCTTTTCCTCCAAACCTAAAAATTATTATTTAGGCAAACACTTTGACTAAAGCTTCATGACACTGCTGGACATGTCTCTAAGCATTAAGTTATTTGAACTACAGGGTATAGCAGGGCATTGCAAACCATAATCTGGTAACTTATGTTGCTTTTGTCGCTGAGCGACATTTCAGCCCACAGTAGTAAACCACTACAATGACCATGAACAGGTATTTTTCTTTTCTTCTGGGGCTGATTCAAACATTTTATGCCAAACAGGCTCATCTCTGGTGCAAAGATCCTGCCTCCTTAACAGTATGATGACTGAACATTGCCTACTGTATGTACTTTTTAAAAGTTGTTTGAACAGACTTGGCACTTGCAAGGATATGGAACTTGGACCCAAGGATAGACCAGATGTGTGGTGGTCAACAATCCCATTTTTTTTAAGTCATAGTAATCTTAGTGTATTAAAACTCCTAAACATAAAAAAGGTAAATAAAAAAATATCTCAATCTCTCTCATTATTCTGGCGTTTTGCAATTAGAAATAATTTTCGCAGTCATAACAGACCTAAAACAGTAAGAGTTGAATCTCATTTAATGTCAGATAGTGAGAAATACAAAAAAAACTTTTATTTTATAAAGCCTATATAAATATTTAGTTTCACCTATAGTTCATCTTTATCTAAATTGTTGGCAAGTTTGAAAAAAAAGGTCCACCATGTGTTTTACTTCTTTTTTGCAGCTGGAGCTCAGCTGACCCAATTTTGCATTGTATCCCATCAAGTTACACCAAACGTTCTTTTCTGCAAGCTCAGAGCGGTCGCAAGGACCCAAACTCGTTCAACATATATTACACAGTAACACCTTCCTAAGCATACTTTAACCTGTCCAAAAAGTTCTCCCAAATATCTTTAACTGTTCACAAACTCATGTACTTATCTTTTTTGGTGTTGGTTTTTTTCCAACTCCACTATGAAAAAAAGCAAACGTGACTGAGTCTGTCAAATCTTCCCACATGTGTTTTTAATTCAAACAAAGGTTTTGATTTCCTTTGTTACCTGCTGATAACAAACAGTGAATCCAGAGCTATCTGCATTATCTTTGGAGTGTGATTGAAAGAAGACGCAATACATATTTGTAAGGTGTTTATGGAAACATCTCGTAAAAGTGGAAACATCCAGAAGCTAGGTAAATCGTGCTTTTGATCTCGTGCTTTTGGTGGTGGGACAGAGGGACAATGACGGTTCTCCACCCAGCACATGAGATTAAAGATGAAATTGAAGATATTCCTTTTGAATACTTTGAACTTAGCATAAAGGGAAAATAGATGTAAGTTATTGTTGCTACAAAGATGTAAATATCACAGGGAAGATCCATGCCTGCTGGTACAGAAATGATTGTCTCAGCGTTCTTAAACTAAATGCTGGCAGCAAAATAGAGATTAAGAGCTAAGAAAATGGAAAATTGTACGGAGCCCGTACATCAGCAGAAAAGATATACATTCCTGGAACAGGCTTTTAACACAACTTTTAGATTTGGTAGATTTTATGAAACTGCACTGCAGTATTCAGACACATGTTGAACACTGCCATCTTCTGGCCAGATAAACAAATGTAAAAACTGCTTATATTCCAGGTTTAGTTTGTGTCAGTTGGATCCTCTCATATGACTCATAATTAATTACTCTAATACACTATTATTTTCTTCTTTGCAGCAGCTTTCTGTAACGCAGCATCCGGAAATTATGTGTTTGAGAATCATAATGAGCATTTATTTCAACACATTTTCCTCACGTTTCTACAGTTGAAACTTTTTCCACCCTCCAGGCTTCTGGTATAGTCTTAAAAATTCTGATTAAGTAAAGAAAAAAAAGTTGAGGATGGAAATGTTTTTTTTTATTTACAGACTTTATTTCTTATTCTGTTGCATAACAGAAAAACAATCTGAATTTCTGAGGAATTAAGATTTTACTACAGTGATTTATATTTAGAATGTGACGTTTGTCTTTGAATTGCCATACCAGTTTGGTTCTTTTTTCAAGCTTACTAACAATTTTGTTTTTCAAGTTGCTTACAGATAAACACACTTAATATAAAAAAGGGCAATGTCACCACTTTTTTCAATCAAGTGGAATGACACCATAAAAATTTCCCCTAATAGCTTTTTAGTAATTCATAGTTATATACTTTAAACATTGCGATCATAATTTTGCTTCACATTCTATCCCAGGTTTGTTTGTGGTGGCATTATATTGCAGTTTATATTTAAGCGTATATTTTGAAGTTGACACTACAGGTTCATTAGTTGATTTGAATTTTTATTCTGTTTAAAGCTATATTTCCGGCAAATTATTTTTGTTTGTTTTTCTTTGTAAGCACTCGCTATTGTTTGTCCCTTTGTTCAGGTTCTTGCATCATTGGATTGAACCAAGTGAAAGTTTTTTTCCCCTGTTTTTGTATAGTATTATTTTCTCTTTAAAAGTAACTTTTTGAGTTGTATTGTATGACGTGTTTTGTTTTGTACAGCATTTAATTGTGTACATTTGTTTCTAAATTAAATTCATAATGTAATTCCTGTTTCTTTCTTTGGATTTTGTTGTTTGGTCAGCTGTATTTTGATTGGACAGACTGATAAGATTAGGTGTGTCGTCAAATCTTGTATAATGCAAGTAAGATTGTGGCAACAGGAGTTCTTAAGATGGCAGAAATAAAGAGCTGGGAAAATTTCATTCAGAAGAAAATGTATGTATCGGCTGATGCAGTCCCTCTTTCACATTCAGTGATACTCATGCTACACTACCTCACATGGTGATTTTATTTTCTTCAGCTTCATTAAATACATAACAAAAAAATCCTACTGTTCCTTCTGCATGAACAGACCAACCAGCAAAAAGGTTTTTTGATAGACTTTCAGTTTATAAAAACATTCAGATAAAGGGACCCTTGGTTTGATGCCTAAATCTTTAAATCCCTGCATTTTCCAATGGATTTAAAGCTACTACCTCTATAAAGAAACCTGCAGCACTTTTTTTTCTTTATGTGTGATAGTCCTCAGTATAAGAGTCAGAAGAGGTAAACATTGGGCTTGAGATGGAAATCAGATCTCAAAGAAAACTGGAAATTGGCACTGGCCTGGACAAGCCTGAGCCTAGGAATTTTGTTTTTAGCTTCAACATTATTTAACTTCTGACCTTTAACAGCACCCAAGGATCATAATCAAGGCTCAGTTTAGTTGCTAAGCAAAGTATTAAAAGAACAACTTTTTAGAATTTTGCATACTTTGAGTGTGAGGAAATAACAGTCCTCCCACATAAACTGGTTCTGTCTGACCATTTTTGGATAACTTTTGAATTTACTTTAACTGACCATCCCAAACCTGAAAGAAAATATAATTATAGTAGAGCTTTATCAGACAAGGCTGTAACAAGTTTTAAAGAATCTGTTCCATTGAGACACAGAGGAAAGTAACAGAGTAACACAGTGGAGGGTAGCAATTCTATCTCTAACCCTTCAGAAATTGATGGTCTGATTCATAACATTACTTCCTCATTGCTTTTGGCATTCGATAGTGTAGCCCCCTTAAAAAAGAAAGTGATTAGCCATAGGAGGTTGACTCCCTGGTTCATTGCAGAGCTGCATACTTTAAAGCAGAATACTAGGAAATTGGAGAGAAAATGGCACGCTACATACCTAGAGGATTCCTATTTAACCTGGAAAAATAGTCTGCTGCTGTATAAAAAGACCTTTGGAACGGCATATTTTTCATTATAATTAGAGGTGAATAAGAACAATCCTAGGTTTCTTTTTAATACCGTTGCCAAACTTACACAGAGCCACAGTTCTGTTGAGCTAACTGTTCCCCCAGCTCTTAGTAGTGACTTTATGGGATTCTTCATAAATAAAATTACTTTTCTCTCAGTAAGTGAGGCAGCATCTGAGAGAACTGTAGAACCTCATTTGTGTTTCGACTGTTTTGATTCAGTCAAGCTTTCGGAATTATCAAAAATATTAGCCTCATCTAAACCTTCAACTTGTATGTTGGACCCAATCCCAACCAAATTATTTAAGCAAGTGTTACCTTTGGTTCCTGGCCCCATTTTGGATATGATTAATCCATCCTTAGTAAAACTTTGTCTGACAGATTCCAGTTTGTTCATATAAATGATCAATTTACATGAACAGAACCCTGTGCTTGGACCAATTCTTTTTACTATATATATGCTTCCAGTTGGTAAAATCATTAGACAGCATGGGATAAATTTCCACAGTTATGCTGATGATACACAGCTATGTTTATCCATAAATCCTGAGGAATCCAGTTAGTTAGGTAGATTACAGGCATGTCTGGAAGACATAAAAACCTGGATGTCACTTAACATTTTTCTCTTAAATTCTGACTGGACAGAAGTTGTCATCTTTGGACCAGAAGCTCCTAAAAAGAAACTGCTTAGTCAGTCATCTGGATGGTATTAAATTGGCCTCCAGTAATAACGTAAAGAACCTCTGGATTATTTTTGACCAAGACATAACATTAGAATCCCATATTAAACAGATTTTTAGGATTTCTTTCTTTCACCTCTGGAATATTGCTAAAATGAGAAACATCCTGTCCAGGAGTAATGCTGGTAAACTAGTCCATGCATTTGTTACCTCAAGGCTGGACTACTGTAATTCTTTACCATCAGGAAGTCCACAAAATGTAATTAAAAGCCTTCAGTTGATCCAAAATGCGGCAGCAAGAGTTCTGATGAATATTAAAAAGAGAGCTCACATTTCTCCTGGTTTAGCTTCCCTTCATTGGCTCCCTGTTAAATCCAGAAGAGAATTTAAGATCTTCCTTCTTACATACAAAGCCCTTAATAATCAAGCTCCATCATACATCAGAGATCTGATTGTTCCATATGTTCCTAACAGAGCCCTTCGCTCTCAGACTGCAGGTTTACTTGTTGTTCCTAGGATTTCTAAAAGTAGAATGGGAGGCAGATCTTTTAGTTATCAGGCTCCTCTCCTGTGGAACCAGCTCCCAGCTTTAGTCCGTGATCCATCTACTTTTAAGGCCAAACTTAAAACTTTCCTTTTTGATAAATCTTATAGTTAGAGTGGCTTAGGTCATCCTGAGCTATCTCCAGTTATGCTGCTATTGGTTTAGACTGCTGGAAGACAGGCTGACTACTTTTCTCCACTCTACTTTTTCTACTACCCTCCAGTTGCATTATTTGCTGTAATTTTGACCGTAGACTTTGTTTTTTCTCAGTGTTTTTTTCTCCATAGAAGGTGCACCTGGTCTTGTATCCTGCTCAGCTGTAGAGGGGCATCCCAGTAAATGAGCATCTCTTGTGTCCTAACATCAATTTTCACATTATTTAATATAGAAAGTACTCTCAGTTCATTTTGTTCTTTCTGTGTCTCTGCTCTGTCTTCTCGAACGCCCAGTCGGTCGTGGAGGATGGCCGCTTGTACCGAACCAGGTTCTGCTGGAGGTTTCTTCCTGTTAAAAGTGAGTTTCCCTCTCCACTGTCAGTACATGCTTGCTCAGTATGAGGGAATGCTGTGGTTGTGGAGTCTGCATGAACAGGGCACCACTGCCAGTCAATGACTCCATGCAATCTGATGGGATTCCTTAACTAGAAAACTAGCTAAAACTTTAAACTTATTGGAATTTTGTATTGAACAGACTTTCTTGTAAATATGACAGACTGTGATTCAATTGAGTTTATTTATATGGCACTACTTCATTCATATACAGAAATACATGATGATCTTGGTCTAATGATACAGAGCTTCAAAGCCAGTTGCATGTATTTAAATGTGATTTTAAACAGTGCAGTCAAGTGCAGTTTATTCTCCAAATTGATTAAAAGCTTACTTTTTTTGTTCTTCTTTTTAACATGTCCTGTTTGGCAGTGTGGAGCTCATAATTGGTGTCTGAGTACCAAGTAGAAGCCCAACAGATTTACTTTCACAAGCTGAGCAGTACAGCTTTTGCTATAGTACTCCACTTGATATATGTGTGAAAAATCTTAATTATGAATTGCTGGGGGTTTTATTTCCTGATGTTATGGACACGGAGACGGAAAATTAAGGGGAAGAAAGAAAGAAGATGAAGAAGAGAGGTAGGAAACAAAAAGTCATGAGAGAGGGTGAGTTGAAAATACAAGAGAGGAAAGGGAACAAAGAAAACACAGGAAGACATTGAAGTCTGCCTCCATACCCACAGGACGGCAGAGAGAGGGGAAAAACAAAACAAAACGAAAAAGGAACATCGAGAAAACAAACAAAACATCGTGAACTAAGAACTAAACAACCACATCACACAAAAATGGATATAAAAATACAACAACAATGTCACAGAAAAACTCATGGTACCGATCAATCAAGCTCTAGTAATGACAATCTCAGCCCAAGAATATATCTGTAAACACCAGAGACCCCACATCTATGTGTGTGTGTTAGCATGCTGGTGCATATAAGGTTTCTCCATAAGAGTGTTCGATAGTTAGCAAAGGAGAACCCCAGGGGAACATCCAGAGGCTACTATGCAGGGGCCCGGGGGGCAGCAGAGACGAGTCACTACCTGTTGTTGGCTGAACTCCAGGGATTCCCTTAGAGCTTGAAATTCTTTGTGGAAAACCTCAACCAGGGCCAGACGGGCGTCTAGGCTGGTTAGCTTCTTATCTAATGAGTCCAGGACATCGCTGTAGCTTTTCTCTGGCGAGATGGTGGAGGTGCTGGCCTCAGAACGGGTGCGTTTTTGTGATGGTGTGCTTGTCGGCATAGCAGAGGTCGATTTTTGTGGCTTGCCCATAACAATGTTGTCAAAGCACTCGTCCAAGTAGCTTTCCAGGCTGTGCAAGGTTTCCTCGTCCAGTTTGTTTTATGGAGAAATACAAAATAATGGTTATTATTAAACATTTTCTATATTTAGCTCGAATGTTATGTTTTTTTTTACCTGAGTTAGTTTGTTTTACCAGTTTACCGCCATATTACTTACGCACAGTTCTCGCAAGATCTCAGCAGCAGCTCATCTCCTGTACCATCACCTCTCCTCTTCTCCTGCCCTGATTAAAAGCTTTCTAAGGGTAAAAGCACTAATACATATACAAATACACATGCCTTAGAGCATGAATTTTAACAGGAACCCCAGTTCCCGAACCTACGTTAATATATTAATTTCACTTAGAACAATAAGCGACTACTGCATCATTAATTTGCTTTTCAAACTTTGTTAACAATGTTGCTGACATTTTTTATTATTATTCATATTTTGAAATCACTGGTTAATGAAAATTGAAAGCCTTCTTCTGTATACTGTTCGAAAGAATAGTAGTTTCTGAACTGTCAGTATCAATAGATTCTATCCAAGATCACAAATATCCCCCCTAACGTTTGTAGCCATTGTTGGGATAGCAAGAAAAACTTTTCTCTCAGCTTTAGGAATGCTGGAAGAATCAGTGACCACACGATGGCAGCAAAACCCAAGGCTTGAGAAGTGATCAACTGCTGGTTTTCTCAAGGGGTTAGTAACTGGGGATGTGACAATAATGCCATTCATCTGTTTGACTTCAAAGACAGCAGCCACCATGAATATACAAGAGTGTGATGGGTGACTGGGATCCTTCTAATCTTTGCTATATGTAAACAAAGGACTGTCACAGATGCATTTTTTCCCTGTTTGGAATTTGTGAAGCATTAAGTCTAATGGGCATTTTTAGTTTTATTGTTAAAATCTTTACTAAACTCATAAAGTCAAAACTCTCTCATCTTGTGAGCTGAAGATACAATTACTCCGCTGATAGTGGTGGTTTCTGAATGTATGTAGGTCTTTATTAGTCATCAGTTGGGCAACTGAATGCTATACAAAACATAACAGGTCTTCTGATAGGAAACAAAGTGTGAAGAGTGATTACATCCCACCTGTTGTGATCTCTTTACACTGGCATCATGTCTGTTTTTCTAATTAGTGTACAATTGTACATCTTTTCCTTTAATTTTATTTTCACAAATTTGAAGAGTATGTTCTCACCTTACTCATTTGAACTTCTGCACCTTCACACTTTAGTTAAAGATCTAAGTTTTCTTTTAGTTCAGCAGATTAGAATGATTATATTTACTGGTAAGTGCTTTTGGTTTAACTGATTAACTGATTTCCTAAATGGTTCTTCAACATGGATTATTGCAATTTGGATTGCAATTATGCCACCAAATCCAGCCTAAACCATTGCTAAAAGATGGATCCATGCTTTCATGCTGTTTATGATGAATTATGGCCCTAGTATTCGCATGTTGCTACTGAAATAGAGTAATTGAATCACACAACGTTTTTCCAACCTATTGTTCAATTTTGGTGAGTCTCTGTTACCTTTTTTCAGCTGAGGGTTGTGGCACCCGGTATGGTCTTCTGCTGTTGTAGCCCATCTGCTTCAAGGTTTAACAAAGATACTATTCTACATGCCTTGGTTTCAACTATGGTTGTCTTTCTGTCTCTTTGCCCATTGTTATCTGAACTCGGAGATCAACAAGGCATTTTTGTCCACTCAAGTAATAGTCACTGAATATTGTTACTTTTTCAGACCATTCTCTATAAACTCTGAGAGATAGTTTTTGCTTGACTTACAATTGTGACTTGTTCAACCTCACTTAAATACCCTTTCTTCCCTGTCCCGTTGCTTGGTTTGAACTTCATTGAGTCATCTTCACAACATTTAGATGGCCAAATGTGTCAAGCTGCTGCTGTGTTATTGACTGATTCTATATTTGTGTTTACAAGCTCATGAACAGTTGTATTTAATAAAATGGCTGGTGAGATTTCACAGAAACATGAGGATGTAGCTCTCATGTTTTAGTTTTCAATTATTTGACAATGATCTCATGGAATCAAAGCTTGACTGAGTATCTCTGGGAAGGAAAAAGCATGGTTTAGTGCCATCAGCTGTTTATGGTAAAACTTTCCTTTACAGTTAAAGCCTTCAGACGCAAGCATTACCTTTCTGTTATGCCTTATTATGTCAGTCTGTCTCTGTCTGTTCATCCCTGCCATCATCTAAGCCAGTGTTTCTCAAACTTTTTTTTTTATCATTCCACACTTTGGACAAAGGAGCATGCACAAGCCCCCCATGCTTTTATCGCCCCAACAGAATGGTGACCACGCCTGATTTTTAAAGTGTTTTATTTATTTAAATAGCCGAGTTAGTCTACAAGTTTTTAAGGGTATAAATTAGTTGGAAAAAGGGGTTGCGCACTGGTATAAAACCGGCTCAGAAATATATGCTGTCAGTAGTTGCTACATGTAGAACTTCAGCTCATAGTTGGAGAAAATAAAAGTTGTATTTTTATCAAATTTACAAAGCTTTCAAAAATAAATAAATAAAATTAAGAGCAAGATACTCATCCCTGTATTTCCTTCGTGGTTGACCGTGTGACTTCTCTGACTCTGAAACGTTCCCTGATCTTTTTAGATATTTGTACATTTTGTAGATGGAATTACTGATAATGCAGCTATTTCAGCTTGTTTTGTTCTGCTGCAATATATTCCAACGTCAAACTCCCAGCCCGATGTTCCAGGTCCCGGTTTTGTTTACAATGATGATCACAATTGCTAATTTATTTGGGTGTGTTTAATTTTGTGAGAGGGGGGAGCTGGTTGATTTAACTTACAGTGCTGTGAAACATTCACAACAACAGAATCTAGGGGGGAAAAACTATTTAAATCCCATTGATGTCACGCCCCACCTGCAATACCTCTGCGCCCCACTAGTGGGTCTCGCCCCATAGTTTGAGAAACACTGATCTAAGCCCAAGCAATGAAAGAATGACAAACATGGGAGACCAGAGACAACAGACAGGGATGAGCTAATCCTTGTTGTGTAAAATTCCAGACATTCCGATGGGATGTTGTTTCCAGAGAGGGCTAATCGGAGAGCGCCGGTGTAGCCCTCGCGCCAGGGCTTTGCACTGAACAAACAAATATGGGCCTCCCCATCACTGTGTGGAAATTTTGATGTTAAAAGGACACTCAGAGATTCTCCCACCCTTAAGTATACATGGAAAGATACATGAACGGACACGTGCATGGAAACAAAGGGGGAGAGGTGGGAAAATAGAACAAAGTTGAAAGGTTCAAAAGCGAAAACAAGGTCTTTAGATGGGGACATATGAAGAAAAATGCTATCTAACCTTCTTTGGCACAGGACTTTATAGTCTCCTCCGAACTCAAGAAGCACTTCCTTAAATGCTGCAGAACATCAGAAAGTTCAGAAGATCAGAAAGAAGATCAAAACGGTTTTCATTGCCATATGTGTGAACAGGTTCACATTAGAAAATCGCTGCTGTACTTTGTGCAAACATAAAATAAACACTCCTAAGCATGCAATAAATAAAAGTAAAAATAAACTTGGGTAAACAGATTAATATATACATGAGTGCAGGTTATGATCAGTGCAAAATCAGACAGATGCAAAAACATAACACAGGGTCATGTGACTGAAACAGAGCAGGTGGTGGGAACAATCTTACAGTATTATTATTCATGAGTCCAACAGGAAAGGGGAAGAAACTTTTCTTATGTCGAGAGGTTCTGGTACGAACGGACTGGAACCTCCTGCCTGAGGGGAGGAGGTCAAAAAGACTGTGTCCAGCGTGAGAAGGCTCGGTTGTGATCCGACCTTCAAGCCTAAGTGTCCTGGAGGTGTACAGGTTCTGTAGAGATGGGAGTGTGCAGCCAATCACCTTCTCAGCAGAGCGCACAACACATTGCAGTCTCTGTTTGTCCCTGATGGTTGCTCAGGCATACCAACTGGAAAGGGTGAGGATGGACTTGATGATTGCAGTGTAGAACTGCATCATCGTCTGTGCCGGCAGGTTGAATTTCTTCAGCTGCCTCAGGAAGTACATCCTCTGGTGGGCCTTCTTTATGACGGAGGTGATGGTGGGCTCCCACTGGAGGTCCTAGGTGATTGTGGTGGCCAGAAAGTTGAATAATTCCACAGTGGTGATGGGGGTGTCAATCAGGATGATGGAGGGGAGTGGGGCTGTGTGCTTTCTAAAGTCCACAATAATCCCCACTGTCTTCTGTGAATTCAGTACCAGGTTGTTGAGGCTGCACCAGGAGACCAGACGTTCAGCCTCCATCCTGTAGGCAGACTCATCCCCGTCTGAGATGAGTCCAATAATGGTGGTGTCATCTGCAAACTTGATTAGCTTGACAGACTGGTGGTCGGAGGTGCAGCAGTTGGGGTACAGGGAGAAGAGCAGAGGAGAAAGAACACAGCCCTGTGAGGAGCCGAGAATCCGAGACATTCTTCTCAAGTCTCACATGGTGCTTCCTGTCAGTCGGGAAGTCAGTGATCCACCTACAGATAGGATCAGACACATCATCTGGGACAGCTTGCCTTGGAGGAGGTCTGGAGGATGGTGTTGAAGGCAGAGCTGAAGTCCACAAACAAGATCCAGGCGTGGGTTCCTCGGGAATCCAGATTTTGCAGGATGAAGTGTAGAGCCATGTTGATGGTATCGTTAACAGACCTGTTGGCTCTGTAGGTAAACTACAGAGGGTCCAGGAGGGGGTATGTGAGGGCCTCACCAGGCACTCAGATGACTTCATGACCACAGATGTCAGAGCTACAGGTCTGTAGTCATTGGGTCCAGTGATCCTTGGCTTCTTGGGAACAGGGACAATGGTGGAGGTCTTGAAGCAGGCACATGACAGGCCTACTGTGAGGAGATGAAAATCCCAGAAAAACACTGGGGCCAGCTTATTTGCACAGTGTCTAAAAGTGGCAGGAGACACACCATCTGGGCCTGGGGCTTTCCGGGCATTCAGGCTCATAAACTATTTCCGTCCACACCAGCGTTTAAGCTGCGTATTAGAATTGATCTCCGTCCACATCAAAACAACTAAAAACGTGGATCACGTGACCATTCACCAACACTGGGCATGTGCTGTCTGTCTGTCTGTCTGTCTGTCTGTCTGTCTGTCTGTCTGTCTGTCTGTCTGTCTGTCTGTCTGTCTGTCTGTCTGTCTGTCTGTCTGTCTGTCTGTCTGTCTGTCTGTCTGTCTGTCTGTCTGTCTGTCTGTCTGTCTGTACGCAGGAATCAGGTGGTCGGAAAGTCAGAGTGCAGTGCAGGGCATTGTGTGATAGGCCCCACTTATTGTGCTGTAACAGTGATCCAGTGTCCTCTCCTCTCTGGTAGGGCATCTTATATACTGTTGGCTCAGGTTGGCTTTGTTAAAGTCCCCAATAGTAATGACGAGAAAGTCCGGGAACGTCCGCTCCATGCACCAGTATCTGGTCCACAAGGGCGCACTGAACCCCGTGCATGTCCACGTTTGGCGGGATGTAAACAGTTGTCAGAAAGAATGAAGCGAACTCGCACTGAGAATTAAAGGGTTTGCAGTAAATATATTCCAGAGAGGGAGAGCAGTGCTGAGCAATCACTCTTAAGTGTGTACACCAGCCACTATTGATATAGAAGCAGAGGCCTTCACCTGTAGTCTTACCAGAATGAGTGGCTTGCCGGTCTGCGCGGAGAAGGTGAAATCCCTCCAGCTGGAGCATGCTGTACGGGATGTCCTCACAGAGCCACAACTCTGTAAAACATAAGACACATAAGAACTCCCCAGTAGGGGAGTGCGTAATCCGTGTCTCCTCAGATTCATGAGCACAGCAGCGTGCTTTTCTCTCCTTCGGCGTCTTACTTTCCTGATCAAAGTCTGTAGTACTCCACCGCAGATGCGATAAAAAGTGGAAATAAATCCACAGATGTTGTAGTCCTGTAGTTGAGAAGCTCTTCTCTGTTGTAAGAGTATCCAGAAGAGTGTCCAGACACACAAATAACGTACAAAAGCGCAAAAATAGCACACCGAAGTACCAGGGCATCTGTTTGAGGCGCCATATTGGAATGTGATTGTGTTCCAAAATGGCGATGCTACGAAGTGATGTTTAAAGTTTCAAGTGTGTGTTTTGGAATGTGAGTAAAAAAAAAATTAGGGGAGTGAGAGATAAGAAGAAGAGGAAAGGTGGAGGGTTGCCAAGAGTCTGAGTGATGACAGATGAAAGGGTGAAGGAACTTCTGTTGTTGAAAACATAATAGACGGGGCTTTGTCAGGCAAAGTCCACAATCCGGGAGAGGGACAACAACTTGTCGAGAGGGGTGGGGGTTGGATGGACAAGAGAGCTTTCGAAGGAAAAACAAAGTAAAGTGCATAACAGTAGGTCTTGCTGATGAGAATAGGAAAAGCTCTCCTGCTCACAGAGGCCTCTTTGTGCCTTTTGTGAGTCATTTTAGAAAAGGCCACAGCTGTAAACAGTCGAGATCAGTCCATTAGGCCCAGAGGTGCCGAAGCTCCAGTGTTGACTGTGTATCCGGAAAAGGAACGGCAAGCTTGAGTCATCAATAAACAGAGCAGTCAGACGAGTGTGTGACAGTGTGTGTGTTAAGGAGGATAATGGAAGGCAGAGAGAGGAGGAGCGTAGGGTTTAGGGGGATAATGGTGCAGAGTAGCACGGGGCTATGATCTCATGCCTCTTGCAGCTGGCACACATAGCCATTTCCATGGATCTCTCTGTCAACCCTACACTGTATTAGCAATTCTCTCGTTTTTGCTGGGAACTTGTTCTTATATTTTTTTTATTCTCTTCCCCTAGATTAGGATATTTTTGAAAGCTTTATTTCCCCTTAAACATCCTTAAAGTGATAGCTTAGGATTCATAAGTGAGATTCCTTTAAAAAGAAGTGAATATCTCGCTTGTCGAAAAACCATTTTAATTAAATTTAGGAAACAGCGATTAATTGTGAAATAAGCGGAATCTGTTGATTTTCATCTTGATCCTTGAACGCTAACCAGTTAAAATGTTTTTCTGATAACTGAATACACCACATCTAGGAGCTTTCAGTAACGCTCTTCAGTCTGAAAGTTGTCACCATAGGAAAAAGACTAATTGTTAGCTAGTTCTATTCACAGAGTGGGGTTTAGAAGTGAAGTCAGAGTCAAGTAATTAAAAGGAAACTATATTCTGTTATGAGTTTTGTCAGGGATTATGGTGTGATGCATGGACCCAAACGCAGACGCCGGTAGAAGGTGAAGGATATTTATTAAATAGTGGTGCTGGTGGAGGAGGTGATGAGGATGACATTAGGAACGGAGACAGGACATCGCACGAGCAGGACAACACACCAAGGAGACATCTACTATCAGACAATGATCCAGCGCTGAGTGAGGGGAAGTGACGGGTAATAAGGGCAGAAGGTAAGGAGGATCAGGTGTGTCAGAGATGATCTGGGGTGCAAGAGAGTTTGAACATTGGCCCAGATGGGCTCATGTACAAGACTGGCTGTAATAAATTATAAGAAACGTCGATCCAGACTTCAGTCTCATCCTTATGGAAGGAAGAAGATATTTTCTTTCCATAACACCACATAGCTCTGATTGTTGTCTCCCTACCTTTAATGCTAATGACTCAATACAAGCTAAGTGTATTAACTATTCATTCCCCTCTATATACGTTGTACTATCATTCATCGCATCTAATTAAATCCAAGCTGTACATTTACCTTCTGCTTTTTAATTAGAACAACCCGCCCCATCCCCCCACTCAGCAGGGGGTATAGGGGGAGATCTAATTATCCGGGATTCAACAGCAAATGCTGGTTTATGGTGCAGAGCTGCATTTAGAGGTTCCAAATAGTCAGAAAATAAATCCTTGGCCTCTGGTCTCAGTGGAGTCATTGGCTTTTGTCAGCTTTGTTGACCTTCAACCTGTCATGACCCAGGCACACGTCTAACTGCAACCTCCCACTTCCCTAACTGGCTTTTGTCTCCATGTTTAATCCTTATTTTCTTTGCTTCCTTAGAAGTCAACAAGCACATGGTGTTGAGGACAACCTCTTTTTTTTCTTTATATACCATCCACAATGGACTCCAAAATACTATCCGTCAACAAGCAACCTGTGACCCAGGAAACCTTACTATGCGAGGTTGGACTATGAGCCAGCAGTGTCCCTGCCCCTTGTTTGAGTGAGACACTGGCAGGGTCATCCGGGCTTACCAGTAACAGCAAAAAAGGCAACAAAACAATGACAAAGAAAGCAGTGGGGCACAATGAGCTCACTCAGCACCCACATTGTTGCACAATTTGGAGCCCAAAGTGTCTGGTGGGTAACATGAAGACTTTCTGCAGAGTATCATGTTGTTTTGAAAAGGACAGAGCTAGATTTGATCATTTTCCATGTGTGAATAAGTATAGAAATGAAGAACCAGAAGTTAAAATTTCAGATTTTGTTCTATTCTAAAGTATTAAATTCTGAATTCCATGAAAAATTAAAGGCTTTTTATTTAATTTCTTTAGATATGTTTTTTATGTTTGAGTTGCCATACAAAAATATTGTTTGGATTATTAATTTACTGACAGAATCCACATCTACATTTAAAAAAAATATAAAAAAGGGTGATTTCACAACTCTTGAAAACCTTCCCAGATCAGGGTGTTTAAACTTCAACCTCTTACTGCTAAACCATGAATACTGACCTTGACTGAGGCAAGATCAGTGCTTTGGATGCAGTTTCGGGTTTGTATGTGACCTCCTGGATGGTGAAATAAAGATAATCGTTTCCTGAGAGATATCAATGACTTTATTTCATCTCTTCTTTTATTTGGAGATTGAGGCATAATGGATTGCATTTTTAAATCTTAAAGCTACTTCATGTTGTCAGACGGGTTCAGCTTAAGTGGTTTCTCGATAAATTAAATCCATATTGACTAAATTTTGTTTACTCCAGTTATGTTAATGTTTGCTTGATGAGCTGAAACATAGAGTGCAACAAAAAAAGAATAAAATACCACTGTGTACATGTAGTGTGCACAAGGGATGTGAATACTTTTGCAAGGCAGTGTATGTGTGTACGAGTCTCACAGCATGTTTTATAACACAACTTAACTCAGTAATTAATATCACATTATAGTCTTAGGTAGCATATATTTTTATTAACATATCCCTTCAAATGGAAAAGAAAGGGTCTCTTGCCAATCTCCTGCTAGTCCATGTTCTGGCTGGTTCAGAGCATCTTTGCTTCTTCAGTAAAGGACAACTAGTCATAATGTTATAGCAATAAATTAAATCATTGTTGCATTCACATTAGGATATTCTATTGTTTTTTCATTGTGACATTTAACAAAGAATAACACAGCAGAAGCATGTTGTGTGCGAGTGTCAGACTCTAATACTTTGATCTGCTTGAGAAGTCATTCTTGGAGTAAAAGCGCAGCTGAATACCAGATCTGCAATCTTTGCAACAAAAGCTTTGATTGGCTGGGCGAAAAAAAAAAAAGGTAGAATAGCATGTAAATGAAATACAGAAGCTGTATTTCTGCAGGGCGATGCATGCATGTGTGTTTACTGGCCTCCTGCTGTGCGCTAAGCAGAGTTGATTGGAGGAAGAGGCCTGTGGGTGGATGAGTGCCAGGGCCTTCCCTGCAGTTCTTTAAGCTTGTCACTTGACGGGCTTTGCTTGATAATCACTGATGTGCTCGTGTATGCGCCTGGCAGAAGAACTGGCACGGCTTCAGAGAGATCTCCGAGCCCCCGCCCCTGCACAATGGCATTTGTTGAAACGGCCCCATTGCTCCACACAGCAATCATACTGAAAGCACGACAGCAGGATCTCATAAAAGAAGAATAAGTGTTTGATAACAGAAAGGGACATTAAATCTGAGTGATTAAAAAGGAATGAATACAAACGCAAATTAATGGTTTAAAAGTCCAGGGTAAGTATTGAGGAGAATCAGGCAGATATTTTCCCATGTTTGCTGTTCCACCATTGTGGCTTGTGACAAACTACCTGCAAGACTTCTTGTGGCTTTCTCTCAGCTTTCTTTCAGAATTATTTGTTATGCTGTCAACTGTGTTCCCAACTAAGCTATAGATCTTTACAGCTCTTCCAGAGTCACCCGGGGCCTCTTTGTTATCCTTACCCAAGCAGCCATGTCTTGGTAGGTTTGCAGCTATGCAATACTCTCTCCGTTCTCTGCTGGATGCCCAAAGCTTGAAATTGTCATGTAAAATCCTAATAAAACATACTTCAGTTTGGGGTTGTAACATGAAAAAAAAAGAAGACTTTTATAAATCACTGTTGGTGTGTTCTGCTTTTATTAGAGGATTTGAAGCAAAAGAATAAAGATTCCACTGCTGTTATTTTTATATTTGACTCAGATTTAGAACCTTGGAGGTGTGTCAACATTATACTTGTGTTAGAAGCTAAACATCAGCTGAAACCATCATATGGACATCCCATAATATTAGTTGTGAATTTCTGACTTATTTTTAAATGCTAGCTTAAAAGTTATCTTCTTTTTGTTTTACTTATTTATTATATATACCTTTTACTTTTTATATATCTATTCATCCATTTTCCATACCATCTATGCTATGCGAGGTTGCAGGGCTGGGCTGGTGCCTATTTCCAGCAATCATCGGGTGACAGGTGGGGTAGACTCTGCACAGGTAGCCAGTCCATCGCAGGGCATTACAGAGACACACAGGACAAAAAACCATGCACGCACACACTCATACCTAAGGGTAATTTAGAAAGACCAATTAACCTAACACTCATGTTTCTGGATTGTGGTAGGAAGTCGGAGTACCTGGAGGTACACACATGCACAGGGAGAACATGCAAACCCAGAAGACCCCAGACTGGATTTGAACCTGGGCCTTCTAGCTTCAAGGCAATGGTGCTACCACTGTGCAACCCATTTAAAAAAAATCCTTTATTCCCTATTAATTTTTATTATTATTGTTGTAGTAGTGATTATTATTATTATATATATTTTGAAATAACTCCTCCTGCTAGCACCAAACAAGCATTAGTATTAGCATGTAAGTTTGCTGGTAAGTAATAAGAAATTTCATAGTTTAGCTAAAGCTGAAACTGATAACATAAAATATTGAGCCTCTTTTTCCCCCCATGGTCATATTTCATTAAATATTGTACTTCTTTTTTCTTTATATCTTTTTTATATAAACATAATACAATTTACAGTATCTGTGGAAGAAGAGTATGACATTGGCAACGCATCCTTATATTCAGCAAACACCATTCGCCATAGCAGTGGTGGAAGGGTGGATAAACTCGTTGGCCTTTATGTACTACGTGATGGGGGAAAAAGGTGGAACAGCAGCATTGTTTAGCTGGAGGGGTGGACACTTTATACCTCCACAGCAATGTCTCCCATCACCTCGATGCATCCATATGGATGGCCTGTATTCCAGCTTGTGTCCTTTTAAATATAGAGCCCCTGTGGGAATTCAGTTCAGCTGTAATAATAATGGTAACATCCACCCACCTCATGCGCCGCACAATCCACAGCAAGCCGTTATTATTATTGTCACCTCAGGGGCCAGATGTCTCCTTGCTGGTCCTTGAACTGTTCCATGACCCATCTAATTGAAGAACTTAATAAACTCACTAATTCATTGTGGCGTATGCATCTGATATATGTACTATATCCTTACATGCAGTTTTGTAACCATATTCCTCTATAAGCCGCCAGCCTTGCCACATACACACGTGATTCTAAAATGGTGTAAGTCGCCCTGGAGCATTATGCTCCCCTCTCTCTGTGTGGACATCAGAGTGGCCCTAAGGCTGAATGCCCTGTGATTATAAGACAGCACCCTGGGGACTTGGAGCAAACCCATTAATTTCAGAGCTCCGATGGATTGGCGGTTATTGCTTTTTTTCCCTTTTTTTTTTTGGGTAGGAAATGCTGCTTTATGAGGAGAAGCACGACCATGATGCTTACAAGTATTTTCAAGTAAAGAACCAAAGATACCAAATAATGGTATATGAATATACCATAAGGCGGTGGTGTTTGGGGGCTGGTGCCTATCTCCAGCATTCATTGGGCGAGAGACGGGGTACACCCATCAATATCATTTCCTTAAATATGGCCCCTTAACACAATGCTCCCACCTTCACACTCTACTTTGGATATAATGTTTTTTGGGTTATGTACATTGCCAGTTATCCTACAAAGATGATATATTTCACTGGCTTGTCCAAATGTTCTGCAGCAATCTTTGAATCTTCAATATAGTTTTTTTTTATTCAGCAGTGGAGTCTTGCATAGAGAACTTGCACAGAGATCACTGTAACTAAGTGCATTAGTTTTGCTTTAATGGAAAATGTGTCTGCTAATTCAGGTCTATCTAAATCTCTGAGTGGCTGTTGGCTTTTGGACAACCCTGGATTATTTGTCATATTTGAACCCTTTACAAGTCTTTTCTGCCTCTTTGCAGCTAATATTATTCATCTTTTCAATACTTGTTCCATGTGTTTTTCCACTTTATAACGCATAACTTAATTTATACACTTCTTTATTTTGATTTCTTTGTGTATAGATTGGTGGTTACTGACATCTGTGCTGTCAACAGCCTCGCCGTAAATTTATTTACTGAAGCAAACTGAAAAAGATATAAGTTTTTAGTAATTGAATAAGTTGTTGGTACAGCATATATTCAAGCATAGCCATTTTGTAGTATTTGGTTCTTTGTTTAAAATGCACAGAGTTCATTGGATGGGGCTATGAACCCGCTATGTGTTGATTGCATATTCATTTTGATAGATTTAGTATATTATCAAGAAAGTGGAAAATAATAAGGGGAAAGCAGAAAAGCAAATGCAGAACCAATGGTGGCTCAAACAATGCATCCGCCTGCTGTACATTTTCCAGATGATTTCTTGTACAAATCACACATGGAATTAATCCGTCAATTACCTGGACTTTATACTCTGCAGTGGGTAGAGTCTGCTGAATGTCCACTCAGAGTGATTCTGACATTTGCCTTTCCACACACAGCTCCTCTGGTTAATGTCTATAGCATTTGAAAGGCTGAAGAAAGACAATTTCCCCCCGGTCTGTGGTTGGGGGCTGACAACAGACAAAGTGATGTTAAGAATTTATGGAATAAAACCTGCATTTGATGTCTTCAGTACGCTGCATGCTTGAGTGCATCAGTGTTGCAGATAAGCCCAGTTAGCTTTTATATAAATTTCTTCTTGGAGATCTGGTAGAACATGATTCATTGCCCAAATAACCTAAATCATCGTAACTTTTCTTAGCCAATATGTACCCAACAACTTTGTCTGAACCAAAGATTAAACTCTTTACAATGATGGAAATCACAGATAAAAAACAGCAACAACAACAACACGCTAATCTTTGGCATGCTAATTATTGTTTTAATATATTTAGCATATATTTAAAATGCTGCATTTCATCTTACAAATGCTAGCATTTGTCAAATGGTAGTGAGTTACTCATTTTCTATTTGAGTCATTAGCCTCTTAGCTCATATCAATCACCCCCAACTGATGACGTCATATGAGGTTTGCGTGTCAAATAAGCACACATAAGGGGAGGAGAGCAGCAGAACATACAGAATGTTCTGCTGCTCTCCTCCCCTTGTGCCCTTTCTCCATCTCACTCAGTGAAGGAGCAATGAAAGTGCTTGTTTATGCATCTTTGAGGGAAAAAAAGAATAGCTATTGTGCATTGCTACTACAGTGTTCTATAAACTCCATATCTCTAATGAAAAGGATGTTTCTGTGTTCAACAATTTGCCAAAGAGCTATGCGCAGGGGTCTCAAACTCCAGTTCTCGAGGGCCGGTGTTCCACAACTTTTAAATATGGTAAAAATGGTAAATGGCCTGCATTTGGAGAGTGCTTTTTCAGTCAGAGGACCACAAAGCGCACTACATTCAGTCATTTACCCATTCACACACACATTCCCATGCTGGTTGTGGGTAAGCTACATTGTAGCCACAGCAGGTGAAGTGTCCTCACTTGATGGAGCGGGGGTTCGAAGTGGTTACGGGATGAACTCCTACCACCCGAGCCCACGATCCCCCCATCCCCCCATTCAGACATGTCTCAATTTCAATAATTTGGTCCTTAGCAAGATCCCATAGAACCTAACTGTCTGCAGAGGAAGCAGTTTAACCATTTGATTCAGGTGTGTTGGACCAGGAACACATCTAAATGTTGCAGGACACTGGCCCTCGAGGACTGGAGTTTGAGACCCCTGAGCAAGGCTAACCCTCTAATATTTACCCTCTGTTTTAATTCAATGGTAACATATTTCATTATAGCTCCAGTTTATCTTGTGTGAATAAAGAATACAGAAGAAGTTGTTCTCTACATTTATTAAGCTCTACATTGAATGTTACAAATGGCTAGTTAATCAGCTGCTGTCTCTGCATTGCTTTCAATCACAGAGATGGGTTTAAGCACAAGTTGTAGATGAGGCCATATGACACAGGTAACTGTAACAGCCAATACAGTCTCTCATTCCCTATTAGTATCTCTCTAGAGGGTGGAAAAACTCTTATTTTGGATAATTAGATCTACAGAATAAAAGGAAAGTCATTAATATTATTTTGCAAGACTAACTGGCAAGATTTGTTTTAAATTGGCAGCTGAAATTGCTGGACTCCTAATGCTTGTGTACAGTTGTACACCAATTACCCAATTTTAATGCTCAGAAATAGAAACAAGCTGCTTTTAGTGGCACCAAGTAAAAAGGAACTTTTTTTACAGTTTATTGGAACTAACATTGTTTTAGGAACACTATTATGAAGTGGATTTATCAGTGACACAGGCCAAAATATTAAAATCTAGGCATTTAGATCTTTGAATTATAGCAACAAAACACGTTTTAAGCAAAACCAATTGCTTTTGTCCCTGATGTCTGTCTTTGGGAAATAAAGATATATGCGACATGACTAGAAGGATTTTTTGACACCATGAAAAAAAAGCCCTCTGCTTTGTTCAGCTGAAATTCAGCAGGTTTAAACCAAGTCACATTGACAACCTCATGTCAATAACGGTGAATGGCTGCTCTGTTATGGAACACGCACACATGCATGCACACACGCACACACACAGAAACACACACCCACACAGCAGGGCAACCTATTTTCAAGCCAATCCACAATTCGTCTAGGTGTCAATCACAAGTCACAACAGGATGTCTCCTTTTACGACTGGAACAATACATCAAAAAACAAAGAGCCAGACACTTGTTACCACTCTCACTGAGGAGCCTGTCTTTGTCTCTTTCTGCTTTACCATCTGTTCTCCTCCTTATCGCTCGCTCTTGACTGTGTACCAAGCAGCCGAAATGATTACTTTTTCCATTTCTATATATAATTAACCTAATTCACAGATTCACACTAAGAATTCTTTGCATATCTTCCACCCCAGACATGCTGTGCAACATGCATGTGACTGTTTCAAATTCATGTTTTTTGCACATGAATGTTAGTGTGCTTGTGATAACCTCATTCAGGCACGTCTTCATCGTTCATGGCCGCAAAGCTTGTAAATGCAATTAGAGGGAGGTGCGAGCCTGCTTGTTCAGGGAAGGTGGTAGCAGTGCACACACACTAGCATGTTTAGAGAAACATATACACATGGGAAGACTTCTTGTCTCTGTGAAATACAGGACCCAATCCCCACGAGGTTCTTGGAAAAAGGCGGGAGACATCGATGTGGAGCTAAGAGAGAAGGGTGGAGCACTTTGCGGGGTTCGGGGTGGGGGAAAGGATGAGCGTGGTCAGGAGTCAGAGCAGATGGCAGACTGTGCTGCGAACACCCCCCCACCTCCTTGGCCTCTTTCTTTTTCTCCCCTAAACCCCCCTCCTCCCTTCTGAAGACGTCTCAGCAGGTTACAGAGCGGGGCAATTAGCGACAGAATAAGGAGGAGGTGTTCCACTACCTCCTCACATCCATCCACGTGTATGTAAGCGTGTGTGTGTGTGCGTGTGTGTGTGTGTCCTCCATCAAGATGCACCCCAGCTCCCCAGTGCATTTACACCTACTCCACCTCCCTCCTTCATGACTCCATTAGTGATGCTGGAGACAGGTGGCATAAAAGGCTTGACATGAGTCAATCAAAAATATCAAATTTTCTAAACCAAGATTCACATAAATCATCTTTTACAGTTGTTTCATGTTTCCAACCAGAAATCTTAATTCATTTTGTTGGAATTTTAGATGATAAACCAACACAATTTTGCCCAGAACTATAAACTAGAAGCTAAATTGATCATTTTCAAGATCTTTACAGTTTAAGTCTTCTACAGTTTCTCCTCCAGGTGTAACCACGCCGAACTTGGCCGTGTATCAGCCCAGCTTGGTTTAATTCAATATAACCAAGTTCTGCTCGCCCTCCATGTTCTTCCTACAGTTACATCTGCGTTGTGTATGAATGATGGCCGTGAGAGAGAATGGAGTTGAACGCTGTTTAGTCTGATGAAACAAGATATGTACTGGTCAACAATATGGTCATGGGCTCATCATAGCAGAAACAGCGCCTCGTGCCCTCTTCTCACAGAATGGCAATGTGTTCACTGAGCTCACTGCACTTCTCAGAGCCCACCACCCAGAGAGGGTGTTGTTTCTCCCAGATTACATGAACCCAAATGAAAAGTAATGACGAGTGGAATCATACACAATATCAACCCTGTTACACAGGATTGCCATGAATTTATCTCCCTCCACCTTGTTCCAACAGCATGATGCTGTCATCACCATGTTTCACTATGGGGTGGTTTTGTGGAGGCTGTGTTAGTTTTCCTCCACACCAAGCATTTTGAATGTAAAGCGGAGTTTTAGTCCCATCAAAGGACCATTTTTAAAGATGGACCGCAGAAGAACACAAGAAAGGAAAGAAGAAAGGTAGGGAAGAAAGGTGGACAAAAGACAGGAAGGAAGGACACAGGGAACAAAGGTAGGACACAAAAAAAGTGGGATAGAAGAAAACGCATAACATTTGGACAGTTGGACAGGGAATAAGCAAGATTTATTTTTCAAAATGTATCTAGTTGAGGATATAAAATTCTATACTTTTTGAGAGCTTTCCAGACTGGATTGCAATCCTGAATAAAATAATCGTGGTTGCAACATGACAAAATGTGAAAATGTACTGGGGGTGTGAATAGTTTTGGAAGTCAATGTACGGACATAATCTTCAGTGAGCTATGCCTATATGTGACCGAATGGAATACATGAATGCTCACATGGACGCGGTCGAAAACAGATATCCAGACTCACTGAAACTGCTTATTTCACCGTAAAACAAGATATCTTCAGTTGGGAAGTGTTCTCTTCATCCCGTTTGAGCAATTTCCTGGAAAAATGGCACAAGCGCTGACATCTACAAGCTTCAGAATGACCAGCAATAACCTCATTAGGCTTGCAATCAGCTGCAAAAGCAGACTTTAACCACCTTTTTTCCCCTCTTCACTTCTCCCTCCTCCCCCTCTCGCTCATCCTTCCTCGTTCCCTCCCAGTGGCTTGGCCTGTCATGTTCAGCCTATGATTAGAATAATAAGACTAATTAAATCCATATCGCTGGTGCTCTCAAGCACAGCAGCATGTGTGTGTGTGTGTGCATGTGTGTCTTGCTGCCCCTGTTCCTGCCGTTTGAGCTTGGCTCCACACATGACAGTGGGGTTACTGTGGAAAGCCCTTTTAAAACATAAACAGACCATTATAAATGCTCAGCTGTTGAATGGAGCTCTTTGGGCTTCACAAACAGACAAGCACCTATAGACTTTCCATTTAAGGCCGCATCCAAGAGTAGGAGACTCTCAAAAAGAGCCAAGAGAGGGAACAGAAACACTGTGTATAAATAGCAAGGCGCAGAGAAAGCACTGCCAAGGCCAGGAGGGAGAATGGTAACACTGTGCATCAGCAGGGAAAGAGACAGAAAATATGATGGTTGGGTTGGAAAGCTTCAAACGGCCAGAGATGGACACTGGACTTTGCTTCCAACTTTGAGATCAGCTTGAATTTACGCTTTTTTCACTGTATAATGAATGTGACTGCTGTGTTTCTGAAACAAGCTAATATGTATGCTTGTAAAGCTGAGAAGGTGTGTGGGAAACCTTGTGACCTTTACAACAAACAGACACAAAACCTCTTCACAGACTATCTTTCACATTTTCTCTCAGTTTATTGTGAAATTATAGACAATATTGATGGAGACAGCAGTCTCAAAAACAGTCTCTTGCGTCATTCCTGAGGAGTTCCAGCACTCCTTTTTCACATTTTCCCTTTGGGTCTTTCTGGATTGCAGGCATTGGTTCAAGTGAAGCCCTCTTTCCATCAAGTTGAGGTTTCTACTTTGACTAGGCCAATGGGGCAGCTTTATTCCCAGTTTTGACCAAAGTTTAGCTGTTGATGTCCCCACATTTCCCTCAAGAACACTTCGTATAGACAACTGTTCATGGTCGCCCTAATGACTGCAAGGTGACCTGACCCTGTGGTTTCAAACAAGCCCAAATCATCAACCCTCCACCATCATGCTCAATAGTTAGCATAATGTGTCAGGGCTGAAATGCTGCGCTTGGTGTTCTCCAAGCATGGTTAAACATCTCTAGTCTAATTGGTCTATTTATTTAAGAGGTCTTGGGGTTAATTCAGATGCAACAAGCCATAGGAAATCAGTCATTTTCTAACTCAGCTGTTATGTTACTGTTTTCTTTGCAGTTTCTTTTCAACTTTGCAATTGTCTTTCTCACTGTATAATGATGGCCTTTTACCACTTGATGGACAGCTTAAGGTAATTTGATGAAACTTTGCATATCACTGAAAGCAAAGCGGTCTGATCCTCGGCTGCAGAATCTGGCTCTCGGGACATGGAACGTCACCTCACTGGTGGGGAAGGAGCTGGAGCTGGTGTGCGAGGTTGAGAGGTTTCGACTGGACATCGTCGGACTCACCTTGATGCACGGCTCTGGCTCTGGAACCCGTCTCCTCGAGAGGGGTTGGACTCTCTTCCACTCTGGAGTTGCCCCCGCTGAGAGGCGCCGAGCTGGGGTGGGCATACTTGTTGCCCCCCATCTCGGCGCCTGTAAGTTGGGGTTTACCCCGGTGAACGAGAGGGTAGCCTCCCTCCGCCTACGGGTGGGGGGACGGGTCCTGACTGTTGTTTGTGCTTACACACCAAACGGCAGATCAGATTACCCACCCTTTTTGGAGTCTTTGGAGGGGGTGCTGGAGAGTGCTCATCCCGGGGACTCCCTTGTTCTGCTGGGGGACTTCAATGCTCACGTGGGCAATGCCAGTGAGACCTGGAGGGGTGTGGTTGGGCGGAATGGCCCCCCCGATCTGAACCCGAGTGGTGTCTTGTTATTGAACTTCTGTGCTCGTCATGGATTGTCCATAACGGACACCATGTTCAGGCATAAGGGTGTCCATATGTGCACTTGGCACCAGGACACCCTAGGCCGCAGCTCGATGATCTACTTGGTTGTCGTCTCATCTGATCTGTAGCTGCATGTTCTGGACACTCGGGTGAAGAGAGGGGCTGAGCTGTCCACTGACCACTACCTGGTGATGAGTTGGCTCCGATGGTGGGGGAGGATGCCGGACAGACCTGGAAGGCCCAAACGTGTTGTTAGGGTCTGCTGGGAACGTCTGGCAGAGTCTCCTGTCAGAAGGAGCTTCAACTCACACCTCCGGCAGAACTTCAAAGACGTCCCGGGGGAGGCAGGGGACATTGAGTCCGAGTGGGCCATGTTCCGCGCCTCCATTGTCAAGTCGGCTGACCGGAACTGTGGCCGCAAGGTGGTCGGTGCCTGTCGCGGCAGCAAACCCCGAACCCGCTGGTGGACACCAGCGGCAAGGGATGCTGTCAGGCTGAAGAAGGAGTCCTATCGGGCCTTTTTGGCTTGTGGGACCCCTGAAGCAGCTGATAGGTACCGGCAGGCAAAGCGGAGTGCGGCTTGGATGGTCGCGGAGGCAAAAACTCGGGTGTGGGAGGAGTCTGGAGAGGCCATGGAGAACGACTTCCGTACGGCTTCGAAGCGATTCTGGTCCACCATCCGGCGTCTCAGGGAGGGGAAGCGGTCTGCCATCAACACTGTTTACAGTGGGGATGGTGTGCTGCTGACCTCGACGTGGGACGTTTTGGGTTGGTGGATGGAATACTTCGAAGACCTCCTCAATCCCACCAGCACTCCTTCCAATCTGGAAGCATTGTTTGGGGACTTTGGGTCAGGCTCTCCAATCTCTGGTGCTGAGATCACAGAGGTCGTTAAAAAGCTCCTCGGTGGCAAGGCTCCAGGGGTGGAAGAGATTCGGCTGGAGTTCCTCAAGGCCCTGCATGTTGTGGGGCTGTGTTGGTTAACGCAGCTCTGCAATATTGCGTGGACATCGGGGGCAGTTCCCTTGGATTGGAAGACCGGGGTGGTGGTCCCCCTGTTTAAAAAGGGGGACCACAGAGTGTGTTCCAACTACAGGGGGATCACACTTCTGAGCCTCCCTGGTAAGGTCTACTCAGGGGTTCTGGAGAGGAAGGTCCGACGGATAGTCGAACCTCAGATCCAGGAAGAACAATGCGGTTTTCGTCCTGGCCGTGGAACACTGGACCAGCTCTACACCCTCAGCAGGGTCCTGGAGGGTGCGTGGGAGTTCGCCCAACTGGTCTACATGTGTTTTGTGGACTTGGAGAAGGCGTTCGACCGTGTCCCTCGGGGGGTGCTCCTGGAGTATGGGGTACCGGGCCCCTTGGTACGGGCTGCTAGGTCCCTGTATGACCGGTGCCAGAGTTTGGTTCGCATTGCCGGCAGTAAGACGGGCTTGTTTCCGGTGAGAGTTGGACTCCACCAAGGTTGCCCTTTTCACCGATCCTGCTTTTTGCAGATGACGTGGTCCTGTTGGCTTCATCGGAATGTGATCTACAGCTTTCGCTGGAGCGGTTCACAGCCAAGTGTGAAGCGGCTGGGATGAGAATCAGCACCTCCAAATCCGAGACCATGGTCTTGAGCCGGAAAAGGGTGGGGTGCCTCCTCTGGTTCAGGGATGAGGTCCTTCCCCAAGTGAAGGAGTTTAAGTATCTGGGGGTCTTGTTCACGAATGAGGAATAAATGGAGCGGGAGATCGATAGACGGATTGGTAGGGCATCTGCAGTTATGCGGGCGCTGTACCGGTCTGTCGTGGTGAAGAGAGAGCTGAGCCGAAAGGCGAAGCTCTCGATTTACGGGTCGATCTACGTTCCTACCCTCATCTATGGTCACGAACTCTGGGTGGTGACCGAAAGAACAAGATCACGGATACAAGCGGCCGAAATGAGTTTCCTCCGTAGGGTGTCTGGGCTCTCCCTTAGAGACAGGGTGAGAAGCTCAGTCATCCGGAGGGGGCTCAGAGTAGAGCGGCTGCTCCTCCACATCGAGAGGAGTCAGTTTAGGTGGCTCGGGCATCTGATCAGGATGCCTCCTGGACTCCTCCCTGGTGAGGTGTTTCTGGCACTTCCTACCGGGAGGAGGCCCAGGGGAAGGCCCAGGACATGCTGGAGGGACTATCTTTCTCGGCTGGCCTGGGAACGCCCTGGGATTTCTCCCGAGGAGCTGGAACAAGTGGCTGGGGAGAGGGAAGTCTGGGTGTCCTTGCTTAAGCTACTGCCCCCGCGATCTGACCCCGGATAAGCGGAAGAAGATGGATGGATGGATGGATGGATGGATGAAAGCAAAGTCTCATCATGCAGGAAGCAACATGTTGGATGTAAAGGAAATTATTGCAAACAGAAGCTTCTCCTCAATGTAAACACCATCTTTTTAAATTCAAAATTATCTGCAAACACTATTGACACTCATGAATGTGCCTGTGTGCTGATTGGAGGTTTATTGATCTCTATCTATTGAAGCATTTACATTGGGTTCCTGGCTTTCTTTAAATCATCAGCATCTCTCAGATACATACAGTACAAAGGACCAATTTCTTTCTCAAAAAGCAATATCCTATTTTCCAGAAAGAAACGGCACCTTCACAGCTGATAGAGCAGTTAACCATCAGCCACAAGGTCAGTGTTCATATCCGTTATAGCTGGATAATTTGTCATATGCGACTCGCTTTGGTTTGTTCGGCAGTAATACTTGCTTCAGATTAAAACCTACCCTTCAGGGAAGGAATTACACCCTCTTAAAGCATTGACAGCTTTCACACAAGTAATCAGTCATTTGAAAGTGAATAACGCTTTTCTGAGCTGTTACCACATCTAAAATGAGTCCTAAATAAATTAACCCAGGGTTACTTGATATTCTGTTATGTTCACTCACTTTTAGTATTGCACAATTAAAATATTTTTTTCTTTTTCTTTTTCTTTTTTCTTTTTTTTTTACGTGTCCTGTTTGGCAGTGTGGAGCTCAGAATTGGTGTCTGAGTACCAAGTAGAAGCCCAACAGATTTACTTTCACAAGCGGAGCAGTACAGCTTTTGCTATAGTACTCCACTTGATTTATGTGTGAAAAATCTTTATTATGAATTGTTGGGGTTTTTATTTCCTGATGTTATGGACACGGAGACGGAAAATTAAGGAGAAGAAAGAAGGAAGATGAAGAAGAGAGGTAGGAAACAGAATGTCATGAGAGAGGGTGAGTTGAAAATACAAGAGAGGAAGGGGAACAAAGAAAACACAGGAAGACATTGAAGTATGCCTCCATACCCACAGGACGGCAGAGAGAGGGGGAAAAACAAAACACGAAAAAGGAACATCGACAAAACCAACCAAACACTGTGAACTAAGAATTACACAACCACATCACACAAAAATAGATATAAAAATACAACAACAATGTCACAGAAAAACTCATGGTACCGATTAATGAAGCTCTAGTAATGATAACCTCAGCCCAAGAATATATCCTTAAACACCAGAGACCCCACATCTATGTGTGTGTGTTAGCATGCTGGTGCATATAAGGTTTCTCCATAAGAGTGTTCGATAGTTGGTGTGAGAAGACATCAATCCGTCCACCAGGAATCGATGCAGACATGAAGGAGATCGGAGCAAAGACGTCCAAAGGACCGCCAGAGCCCCAGGCGGACCCGGGCGGGGCCGACCGCATCCCCCAAGAGAGGAGAAAAGGAGAACCCCAGGGGAACATCTAGCGGCCACTATGCAGGGGCCCGGGGGGCAGCAGTGACGAGCCCACGGGCTCCGCCGGCAACCGGCCGTGCCGGGGCGGGCCGGTCAACGGACCGGGGGAGCCGGGGCCCAGGGGCACCCCACCCCCCAGCAGGGACCCGACAAGGGACCGGCCGACGAGGGGCCCCCGGCACTGCAGGCGACGCCTCCACCCTAGACCAATCCCCACCGCCAACATCCCAGCGCCCCACCAATAGCCGCAGGGGACGGACAGCATCCCCAGGCCGGGCTCAGTCAGCATCTGGACGCCAAGTTGTACCAGCTCCCGGGTCCTGATCCCGCGCAACGCAGGGGGCCGAGACCAGGCATCCAACGAGGGCCAGGGCCGGTCCAACCCGCCAATGAACCGGCCACGCACGGTGCGCACAGAACAGGTGATCAAACGAGCAGAGACGCCGGATCCGCATCCCGCCGAGCCACCGAGCAGGCACCACCCAACAATCCCAAACCTGGCACCTCTAAAAGAGGTGCCCCAACCAACCAAAGGAAGATATCGGCCCAGCGCATCGGCCGACCGACACACCGGCCCCCCCAGGCCCGGCCAGGCACGCACCAGGTCCGAACCGGATTGACCACCGGCGCACCGGCAGGCAGGGGCCCCCGTCACTGGCGGGGAGTGACGGAGGGGAAATAGGCCCCCCCATTAAGTGTAAGGCCTGAGGTGCACCAGGCGAGGGGACAGACCAAGATCCAACCTGACAGGTAGACAAAGACATACAGACACAGTCATACGTTCCCTCCCTCTTAAACACATACATTCTCACTGACTCACCAAGACACCCAAAAAAATGACGCTGTACCCTCACTCACACACCCCATGCACACTTTATGCTCCCAGGTCCAGGTACCGATGCCCCAGTAGAGCCACCAGCCACCGGACCCGGGAGGTGGACCCCCTACCTTCTAAGATGGAGACAAGCAGACCGCCAAGGGTCCCACAGCGGCAAAGCAGCCCGACAGCCCAGGACCCCGACCAGACCGCCTGTCCTCCTCCGGACCCCAACCCCTGATGGCCCGTAGTGAACAGGGGTGGGAAAAGACCCCTAGCCTCCATCCTCCCACTCGAGTATGGTGTTGATGCGTGTTGTTATAATGTGCATTTAAAACAGAGGGGTGGGATGTGGGGGAGGCAGCCACACATCCCCCAACCCCCACCCCGAGCCCTCAGTGTCTATATGTGGTTTAACAGTGCGCACCGGCACCAGAGGTGAAGCTGATTGTACCGCTCCTGGGGTGCGAGCCCCTCCTCGCACCCCAGTGATGTGCCCATGCCCCAAGACCCTATATGAGTGGTAAAGTGATGGAGCGGGTGGACAGAGGTGTCCAGGGATGGGGAGGGAAGGACTGGGAGACAAAATGTCTTCCCAGGGAGCCAGCTCCCCCACTGACCCCAATAGGCACCGCTGTTCACCGGGATCCACCAGGGGAGGGAGGCCATGGTACGTTCGACCCGGGGCCCACGGCCACAGCACCACAAAGCCCCACGGACCCCAAGGCAGTCCCCCCAGCCCCCGCACACCCCGCACACCCCTCCCCCCGTCCAAGTGCCCTCATAGGGGGAGAGCACCTGTTGCTACACAGCAGCAGCCTCCCCGCCAGCAAAGGAGGCCCCCAGCGCCACCCGCACACCGGAGGCCCCCGTAGCCCGAACCACGTCGACATACCTGCCCAGACCAGGAGCAAACCGATGAGCTGGGCGGCCGACCCACCAGGCCGACATCCACCAGCCTCATTCTTTGTGGAGCGACCACTGTTGCTCAACGGCCCGGCAGGAGACCAAACCCAGCGCCCCACCCACCTGCCCTGCACGCCCACCACCCGGCCAGTCCACCTGCAAGTCCGACCGATCCCGGCCAAATGCCCAACCCCAGCGCCCCACACAAAGACCAAGACCCAGGAGCCAAGTCCAGTGCAAAAAAGGACTGATCCGGCCCAGAAACGCCACCCAGCCGCCGCGACCAGCAGCCAGGCACCCCAACCAGCAAACAAGGCGAGACGCCATACAGGGACTGGCGATGACAATCGGCCCAGAGAAAAAGAGAGAGGCGGCTGCACATGCCGGCCGCCGGCCGGCCACGACCCTCACAGCCAACAGAGACCCCACGCCGGCCGACCCCCAGCCAGGACCACAGCTAGGGGGCGCGGCGCCCCCGAGCCCCGAATCCCCAGGCCCACCCCAGACCCTACCCAGTGAATAATGCTTTTCTGAGCTGTTACCACATCTAAAATGAGTCCTAAATAAATTAACCCAGGGTTACTTGATATTCTGTTATGTTCACTCACTTTTAGTATTGCACAATTGAAATATTTTTTTCAAATTACACAAAATGTGCCCAGGTCTTTCAAATAAACAAAGTAGTCTGTCTCTTTAACATTTTGGTGCCGATGACTTCCTTTTATTGAACATTCCACAGTTGTAGTTTGATTTGTTCTTTTTATTTCCCTTGTATCGAAACTTATTCAGTTTACTTCAGTTCAGGTATTTTTTTCATAACAGTAAATTTACACATGGGATAGGGGAAAAAGCTATTTTTTAGAACTTTGGACACAAAATAAACAACCTATCAAAATCAGAGTTGCAAAACAAATACATTTTCATTCAAATTCAAATAAAATTCAGAAAAATCATATTCAGTAAAGACTAGTTATTTGTGGCATTCATAAAAGATGTGAAAAAAATTTGCTAAAGCATATTTCTCTGGGAGTTTTGTGTCCAAGGGATACAGGTGAAGCAGAAATTTTAGGATTATCTGTTCCCCTCCATCCTATGCAGAGTTGCGGGGGTAGGGGTGGGGTTGGGAGGCTGCTGTGAGGCACCAGAGAGGCGAGAGGCAGGGTACACCCTGGACAGGTCGCCAGTCCATTGTAGGGAAACACAGAGACAAACAGGACAAACACCCATGCACACTCATACCTAAGGGCAATTTAGAGAGACCAGTTCACCTAACAGTCATGTATTTGGACTGTGGGAGGAAGCCAGAGTACCCGGAGAGATCCAACACATGCACAGAACATGCAAACTCCATGCAGGAAGACACCAGGCTGGGATTTGAACCTGGGGCTTCTTGCTGTATACAACAGTGCTACCAACTGCACCACTGTGCAGCCCATGTTGAGAAATCCCTCAAGTTGAAGAAAATTGAGAGATTTAGATGTTTTCAACCAATTTATAGTATGTGGCATATCTATATCACATTTGAACATGTTTTGGCTTGCCTTGCATGTCTTTCTTTGTATTAATCAACATAAATGCAACAATGAACAAAGCTGAAAAATTCCCAGGCTTTAAAGTTGATTTATTTCAGGATCACCTTGTATGACCTCTCAGGCTCCATGCTTCCACACAGAAAGCAGGTAATGAACTCATAAAGTAGAGTTAAGTTTAAATTGTTTTCTTATCGCTTACATGGATGAGGACAAGGAGACCAACTCAAAGTCCTGAGCTCCAGAATACAGGAGTCTTTCTGTTCGAAGAGAAAAGCTCAACCTTCCCTCTTACTGCCTCTTGTTCTCTGTCTGGAAGAGTTTACATTTTCTATCAGCCATGTGGTGCAGACAGGGGCAGCTCAGGGGTCCCCCTACCTGATATAGGACGCAGACACATACACTCACGCACACACAGTGGCGTTCTGTCAGTGTTGCAGACTGTCTGTCTCCTTGTCGATCCGGCAGTGACTGTAACTAGGTGTAATGGCCAGCCTGTGGTTTGAGACTCTATGGGTCTATTCACAACTCCCCACCGTCCCCCTTACACATGCGCACACATGCAATCATTGTTTACAGTGGTGTATTTGGATGGAGGTACTAATTGAAACATTTCTTTTTCCATCCAAATGAGTAAAAGGGCATCCCATTTTTTCCACTGTGTGTGTGTTTTATACTCGACTCCCATGTCCACTTTGGCCGTGGGCCAGAAACATTACCACAGAACTCCAAAGGGCACTGCACCTCAATTCTCTGCCAAATTATTAAGGCTACATGAGTCGGTGTGACTCACACTCAGGTAAAAATCTGCTCCTCTATACCTGGCTAAGGTTTTTAAGTGTATTATGCATTATTTTCCTGGCAAGTCGGTATTTATGTATGGCACCTACTTGTTCCAAGTTCCTCATATGAAACAGCCTTGGAGCTTGTGAAGCCTTCGGTGTGCCACTGGCAAAGGACTTGGAAACCTTTTGTAATTTTAGGGTGAAAAAGAAACAAGTAAAAAAATATTTCACCGTCATTTCCCATACATCAAACAACATAAAGAAAAGCAAGTGCAATTCTGTTGTTCAGGAGGTATTGATGAAGAAAAGTATTCCTTTAGCTGTAGGAGATCAAACAGGTCTCAGGAAGGAAGAAGAGTGTTGGATCTCTTGATGCCTCTATTCTTAGTCAACAGCTAAACACACAAATAACTCCTGAACAAATAACTGGTTTATTTTCTTCTTAGCAGAGATGCTCACATCTTAGCCAACAATGAAACATGCGTTTTCATACAGTACCACTGAACATGTTTAGCAAAAACTAACATTAGCAGATGCACTAAACAAATATGCTGACAGAGCCTTAAAATCCATCCATCCATCGATCCATACAGACATCCATCCATACATACATCCATCCATCCATCCATCATCCGTCCAGCTGTGGCTTACTATTCAGTGCAAGCCTAGAAATCTAGACAAACCATAGCAGTAGCAAAAATCTTGCTCTGCAGGATGGTCTAGCCATGCTCCATTGTAGCCTCAGCAGTTCTACCATTGGCTCGACTAAGTGTAGGCCGGCCCAATCACAGCACTTTGTGTTTGTAGAGAGACATTGGACGGGCTTGGCACCATTATGGCAGAGCTGCAATGAAGCACAGCAACAAAGATGGCCGCGGTTTAGGAAACGGTCTGTTGTGAGTACACCAGATATTATCATGTCGTTGATGTTGTTGTTGGACACCATGGCTGCCCCGTTCTTCTTCTTCAGCGGTGTATGGCAGACTGCCATGTTGACTGATTTCCGCTGCTATAAATACGTGACATTGTTTGTTGCTCTGATTGGTCCTAGTGCTGTTCAATTGCGTGCAGAGACACTTTACAGCAGATTCTGCCCCCAGGACTAAGTTTTCCTGTGGTTAGTGGCCACACCATATATTTATATAGGTATAGGTTGGCTTGCCAGGCAAATAGTATGCAAAAACACAGTTAAAGTGAAAACTGCAATATTATAACACATCCTAAACTGGTGAGATTTATTCAGTCCCCACACAATACTTGAGCAAAAGGGTGACTAACCTAAGCAAATCTGAGTGATTCCTTGGTCCTTGATATTGTCAATCTACCAGTCTGCATTTAGCTGATTGCTCACCTACTGTTGTACTGGATGATGAGTTGTAGTAGTCTTCACTACTTTCATCACCGCTTTGGGTTCTAACTCAGATACTCACCTCACTCTGGTGAGATAGACAACCGGATGGTCCAATCATTGGTTTCGAACCGAGCAATGTTATTGGCTGAGGTATTTAGACAAATGCGACTGAACCACAAAATATTTGTAGCTATACTATGTTAGAAAGTTGTTCAGAGGCATGAAAAAATCCATGGAAAAATGTTATATGCTAGCTTGTTTTACATATTTGCCATAGCAGCTTTATGGCCAACTGCTTAATGGTGAGTTTTGCTAGAATAACAGCCCTGAACCATCATGGTCTACAATAGACCTTTGAAGATTTGCTGTGGTGTCTGGCACCAAGATGCTACCATCAGATCCTTTAAGTCCTAAAATTTGTAAGTTAAGGCCTCTACGGATCAGAATTATTTGACCAGCATATACCACAGATGCTTGATTAAGTTAAGTTCTGGTGAGTTTAGAGGCCACCTCAAACTTGTGTTGAGCTATTCAAGCCATTACTCAAGCACTTTTGCATTGTATAAAGGCAGAATATGCTGAGTTTCACTGATCCTCGGGATCAGTGAAACTCCCCAGTCATCTCGCTATCACAATCTGTCCCAAACTCACCAATCCCCCTTAGTTTTCTCTGATGCCAGGGGGTTCTGGTGTTATTTTGGAAGTTGGTGAGGAAAGGCAAGTAATCATTCAAAAGTGCAACATGCACACAAACACACTTTTAAACTTGGTCAGAAACTGCTCTGGGAACACCACTAACGGCCAAAGACCCCAAGCTCCCCAAATCCCAATCCGATTAACATGAATGCAAACCTTCAGGATACAAAGGGTACAATGCCATGCAGTACCCAGACACCATAGGATGCCAAGGTCAAGGTTCCAATTGATCAGAGCTGTTTTGGCAGCCTAAAGCAACATTAGCCTGGTCATTTTCATGTTGTGAATTATCATAATGAATTAATAGTAAATGATGGTTGGAACGTCTTGTTTTGTCCTCAAAACTGAAGCCAGTGCAACAATGAGTTATGCAGTAGTGTATAAATGTTAATTGATATGACTCAGCTCAATGAATTTCTGTCATTAAACATATCCTGTCAGATCATGTTTCACTTCAGTCTCGTCCTAGGCAGACGAACATTTACAGTTCACCATCTGTTTTACCCATTTTTTAATATAAATACAACATTCCCTATGGATTTATGGCACATATTTCTACACTAGGTTGGCGTAATATATTGAAATAGGGCACAAGGAATGAAGGAAAGACACAAGAAAGAAAGGACAAGAGGAAGAATCAAAGGAAGAAACAAATGAAGTAGGGCACAATGAAGGATATAGTGAGCTAATTAACTAAGAAAGGAAGGAGACAACGAATGAAGCAATGACAAAGGGAGAGAAGGAAAGAAGAAAGGAAGGAAGAATAGATGGTAGGAGGAAAGTGAGGAAGGAAGTGCACATTGAAGCAATGAAGGACATAAGAAAAGACACAAGGAAGGAAGGATGGATACACGGAACAAAGGAAGAAAATAAGGAAGGACATGTAGAAAAAAGGACGTAACAGACAAATAAATAGAGAATAAAGTCTGGAAATAGAGATATCTTCCTTCTTCTGTTTTCTTTCTCCATACTTGTTGGAGATACTTAAAATTAAACTCCAAACTCCCCCAGACTGTGAAGAGATAAACAAAACAATTATGATTTGTTTTTCTCCAAAAGTATAGACATCTTAGAGCTGATCAGAGGGTATTGGAGGATTACCCAATTGGCTGATACATGACTGCAAGCACATACCCATATTTTATTGCTTGCAATTATTGGGATTATTCTAGGCCAATGATAACCTCCATGGTGACCACAATTCCACTTTTCCTGCATCAAAACCTGGTCTCTTCCAGCCCAGACAGGGTGACCCAGTCTTCCTCTATATCATGGTCTCAGATACAGCAGAGTTAAAAGGTTGAAAGGGAAAGCTGATGCATTGCAAAGCTTTTGAAAAGGTTTCTTTAGGTCACTCCTGCTACATCATTCTTTCAGCTCACATTGCATGATAAGAGTTTGATGGACAAGACATATTTACATGTCAGTGTGCCCTCTGCCCTACAGTGTCCAGAGAGTGAGATAAAAGGAAGATGGATGGGTTTTTAAATGTCCTTTTTTAGGAAGGAGAGAAAAATTAAACCAGTTTTCTCTTCTGGAGAGCGAGTATGGAAGCGGGGAGGTTGGCCTCATCTCAAGGGTCACTGTGTATATGAAAAGAAATTGAAACAAGCAGAGGAAGAAATACAGGCATTACTTTGATTGGACAAAGGTCAATTGTTTAAGTCTTGTAAAAACATAACTTAAACATTTTTGATCCGTTTTTGACCATCATACTCTCACCATCACCCCAGGAAATATTAGATAACGTGAAACTGCAAAGCTTATTGATAAACATCTATACTTACATTGTCTAACATTAACAAACTGCTTCATATAATGCAACAATAGCTTTTTAGGAAGCAGAGCAATAACACACTGCTGCAGCCAGAAAACTGAAGCTTATAATATATTTACACAAAGCTCTGAATGGGCTCAAAAACGGAATTTTTGAAACAGGTTCAAAACATATGACACAAAAAACTGAAAGTTGGTTTTACTAAATTAACTGGAAAATTAATGTTACTTAGAGATTTTAGTAGAATAGCATTGATCTTTTGCAATATTAGATTACTAGGATGTTGCGGCCTAGGTGAGCCCTTCGCTTAGGTCACCCCTGCAGTCAATTAAAATGAGGAAGTGAGGTTTCTGACTAAGATAAAACAATAAGTCAAATAATAGTCAGGCACATTTTGTAAATATTTTTTGTTTTTAAATTATCCTATTCAGTTGCACATTCAAATCTGAGTATGCCAGTTTATTTTTAATAACTGCATAGTACTTTGGTTTTTGTAATTTTTTCCTTAATGTTCTTTCCTAATTCTGTTTATATACTTTTCCACTTTTCTTGTGAACCCAAATGCTTCTATCATCTGTCACTTTGCTACTGTTAAAGCTGAATTTTCCCTTTGTGGGACAATAAAGGATTATTCTATTCTATTCTATTCTATTCTATTCTATTATATTCTATTCTAAATATCTCTCTAATGAAGTAGATCCAGAAATGCAGAAATATCCTGAGATAAATTTTTGGAACGTTGTCCAGCACACTAAGAGATAGTTCAATATCTATAACGATACCATATCATGGATAAAATGCAACTACATTTTACTGACATATAAACAGTTAGGAGATACAAGCAAACAACTAAAGCCTTCTAAACGTTTGTCTGATAATTCCAGATGTAAAACCTTATCATTAACCTCTACCAATGTTGATCTGACGACTGAGATTAAGATTTTACAGCTGTAGTTTTTACATGTGGAGTTAAGACCAACAGACACCTGACAGGTTTGGATTAAAAATGATCTTCAATCAGCCAAGTTTCTGAAAGGAAACAAGTTAGACATCTCTGAAAATGTAATAAAACCATGTAATAGTAGCATCAACAGAGCCACCCAGCACCCCCATTTCCTGCTTTTTCCTGCTTTTTATTGCTCATTTACTTTTGTATTACTTTTTACTGCTTATTTAAATTTTTAGCAAGAAATTTCATGCCAAACTTTATTGATCATATTCTTCATAAATTTTTAAAAAATCTTTATTGACAGGACAATAGCTGGGCTCTTCTTATAATTTGCTGACCATCTTTCTGGATGTTTCCACAGGTATTTCCACTGATATTCCTTTGGTCATAAGCTCCAGGGAACTCATTTATCAAATGTTTGAAGAAATGGTCCTATATTCTATCCTACGAATGGAATTTAGAATGTTGGTACGAACAGTCAAGCGCCAGATTGATCAAATATGGCGTGGCCATTTGTACACATCTTCCTCCGCAATCATCTGCTGTTAAAACCCACCTCTTCGTACCTAGGTGCTCGTGCCTGTTCACAGTTATTTGCATATAGAAACGCCCTCAACTAACCATATTTGGTCAGACCACATCCTCTGACACATGCATGAAGTCCTTGCGTTCTTTCTGAAAATAATGGCAAGAGAGCAAAAAAAGGAATTTTAGTGACACCGAGATTGAGGTGAAACATAACTGGGGCAAAAAAAGAGTCATGATGAACAGTCTTTTTGAAAATTGTCATAGTTAACACTAAATCCTTTTAACACTCATAGTTTTTGCCCTCTGTTATCAGCGGTCTCTCTGCTTCATGTCCCCAGCCCCCCCCTCCAACATGCACCAGTTATAATCAATCAATCAATCAATCAATCAATCAAAACTTTATTTATAAAGCGCTTTTCATACAAACATTGCAACAAAGTGCTTTACAGATTAAAATGACCCCACATGAACCACATTCCCATCCCTCCCCCACAGATTTATAAGATAAGATAAGATAAGATAGACCTTTATTGTCCCACAATGGGGAAATTCTCCGTGTTGCAGCAGCACAGTGGATAGTTAAAAAAGAATAAATAATTATAATAACAATAATAATGTAAAAAATACATACAATAAATAAACAATATATGAACAATATTAAACTTAGTCCTTGGCGTGTGTGTGTGGTCTACAAGGAGCAGTGCTGGTGTTAAACAGTCTGACTGCAGCAGGAAGGAAGGACCTGCGATATCTCTCCTTCACACGTTTAGGGTGAAAGAGTCTATCACTGAAGGAGCTGCTCAGTGCAGTGATGGTGTCCTGCAGGGGGTAGGATCATTGTCACTGATCATTGTCCATCAGTGATGATAGCTTTGCTACCATCCTCCTTTCTCCCACCTCCTGCACTGTGTCCAGAGGGCAACCCAGGACAGAGCTGGCCTTCCTGATGAGCTTGTCCAGTCTCCTCCTGTCAGCAGTAGACATGCTGCTGCTCCAGCACACCACCCCAGAGAAGATGTCGGATGCCACCACCGCGTCATAGAAGGTCTTCAGGAGTACCCCCTGCACACCAAAGGACCTGAGCTTCCTGAACAGATGGAGTCTGCTTTGACCCTTTTTATAAAGCGCCATGGTGTTCTGGGCCCAGTCCAGCTTACTGTTCAGGTGAACACCCAGGTACGTTTAAGACTCCACTCTCTCTATCTCCATTCCCTGGATGTTCACCGGTGTTGGGGGGGGGGGGTGACGTGAGTGACGTGAGGTGGTGAGCTCCAGCTTGTCCCTCAGCAGCAGAGGCTGGATGGTGTTGAAAGCACTGGAGAAATCGAAGAATGTGATCCTCATAGTGCTTCCAGAGTTTTCCAGGTGGGAAAGAGCTTTGTGAAGGAGGAAGATGACGGCGTCATCCACCCCGATGGCAGGCTGTTAGGCAAACTGCAGTGGGTCCATGGTTGGTCCCACTAGAGGGCGGAGATGGGTGAGGACCAGCCGCTCCAGTGTCTTCATCAAGTGCGATGTTAAGGCTACTGGCCTGTAGCTGTTGAGTTCCTTTGGGTGTGGCATCTTTGGCACCGATGTTTTCCACAGTTGTGAAACTCTCCCCAGCTTCAGGCTCAGGTTGAAGATGTGCTGCACAATCCCAAAGAGTTGGTCTGCGCAGGTCTTGAGAGGCCTGGAACTGATGCTGTCTGGACCAGCAGCTTTCACCTTGATCTTCCTGAGCTCCTTCCCCACCTGATCAGCAGAGAGGGACAGACTGCGGCTCAGGGGCAGGGTGCTTTGAGATGGGAGGCCAGGTGGAGGTGTAAGAGGAGGTGTAAGCGTCAGTGGGGGGGCAGTAGATAGGGAGATAGCTGGGTAGCTGGCTGTGATCTGAGTGCTGTGCATGTAGGACTGGGTGAGATAGGGGGGAAGAGAGCGGGGTTGCAGCAGTGATGTTTGATCCAGGGGAGGGTTAGGTGTCTGGTCGAACCTGTTAAAGAATAGGTTCAGATCCTTCACCCACTTTTGATCCCCCCCAGGCTGGGAGTCTGGTTTTTGTACCCTGAGATGGTCTTCAGGCCCTTCCAGACTCCCCTGATGTTCCTCTGCTGCAGCTGCTCCTCCATCCTCTTCCTGTATCTGCTCTTTGCCTCTCTGATCTTCCACCTCAGCTCGCTCTGCACAGTCTTCAGCTCCTCCTTGTTTCCTGACCTAAAGGCTCTCTTCTTCTCCTTAAGCAGGGCCTTTATGTCCGGATTAATCCAGGGTTTATTGTTGGAGAAGCACCGTACTGTGACCATGCTTTTAAATCTGTGGGGGAGGGAAGGGAAGGTGGTTTTATGTGGGGTCATTTTAATCTGTAAAGCACTTTGTGATGGAACTTCTTGTATGAAAAGCGCTTTATAAATAAAGTTTGATTTGATTTGATTTGATACTGTCTCTGGTGTGGCACGTGACGTACTGGGTGAATTTCGGCAGGGTGGAGGATGGGGGGGCATGGTTGAAGTCACCAGAGATGAGGAGGAGGGCATGTGGGTGCTGTGTCTGCAGCCTGCTTACAGCTGAGTGCAGGACATCGCAGACCATGTCACCATTAGCAGAGGGGGGGACGTACGCCACTATCACAATAACATGAGAAAACTCCCGTGGAAGATAATACGGCCTCATGCTAACGGCTAACAGTTCAATGTCCTTGCAGCAGTGTTGTTCTTTAACAGTTATGTGTCCATGGTTACACCATCTGTTATTTACAAACACAGCCACTCCTCCGCCTTTCCCCTTACCGCTATCCTGTGTCCTGTCAGCCCGCAATAAATAAAATCCATCCAGAGAAGCTTGAGAGTCCGGGGACAATGAGTTCAACCATGTCTTTGTAAACAGCATGATGCTACACTCTTGATATTCCCGCTGGTACCGGGTTAGCGCCGTTAGCTCGTCCATCTTGTTATGCAGAGATCTCACGTTTCCCATGACAACGAACGGGAGGACCGGCCTATTTCATCAGCACGGCGTTTAACTCCAGCACGGGTCCTGCGTCTTTTCCTCCTCATCTCCTGGGGGATATCGGGTCTCTCTCGGGGCTGCGCAGCTGTGTTGCGGAGCGCTAACAGCTGATCCCTTGTGTAAACAAAAAAGGGAGCCATGGCAACAGGTGTCCGGGCACAAAAAGTTAAAAACACAAGTAACAAAAAAAACAACGGAAAAGTGCAGAGCTGCTATGAAAAAATAATATCCGTGGTGCCATTGTCGTCTCTGTACTCAAACACGCCTGATGATATTAGGAATTAATGTTTCAAGTTCTTTAAAAAGAGAGAAAAAAGCTCAACTCGGAGCGAGAGCCGCTGCAACTGCTGCCACTCAGCGCGGCGCATGCGCAAATGTTATGCTCACAATTATACCCCGACCAACCCAACTCCCAAGAGGAACAATAAAAAGGACATCGAGCCGAGCACAGATGAGCCAGGTAAGGAAACACCATCAAAGGAGCCATCTTCACCGGCAGCAGCAGATCAACAGCAGCAGCCTAGGCACTGACACAGGGCACCCAGAGGAGGCAAGGCAGAGATCCCCACCTCCACCCTAGGCAAGGCAATTTTATTTGTATCGCACACTTTCAACAGCAGGTTAATTCAAGGTGCTTTACATGATTTGGTGAAAAAACACATAAAAAAAACACACATTACACATGATACACAATAAAGCAAGAGAAAGACAAAAAAAAAGCAAGAGAGCATGAACACATTTCATACATATGACATCAAGCATTTACTCGAAGGCAATTCTTAACAGATGGGTTTTTAGTCTCGATTTAAAGCAGTTCAGAGTTTCAGCAGCTCTACACTCTTCAGAAAGTCTTTTCCAGATAAGGGGAGCATAGAAACTGAAAGGTGCTTCTCCATGTTTAGTTCTGAGTCTAGGGATGTTTAGTAGGCTAGAGTTGGAGGACCTGAGTGGTCTTGGTGGTTGGTACTGTGACAACAGGTCTTCAACATATTTTGGTGCTAAGCCATGTAATGATTTATAAACTAGTAGGAGTATTTTGAAGTCTATTCTCTGAGCTACAGGGAGCCAGTGTAAGGACTTTAGAACTGGGGTGATGTGCTCTACTTTCCTGGTTCTAGTAAGGATGCGAGTGGCAGGATTCTGGATCAGCTGTAGCTGTCTGATTGACTTTTTAGGCAGACCTGTGAAGATGCTGTTGCAGTAATCAATCCGACTAAAGATAAACGCATGGATGAGTTTTTCTAGGTCATGTTGCAACATCAGTCGTTTAATCCTAGAAATGTTCTTCAGGTGATAGAAGGCTGACCTTGTTATTGCCTTTATGTGACCCTGGAGGTTCAGGTCTGAGTCCATTACTACACCTAGTGTCATCCTTGTAGTTATAGTAGCTAATGTTATTGGTTGCTATAATCTTGCCCAGTGGGAGCATGTAGATATTAAATAAGAGGGGCCCCAGGATGGAGCCCTGGGGCACCCCACATGTGATTTCTGTTCGTTCTGATGAAAAGTTTCCTATTGAAACATAGAAGTCCCTGTTCTTTAGGTGAGACTCAAACCAGCCAAGTAGTGTACCAGAGAGTCCGACCCAGCTCTCCAGTCGTTCTAATAAAATATTATCAACAGTGTCAAATGCTGCACTGAGGTCCAACAGAACCAGCACTGTGGTTCTTCCACAGTCTGTATTTATGCGGATGTCTCGGTGCTGTGGTGAGCACGGAAACCAGACTGAAAAACATCAAAACGGTTTGTCATTGTTATGAAGCTATTTAACTGCTGAAACACGGCTTTTTCAATAATCTTACTGATGAATAGAAGATTAGAGATTGGCCTGTAGTTCTGCATTAATGTGTTGTCCAGATTTTTCTTCTTTAGCAGTGGTTTAATAACTGCTGTTTTTTAAGCCTGAGGGAAGACACCTGATAGCAGGGATGAGTTCACTATTTGAACAAGATCAGACCCAATAACAGGAAGAACTTTCTTTAGAAAAGCTGTGGGTAGGATATCAAGACAGCAGGAGGAGGAGCTTAATTGGATAATGATTTTTTTCAAGGCTGTTTTAATTCGTGGAATTCAGACATTTTCTCTACATTGTTGTTGATTGGGGATGGCACTGGTTGTGGGTTCGATATTGAGTTACACATTGACCGTTTAATTGTTGGAATCTTTTCAGAGAAAAAGCTGGCAAATTCATTGCAGGCCCTGGTAGAGTTTAGTTCAGGGCTACTGTCACTAAAGGATTAGTTAGTCTTTCCACTGTTGCAAATAGGGTCCGTGCATTATTAATGTTTCTGTTGATGATTTCAGAAAAGAACGATTCCCTAGCATCTTTTATGGTTAGCTGATATCTATTCAGTCTCTCTTTGTAGATCTCACAGTGAACCTGGAGTTGAGTTTTCCGCCATTTTCTCTCGGCTCGTCGACACTCTCTCTTTTCACTACGTACCAGTGGATTACCTGTCCACTGAGACTTCATTCTACCTGAGACTACTTTCACTTTAGTTGGAGCAATGGAATCCATGATGTCTGAGATTTTGGCAAGGAAATTAACTACCAGCTTATTTATTGAGTTTGAGTTGGGAGATGAGGGGGATGTGGTGGAAGGGTAAATACGTTTAAAGGTTTCTACTGAACTGTCCCCTAGAAAACGCTTTTTTATAGTGGTCTTACTGTGGCTGGATAATTTAGTAGAGATTGTACTTTCAAAGAAAATGCAGAAATGGTCAGATAACGCAATATTAATTACTGAGATGTTGGAAATATTTAAACCTTTGCTGATAATTAAGTCCAGAGTGTGTCCTTTATTGTGTGTTGGTTGTTTGACATGCTGGGTCAAGACGTAGTTGTGGAGAGTATCATCTAATGTTTTTGCTTGTCTATCTTGGGGGTTGTCTCCATCCACCCAGGCAGCCACAGCCGACCACCGCTTCCGTGGCAGAGGGCTCCCATAAAGGAAACACTGAAAGGAAGATTAAAGCTGCATTCACACCTGATTGTCCGGTAGACTTGGTTCGATTGGGGACCAAATTTGCAAAATTGTTGCTGTTTTTAGCTGGTGCAGTTTGCATTCACACTGCTCTTTTTGTTAAACGAACCAAAGCTTTTGAGCAACATGTTTACATCCCCACCTGTGGTGGCGTTATGGTGGTGCTGCACTTCATAGTGAAGCGGGGGACACTTCCCATCAGTGGTGTCGCCTGGCCTGGGCATTCCCGGCTCTAGCACCGAGCATTTCTCCTCAAGCCCCGAATGGTGTATTTCACCCCAGAAAGAATAAGTTTACATCAACCGAGCAGCCCTACGACATTAACAAAGAAGGGAGTTTTGTAATTTCCTGACTTCGGGTGAGTGCAACAGAGGCACAACGGTATGACCGATCAGAGAGGAGTTGTGCGGGGAATCTTGCATGTCTTATTGGCAGACAGCCCGGTTTTTAATATAACCTCTAAAATGGTCCAGGCAGAAAATGCACATCAGATGATTTTTGACAGAAATAAGAGGGACAATACTTTAGTTGCGATGGCTGGCAGTGGCCGGCAAAACTCTGGGCCAACACATAAAACAGGTAAACAAACAATATATATACTTTATGTCTTCAAATTATATGAACATTAGGCAGATTCACAGCAGTGTTTGCAAAAACACGTCAGTCGGACAAAATCTTTGGACATTTTGGATCGACGTGTGTTGATCTGCGTCTCCCCTTTGATCTGTGTCTCACTATGGCTCCTCGTCGCCCCAGAGTGCAGGTCATTGCAAGCTTTCTCCCGGCCCGTAACTGGCCACTTGCTTTTAGTAGCACTAGAACTTTCTGCACAAAGCTCCAAGACAGAGACTTTTCTAAGAGTTTGAATAAATAACGGTATTTATTAATGTGGGTAAGACCCGTTGTGTTTAACCCTAAAGTGAGTCTAATTCCGTACGTCTTATTCAAAATGAGTGTAATAATGCTTGAATAATATGTTTATATAATGTTTATATAAGCCTAAACATACTTCATTAAGACTGGTGAGCAGGGGCGTATCTAGGAAGTTTTTAAAGAGGGCTAAATGGGGGCCAGTGATGATCTTGGGATGTCACACTAAAATAAAAGCAGAGCTGTAATACAAAGGGGCGGGGCCTAGACTGAGTGACAGACATCAGAGTCACAACATGGGGGTTTAAAGATTGATGTGAATATAAATACTTAAAATCCATAAATAATTCTAACTAATTAAAGCTGTTTCTTTGTCTCATCATTCATTAGAATATTATCTACACAAGAAGTGATAATGTAGGCATCTTCATAAATACAGAATAGAAGGAGCTGCTTCAGAAAGCAGAGCAGGATTAAAATTACTTACTAATCAATGACTGATTTAACATTTTGACTGATGATTGTCTGGGAGGAAGCAAATCCGAGTATACTACTAGAATAAACTAGACTACTTTACTGATTAAATTAACAGTTTTGCTTTTGTTCTGAGTGCACAGACCAATGTATTTGACTTGGCGGAGGTCTGCGCTCTCCGAGTGCTTTTCTAGTTAAAACTATATAATTCAGCCAATTTTCCCCCAATAAATGACACTTGAAGGCAAATCATGTTGCAAAGGTCAGTTCCTTTTATGATTACCTTTTGATAACATCTATTAGGATAAGAGAAATCTGAAGTTATTCTTGGTTTACATATGACCTAGGCAGGACAGAGAATGATGAAAAGAGCAGCAGACACAGAGGTCCACCATGCAACCTGACACAAAACTAACTTTTGTTAGGGAAAGAAAAAAATGAAAATAATTGTTACATTTTGACTAATTTTATCATCCTGTCTTACCTAATATTAATACTGATTTTAGAGATCTTTCCTTACATTGTAAAGTTTAAGTTTGAAAATAAATACATTTTGAAGTACATATTGCTGCATTTGGCTTTAAACAAGGTGCCACAATACTCAAGAAAGCGTTAATAAAAAGCCTTTTTTACTTGGTAGGTTTCCCCAGATTCCTCTAAGAGGGTGTGGACTAAGCCCCCAATGTTTCCAGGTCCAGGAAATGCCCCTGCTTGCCATAGAGTGAAATGTAAACAAACATGGAGTGGCCAGAGATTGTAGTGGTTATAGGATTGCTCTGTTGTGTTTGGCAAAAGTCCAAGACAAAAGACTGCAGCAATCGGCTCAGGATGAGCATAGAAGGGGAAGAGGACTATGTAAAATGCTGTTTTTTTACACAAGGCGGCTGAGATGGCTTCTTATGAGGCGGCGTGCAATGAACAGGACAGAACAACTTCACAGCACTGATGTCCTCCTCATACAGACGTCGAGCAAGGTATGTACAAGATCCAGCATCTTTCTATCCAGCATCGCGGTTGTTTAGATTTTATTTACCCAGAATGCCTTGCACAATAGTCCGCTTCCTGCTTTTGGTGCGGTTTTGGTCCGGTTGCCATTTACATATGCAATCGAACTGCAGCAGAGTTTGCTTCAATCGAACCGAGACCTACGTTTTTAGAGGGACTAGAGTTAGCTTGTTTGGTCCAAATCAGAGTTCAATTGCGCATTCACACCTCCCCAAACAAACCGGACTTTCTGGTCAAAAGAACTAGATTTCCATTCAAGCGGACTAAACAGGGCTGGTGTGAATGCACCCTAAAATAACAGGTTAGAATATAAAAACAAACATTGGATAACTATAATAGGATTAAGTAGTAAAACACTAATAAAGTTTAAACAAGTAAAACATGCAGAACAATTAAATAGGTTGTAATGAATAACAATCAGTTAAAAGTCTTGAGTCTGCTCTTAAAAACATGAACGTTCTCTGTGGCCCTGAGGACCTCAGGCAGCCTGTTCCAGAGGTGAGGGCCATAGTATTGGAAGGATGCCTCGCCGTGAGTGTGTGTCCTGACTTTAGGGATGACAACGAGACGGCTGCCAGAGGAGCACAGAGACCGCCAAGGTTCATATGGTAAAAGCAGTTCTGAAAGATAAGAAGGCCCAAGACCATTAAGATACTTAAACACCATTAAAAGAACCTTAAAGAGTAACTAAACCCCAAAACAACTTTTTTTTGCTTCTAAACTGTATAAATGGGTATTAACCAATGCAATCTTTCAGTTTCTGGTGATTTTTTTACATTTTGGTGTAAACTTGTTTAATTCTACACTATTTGGTCTAAAAACATCTTAGTGATGCCCTCTTTGGGTTGAACGGTGGCTACTGCATTTGAATTTTGGGATTGGTGGAGAGCGGTACATCTCTATGTCACAGGCAATGACTGCGTCACAACAGCCATGGTCTCACAGACACGCCCCCTGGGTTTGGGTATAAAACTATCAGACATACCGCCCCCCCCCCCCCGTGGCGAGTTTGGAGTTGGATTGCGTTTTTCAGGTTACCATTATTATCACATTAGCACTTAGTTAGCATAGCTAACATACTGTTTTGAACGTTAGCCTATGTTAGCATTACCATTCAGAGACTGGACTCCTGTCTCTCTCTCCCTCAGCAGCAGCGCCAGCCTCGGGCAGCGCTGACTCAGCGCCCCGAGCCAGCGGCTCGAATTGATATGGCTCGGGGCCGCTGAGCTCCATAAAGCCTCCCTCTACTCCTATCTCCAGTGACGACGGAGGAGATCCGCTGGTTCAGGGCGCCAAGCCAGCGCCGCCCGAGCTCGGTGCTGTGCTGCTGCTGCTGAGGCAGAGAGAGACAGGAGGAGTCCAGTCTCTGAGTGCTAATGCTAACATAGGCTAACCTTCAAAACAGATGAATGTTGATCAGATCGATCAGTCGCAAAACTGCCAACGTTGCTTCGGTCACTGTCCATGTTTCAGTGTCACATTTATCGAGCTGTCATTGTCCTCCGGAACACACCCCTACGTCCCCCTTGTCTGGGGGTGGGGTTATGATTTTTCAGTGGGTTCAGTTACACTTTAAAATCGATCCTAAAACATACAGGTAGCCAATGCAATGCATTTAAGACACGTGTAATGTGCTGCGGCCTCCTGGTCTTTGTCAGGACACGTGCTGCTAAGACCAGAAAGCAAGGCATTACAGTAATCAATTCTACTGGTGATAAAAGCATGTATCAGTGTCTCCGTGTTGGCCCGAGAGAGAATGGGGCGGACTCTGGCTATGTTCTTTAGATGATAAAAACCTATTTTAGTAATGTTTTTAATGTGAGGGGTAAAAGTCAGCTCAGAATCAAAAATGAGACCCAGGTTCTTCACTTGTAAAGAAGGATTAAATGACAGTGATTGTAGTTTTGGTAAAAGTTTCTCTCTCTGAGCCTCAGGACCAATAACTAAAACTTCATTCTTTTCCTGGTTGAGCTGGAGAAAGTTTTCTGGCATCCAGGATTTGATGCCTAAAATGCAGTTAAAAAGTGCATCCATTGGCCGTGTGTCATCGGGAGACATGGAGATGTACAACTGTGGATCATCAGCATAACTGTGAACGTTCACTCCATGTCTTCCACACTGCCAAGAGGGAGCATGCAAAGGTTAAAAAGCAATGGGCCTAGAATTGAACTCTGGGGCACACCATATGTAATCTTGTGTACCTTAGAGGAGAAGGTATCTAAACTTACCATAATATTCCTGTATGTGAGATAGGATGTGAACCATTTGTGAACAGCACCAGAGAGGCCAATCTGTTTTAAACGTTTTAAACCTTTAAAAGAATAGTGTGGTCCACTGTATCAAAGGGAGCCCTTAGATCCAGTAGAACCAACACTGTCACTCTCTGTGCGTCATAGTTTAATCTGAAATAATTTAAAATCTTCAAAAGGTCCGTCTCTGTGCTGTGGTTAATCCCTAAAACCAGACTGTAATTTCTGTAGGACATTCTGAATGTTAATAAGATCATTAATTTAAAAAAAAACAAGCTTTTATTAAATTTTGCTTAAAAACGGTAAGTTAGATACTGGTCAAAAGTTGTTAAAAGCATTAAAATCTAAATTGCTCTTCTTCAACAGGGGCCTCACCACCGCCTATTTAAAGGCAGCAGGAAAGACCCCCATCTGAAGGGAGCAATTCATCAATGTTAAAATCTCATCTCTAAAAGATCCATAAAATGACTTAAAAAAAGAGGTGGGAATTAGGTCCAAAAGACATGCGATGGGCCTCACTGAGGAGAAAACTTTATCAAGTTTCTCAGCGTCTAGCAGAACAAAAACTGTCACACGCTGAGATTTGTCTAAAACCATGTTACTTTGAGAAGATAAAATATTACATCTGATGTGTCTACCTTCCCTCTGAAGTGGTCTGCGAACTCCTCACAGAGAATGTTTGATGGGGTTTTATGAAATGCGTTAGAAACACGGTTTAAAATTTTGTCAATTGTAGAAAAAATAATTTTGGGATTATGTTTAGGATCTGAAATGATTTTGGAAATGTATGCATTTTTGAATTTCTTACTGCTTTGATAAGTTCTGTATATATTTGATGGTTTATCATGATTTTATTTTTCCTCCATATTCTCTCTGTCACCCTACAATTCCTCTTTTGTTTTTTGAGCTTTACAGTTCTCCACGGCGATGCAAGTTTTGAGTGTGTACTTTTAACTTTTAGTGGAGCAAGCAGGTCGAGCATGGATTGAAGCTGTTAAAATCATTGACAATAAAATCACAGGGGGCAGGTAAAGCAATAGGTGGTGTCGTTTCAAAAACTTCAAGAAAACCTACAGTCACTTCAGGGGTTAGATGGCGCTTCCTAACAGTTCTCACAGAGGTCTCCCGGATAAAACTGGTGATGTCAAAAAACACACAGTAATGGTCAGAGACAGCCAGGTCATCAACAGAGGGCACACTGGTGGACAGGCCATACGTAATGACCAAGTCCAGGGTGTGTCCTCTGTTGTAAGTCGGGTGTGTGACATGTTGACTAAAATCTATTTAATTCAGGACATTTAAAAAAATCTGTCCACGTGTAGATTAAAATCACCAGCTAAAATAATCTCTCCAAATGAGTTGTGCAGAATTGAAAAAAACTCTGAAAATTTTGAATAAAAACTGTTCTCTTTTTTTTTTTAGGAGGCCTATACACTGTGACACATAAAATCTGAGGAGTGCTAAAAACAGTTGCATTGTATTCAAAACTGCAATAACTATCAAACAAAACAGATTTGGCAGAAAGTGTTGATGAACTTATAGAAGAGGTATTGCATCCCTTTTTGCTACTCCTTTTGGAATAAGTGAAGTTAAAGTATGGTGGAGAGGCCTCTGTCAGAACAATAGGGGCATCTGCCCTCAGCCATGTTTCCGTTAAAAATAAACAGTCAAGATTAAGGTCTAAAATCAGATAATTGATTATAAAAATTTTGTTTAGCAGAGAGCAAACATTTAAAAGTGCCATATTAATAGTGACTGTATATGGAGTGACTGTATGATTTAGGGAAAATGGGACTTTTGGTAACTGTTTGAGATTACTGAGGTTGCATTTGTTGGGTTTATGATTTTTAGAACGCTTTATTCCTGCTGCAGACATAACAAAAATGTGGCAAAGAATATTTTCATTTGCTGTTATTCACTTCTGTGGAAATACAGTACTTAACTTCTTTGAACAAATTAAATCAGTTAAATTTGTCCAGAACATTGCTGTACGGTTCTATCCAATAAACCAATTAAAAACAATAAAAAAAAGAACACTGGCTTGGAAAAAGTGACAGAGGCCGTCAATGTGGTTGGGACAGGATGGATGTTCCTGTAGGAAATAAAGGTAAAAAAATAGTTCGATATAAAACTGAATACAATTAAACATCCCTCAGCACGCAGCTGGGGCAGATCTTCTACTGGGGGTGCACAGATCACCACATTTGAAACGCGTGTGGTAAGAGTTATTGGAGACACCGCTTTGGCTGGCATCAGCACGCAAGGAGACAGACAACCTGCTGCACCAATTAGCAGGACCATCCTGTTTCCACAGTAGAGTGTGCAAACCTTTTATTTAAAAGTGTAAAAACATCCTTTTAAGCTGAAGCGCTTGATTTGACAAGTAAAAAAATATATAAAAAAACACAATAGGGAAAGTGTGCTATACAAATGCCTTGCCTTGATAAAAGAGGGCCCAGGTCTTTGTTTAGAAGGTCTATTTCCATCAACCTAATGTGTACGCAGGACTCTGTCTAATATAACAAAGTTTGAAGAAACATGTTGGTAAAATGAAAAACTTCCTTGAAATGTTAATCTGCCTGGTATATGATTAATTCTGGATTTAAAAGAGTCAGCAGTAGGAAGTACTTCTGGTTACATGAGTCGATCGTGCAGGTTGGTGCTTCTGAGATAACAGTAGCCAGTAGCTTAGTTTATATCATGTATGTCAAAGTGGATGATGTTATTTTTTCAATTTAACTGACTATGTTTAGACTGGCAACCTGTCCAGGGTGTACCCTGCCTCTCGCCCCTTGACTGCTGGAGATAGGCATCAGCCCCCCCGCAACCCTGCATTAGGATGGACGGGTAAAGAAAATGGATGGATGGATGGATTGATAACTATGTTTATGTTGATTTTATCTGATGCAGTAACCATGAAAAATGTTAGTCACCTCCACCAGCCGTTGCTTTCCTCATGTCCAGTGCCATGTTTTTATTGTTTGGACACTGAAAGGAGCCCAAATAGGAAATATCAGATCATTTATGAGTTTCTATATAGGTTTTTAAGACTCAATTTACAGTATATTCCTCTTAATGCCTTTCTCTAACAAAACAAAAGAAGCCATCTGTAGCTGGGGTTTTTTTTAAAGTCGGGAATAAGCTTAAGCCACGCCAGCCCTCCCAGGACTGATCTGCAGTTGGATCAGTATCCATATAATCCTATTAGTAGTGGGTGATTTCTTCAGATCCAACCTGGGGGAGTGAAGGCAAATGAAGACTGATTTACTCGAGCTGAGGATATTCTTTGTGAGATCTTCTGTAAATATTACATATAGAGCTCTGTGGGAAGATACCATCATGCAATTTCAGCCCTATTTTATTTTGTACATTTAAAGTCACAATATTTGAACCAATGTGTTTCAGGTACTTTAAACTGTTAAAGGAATTCCTAAAACTAAGGTGCTATCTGAATATTTTTGCATAAATCCAAGATGTTCCAAAGTTGGGGGAAAATCTACATAATACAGACTTCCCTCTCTGTTATGTGCGGTTAGTCAGCCTTTGCTTGTTGGAGAAACAAGCAAAAGATATATGTAATAAATGCAATGCAATAAATGAAAGACATGATGGTGCCAACCAGATTCAAACCTTTCACACAATGAAACACAAATAAAATTGCCATTTCTCTTCTTGAATGGATACATTTTATCCCACCCGCAGACAAAACTGTAATTGGGACATCATCCACTGGGCATATTTCGATTGGAAGGAATTGCAAACACAGGTAAAATAGTGAAAGGTTTGGTTTAAAGTGAAAATTTGTGACTTCTACACCTATTTGATGTTCCCATTTGGCCTACTTTCCACAAGGTTTGGTAGCATACTAAAACAAGCATGGCCTACTTCTGAGAAGTGTCCACAGGAGATACACTGCAGATTCTAAAACCATTAATTCAAAAAAGTATCGAGGGTATTTATATGTTTCATTACTTTGCCAAGGTCCAAAAGACGACACTGACTGTCACCTTCAGATGAAAGGAAATTAGCAAGGAAAAACCTTACCAAAACACCATCTTCACCATCTAAAAGTTTATATCAGAACTGATCAAGAAGATGGAGACCAGAATCGACAGCTCCCCATTTGGACAAGCCAAAGGGCTTCTGAAACAAAGTTTTAGTACTAGACGAGACAAATACTGGCAAATAGTCAGACATGGTGGTGGCAGCCTCATGCTATGGGACTTTTGTCACACATCCTTCAACTTTCACTCAAATCACCACCAATTGGACAAAATCTGGACACAGTTTGGAGTTCCCCAAGAACTGGTTTTAGAATGGGTAGAGGACTAATATTAAGTCCTCAACCTTGACAAATTAGGAACTTAGCTTAAAAGACTGCAGTGTGGATAAAAACCAGTTAAAAAATTCTGTCGAGATAAGTGGTCAGATATTCAGCCAAAACTCTGCAAGAATCTGTTGATGCCTATGAAAAATGTATGGTTGAGATAGAACTGACAAGTAGTAATTGACCTGATACCAGCAGGGGTGTATATTCTTTATATGTATCTGTATTTGTAATCTTTTCCCCTTTGGGGATCAGGAACTCAACGTAATTAGGCTACTTCTTGTTCATCAGAAACATCAGAGTTGCATGTTGTATAATCAGTCCACCATGATAGCAGTATAAATATAATCAATCAATAAATAATACATTTACATTTTATTTGAGAGCACCTTTCTAAAACCCAAGGTTGTCTTACAGAGAAGAAAAATCAGAGAAAAAATAATAATACATACGAACAACTTGAAAAACAATGAATCAAATAGCAAATCAGTAGACAGGACAACAACCAAAATCAGTGTCTAGAGTGAATAAGCCCATTTGAACAGATGTATTTTGAGCTTTGATTTGAATAAAGGAAGAGAGTCAATATATCTGATTCATTTCAGTTTATTTATATCATCTCAAGGCACTTTACAAGAAAGGTAATTTCAATTCAGTCATACATAGACTCCAATTAGTTTAAAAGTGTTCTTATGCCGGGACGAAGTGAGTTCCAGAGCCAAGGAGCAGAGGGTGTGAGTGGACCTTGGAGGCAACAGCTTTCTCAAGGAATAAAAGCTCAAAAACCAAAACGATACTCAGAACCATGAAAAATACACATACATATAAATTAAATGTATGCAAAAACTACTTTGTGTAATCTTACAATAACTGGATATTTTTAAGATGAACATCCCTGAATAATTTCTGGACAGAATATGTAAAATGTGATGTGAACAGGGTGAAGGAGGTCCTTTTCTGGGAAAAGAGGCAGACTTCTGACAGCTGCATGCGAGGAACGGTGTTTACCTTAAGAGGAGCAGCAAGGTGGCGTGTTTGTGTGTGCACGGGGGTCTGTTTTTCTTTTTTGATCAGGCAACCAGCTTCAGTGTAGGCCTCTTGTGTGCTCACAGAGTTGCTGTCACATGTTGATACTCCAACAAACTTTCGCTCTTATTGTCTCTCGTACACATGTCCCCCGAGGCTTCAGCTGCAGACTGTATGAGGCAAGGCGATTGGAGGAAGAAAAGAAAAATCATAATGGTAAAATTAACAAGCATTTCTTGTTAAAGGCACAGCGGTTTGTTAATGTCTCTTGCTCATTAAAGCACTTTTTTTCCACATCTAACAATTACAGTTTTCCCTTTCTAGAGATCTCAACGCTGAAGCACTGAAAGACGTCCCCAGAAGATCCTCATTCAATACTGCACACATTCATACAACCTCAATGTGAAGTAGCTGAGGTTCCCACATGTGAACTGGCTGCCCAATGCAAAAATTTGCAAGTCAAGTAAAAATCTATAAAATTAAAGTGACAAATGAAACTTAAAGCTACTATTTAACAAGGCAAGGCAAGGCAAGGCAAGGCAATTTTATTTGTATAGCACACTTTCAACAGCAGGGTAATTCAAGGTGCTTTACATGATTTGGTGATTTAAAAAAACACAGGGAATATAACATTGGAAATTAAAAGTAAAAGAAACACACATTACACATGATACACAAATCAAAAAAGCAAGAGAGCATGAACACATTTCATACATATGACATCAATCATTTACTCGTAGGCAATTCTAAACAGATGGGTTTTTAGTCTCGATTTAAAGCAGTTCAGAGTTTCAGCATCTCTACACACGTCAGGAAGTTTGTTCCAGATAAGGGGAGCATAGAAACTGAAAGCTGCTTCTCCATGTTTAGTTCTGAGTCTGGGGATGTTTAGTAGGCTAGAGTTGGAGGACCTGAGTGGTCTTGGTGGTTGGTACTGTGACAACAGGTCTTCAACATATTTTGGTGCTAAGCCATGTAATGATTTATAAACTAGTAGGAGTATTCTGAAGTCTATTCTCTTGAGCTACAGGGAGCCAGTGTAAGAACTTTAGAACTGGGGTGATGTGCTCTACTTTCCTGGTTCTAGTAAGGATGTGAGTGGCAGCGTTCTGGATCAGCTGCAGCTGTCTGATTGACTTTTTAGGCAGACCTGTGAAGATGCTGTTGCAGTAATCAATCCGACTAAAGATAAACGCATGGATGAGTTTTTCTAGGTCCTGTTGCGACATCAGTCGTTTAATCCTAGAAATGTTCTTCAGGTGATAGAAGGCTGACCTTGTTATTGCCTTTATGTGACCCTGGAGGTTCAGATCTGAGTCCATTACTACACCTAGGTTTCGAGCCTGATCAGTAGTTTCTAGCTGTATTAATTGAAGCTGTGTGCTGACTCTTGATTGTTCCTCCTTGGGTCCAAAAATAATCACTTCAGTTTTGTTTCTATTCAGCTGGAGAAAGTTATGGCACATCCATCCATTTATTTGGTCAATGCATTGATTTAGGGTTTGAATGGGTTCAGAGTCACCTGGTGACATTGTAATGTAGAGCTGAGTGTCATCCGCGTAGTAATAGTAGCTAATGTTATTGGTTGCTATAATCTTGCCCAGTGGGAGCATGTAGATATTAAATAAGAGGGGCCCCAGGATGGAGCCCTGGGGCACCCCACATGTGATTTCTGTTCGTTCTGATGAAAAGTTTCCTATTGAAACATAGAAGTCCCTGTTCTTTAGGTAAGACTCAAACCAGCCAAGTAGTGTACCAGAGAGTCCGACCCAGCTCTCCAGTTGTTCTAATAAAATATCATGATCAACAGTGTCAAATGCTGCACTGAGGTCCAACATGAACAAGATCAGACCCAATAACAGGAAGAACTTTCTTTAGAAAAGCTGTGGGTAGGATATCAAGACACCAGGAGGAGGAGCTTAATTGGATAATTATTTTTTCAAGGCTGTTCTGGTTTAATTCGTGGTATTCAGACATTTTCTCTACATTGTTGTTGATTGGGGATGGGACTGGTTGTGGGTTCGATATTGAGGTACAGATTGACCGTCTAATTGTTAGAATCTTTTCAGTGAAAAAGCTGGCAAATTTATTGCAGGCCCTGGTAGAGTTTAGTTCAGGGGCTACTGTCACTAAAGGATTAGTAAGTCTTTCCACTGTTGCAAATAGGGTCCGTGCATTATTAATGTTTCTGTTGATGATTTCAGAAAAGAACGATTCCCTAGCATCTTTTATGGTTAGCTGATATCTATTTAGTATCTCTTTGTAGATCTCACAGTGAACCTGGAGTTGAGTTTTCCGCCATTTTCTCTTGGCTCGTCGACACTCTCTCTTTTCACTACGTACCAGTGGATTACCTGTCCACTGAGACTTCTTTCTACCTGAGACTACTTTCACTTTAGTTGGAGCAATGGAATCCATGATGTCTGAGATTTTGGCAAGAAAATTATCTACCAGCTTATTTACTGAGTTTGAGTTGGGAGATGAGGGGGATGTGGTGGAAGGATAAATAAGTTTAAAGGTTTCTACTGAACTGTCCCCTAGAAAACGCTTTTTTATAGTGGTCTTACTGTGGCTGGATAATTTAGCAGAGATAGTACTTTCAAAGAAAATGCAGAAATGGTCAGATAATGCTATATTAATTACCGAGATGTTGGAAATATTTAAACCTTTGCTGTTAATTAAGTCCAGAGTGTGCCCTTTATTGTGTGTTGGTTGTTTGACATGCTGGGTCAGGCCGAAGTTGTGGAAAGTATCATCTAATGTTTTTGCTTGTCTATCTTGGGGGTTGTCGGTATGGATGTTAAAATCCCCCACAATGTTTAGTTGGTCATAGTCGATACATATTACAGAAAGAAGGTCATTGAAATCATTAAAGAAGTTAGAGTTAAGTTTTGGTGGTTTATATAAACTTAGAAATAAAGCTTTGTTAGGCTCATTTATCTGGGTGGCTAGGTATTCAAAAGAATCAAACGTGCGCAGGGTTACCTTTTTAAAGTTCATTGAGTTGTGAAAAATGGTGGCTACACCTCCACCACGTCTGTGCTTTCTGCTCTCGCTTAAGAAATTGTAATTTGGAGGAGTAGATTCTATCAATGCAGTTGATTCGTTATTTTCATCTAGCCAAGTTTCTGATAAAAAAAGGCGTGTAAATTATGCTCAGTGATGAAGTCATTGATAAGAAAAGACTTCCCGGATAGAGATCTAATGTTTAATAAAGCTAACTTAAGTATTGCGATGATGGGCAGCTGAACCTTCTGACAGGTTATCAATTTGAGATTTTGTTTAATATGAGAGAGTGTGGTTAACGGTTTATGTTTCCTGCTGCTGATTATCACTGGTATGCTAAGTTCGGGGGGGGGTGCCGGGAGAGTTCTGGGGGACAGTAGGGGCAGATTTACTGCCCGGTTCCCTCAAATATCTGTAATAATCATTGGGGGGATACTCCCAGGCTTATTGACACTAGTCCCAGGGGTTTGGTGTAGTCTAAGTTTAGGTGTTAATTGTGTCCCAAATTTGATTTGCTCGTTCAGTCTGTCTGTAAAGTTTCTAAATGGAGACTCATTTGATGTGGCTGAGTTACAGGAAGATGAAGACTTAATCCCTGATGGTTGTTTATATTTTCGGTCCTGTGGTGTCGTCATGACTTGGTGTTATTGTTCTCTGATATCCATGGGCGCTTCAAGGTCAGCTTTTGGGAGCAAGTGTTTTACTTTCTGATTTTGATAAGAAATTTTTTTTGCTGTTAAGAGCCTTACGCCGGCCTTGTTAAGATAACGTAGGACTGCTTTAAACAGATGATTAGCACTTCCAAATACTTAGAAATTATTAATAAATGTGAACAACTTCTCAGCGGATTGTTTCTTCAACCATTTATGGAGCATGCCTCTGTTTTAAATGCTCATTATAACAACACGCATCAACACCATACTCGAGCGGGAGGACAGAGGCTAGGGGTCTTCTAACACCCCTGTTCGCTACGGGCCATCAGGGGTTGGGGTCCGGAGGAGGAACAGGTGGTCTGGTCGGGGTCCTAGGCTGTCGGGCTGCTTCGCCACTGTGGGGCCCTTGGCGGTCTGCTTGTCTCCATCCTAGAAGGTAGGGGGTCCATCTCCCGGGTTCGGTGGCTGGTGACTCTACTGGGGCATCGGTACCTGGACCTGGGAGCATGAAGTGTGTATGGGGTGAGTGAGTGAGGGTACAGCGTCATTTCTTGGGTGTCTTGGTGAGTTAGTGAGAATGTATGTGTTTAAGAGGGAGGGAACGTATGACTGTGTCTGTATGTCTTTGTATGCCTGTCAGGTTGGGTTTTGGGCTGCCCTCTCGGCTGGTACACCTCAGGCCTTACATTTAATTGGGGGCCTATTTCCCCTCCATCAGTCCCCGCCAGTGATGGATGCCCCTGCCTACTGGTACGTCGGTGGTCAATCCGGTATGGACCTGGTGCGTGCCTGGCTGGGCCTGGGGGGGCCGGTGTGTCGGTCGGCTGATGCGCTAGGCCGATATCTTCCTTTGGTTGGTTGGGGCACCTCTTTTAGGGCCCCTGCTCTCCCGGTCCTGCTCTCCCGGTCCATGGACCGCCCTGGCGCGGCTGGTTGCCGGCGGGGCCCGTGGGCTCGTCGCTGCTGCCCCCCGGGCCCCTGCATAGTAGCCGCTGAACGTTCCCCTGGGGTTCTCCTTTGCTCCTCTCTTGGGGGATGCGGTCGGCCCCGCCCAGGTCCGCCTGGGGCTCTGGGGGTCATTTGGACGTTTTGGCTCCGATCTCTTTCATGTCTGCATCGATTCCTGGGAGACGGATTGATGCCTGCTCACAACAGCTATCGAACACTCTTATGGAGAAACCTTATATGCACCAGCATGCTCATACATAGATGTGGGGTCTCTGGTGTTTACTGATATATTCTTGGGCTGAGGTTATCATTACTAGTGCTTGATTAATCGGTACCATGAGTTTCTCTGTGACATTGTTGTTGTATTTTTATATCCATTTTTGTGTGATGTGGTTGTGTAGTTCTTAGTTCACGATGTTTGCTTTGTTTTGTCGATGTTCCTTTTTCCTTTTTTGTTTTGTTTTTCCCCCTCTCTCTGCCGTCCCTTGGGTATGGAGGCAGACTTCAATGTTTTCCTGTGTTTTTTTTGTTCCCCTTCCTCTCTTGTATTTTCAACTCACCCTCCTTCATGACTTTTTGTTTCCTACCGCTCTTCTTCATCTTCTTTCTTTCTTCCCCTTAATTTTCCGTCTCCGGGTCCATAACATCAGGAAATAATACCCCCAGAAATTCATAATAAAGATCTTTCACACACATATCAAGTGGAGTACTATAGCAAAAGCTGTACTGCTCCGCTTGTGAAAGTAACTGTGTTGGGCTTCTACTTGGTACTCAGACACAAATTCTGAGCTCCACACTGCCAAACAGGACACGTAAAAAAAATAAATAAAAAAAATAAAAATAAAATAAAGGGCCAGATGTAGCCTCAAAACGCCCAGATGTAGTTTAAGCCCCAGTAATTGAATGTTAATAACACCTAAAACCCTGTTTGCATGTGGACAAGCCATACAAACACAGTAAAAATATTCCATTAAGGTTGAGGATGTTTTATATGTACTTTCTTTTAATCCTTACATATTCCACAGATTTTATAATACCTAATTTAATAAAATATTTTGAAAGGTGTTAATTAGTAAAATCTCACTCCAAGAAGACAATGGCTGACAGCAGGCCAAAATGGGCCACCCAATCCATAAATGTATCATTTTTATCTTGGCAGAAGAACCAAGGGAAGCCATCTTTTGGGTTTCATGTGTTAAAAGATCTATAGAGTCACATCTTTTGCAGCCATTAGAGAACAAAAAGCTTGCCAAATCACTTCGCCTGCATGTGTAATAGGTGTTAATAAGCGTGGCCAATGTGAGGATGGGCGGGCAGATGGGTGGGTTGTCAATCTAACTGACTGACACAGGCACACTGATTGATGAATAGATGGTATCTTCAACGGGCTTTGTGTTTAGCACTCTTTGTCACAGCTGCTGCTTTGAAAATGTTTAAATGACCCACTTCCACAAAGTTAACTAAATAAACTATATGAATAAATAGGAAATAATAATAACACTATCCCTCAATAATACACTTATTGGGGGATAGAGACGCTCAACATTACGTTTGCATGATGTTTTTGGTCATTGACGTTTTCCCATACATAATGCAGCAGCTCCTCTGTTTATACTCGACAGTTGACTAATCAATACGTTCATAAAATGCTTTTACCTGACGAGGCTTGTATCTGCGCTTAGAGTAATCACATGGGGGAGGGCTCATCTGCATCTGTGGAATAACAACTACCCTTGCAGATAATTGATCAGATTCACAGCCATCAGGTGGGGACCCTCCCCCTTGAAAACACACAAATGCATAAACGAACGCACAACGTGACCCTTGACCAAGGTGTAATAAGGTCACAATAGCGTAGAGGGAATAGGCCATAAATGCCACTGAGTGCTGACATTCCCATCCTCAAATAGGTTACCAGGAGGCTACCATAAAAAGAGCAAGAGACAGCAAAAGACAGAAATGTGATGGGTAGATAGATAAAACAATGGATGACCATAAGCAATGAAACAATGGTTTTGTTGACTTTTTAACCTTTCAGAGGTCTGCCCGAAAGCAGCTACTCCTTCCTGTAAACTCCTTGTAGTCAGTTCTCACTTCAACGTTTCCACATTGAATTCCAAGATCATGAATATCTGTCCGTCCGTCCGTCCGTCCGTCCGTCCGTGCGTCCGTCCATCCATCCATCCATCCATCCATCCATCCATCCATCCATCCATCCATCCATCCATCAGTAAAGCTCTGTTTTTTATTAAGTCAAGGGGGCGAAGTACAAATGCAGGCCACACCTTTCCAATTTTTATTCGTAAAAGAATCCCAATTGTGCTACATTGTGTTGGTCTAATAAGATGCATTTTAGATTCTGGCCAGAATGTGAAAAATAATTCCCTCATTTGGGGATGATTTAGAGGCGGAAATTGTAAAACTCACACAGAGTGGTGGAGATATTGTTTAATGCCAAAACAAAAAGTGGTGGCACAATGGGAGCAGTCCTACTTTTCAGGGGTAATAACACAATTTATTATTTTCCTAATGTCAAGCAGCCTCAGTTAAACCAAATAAAAAAACTATGATGGTAATCCAGGCGATTTGAAACAAAAGAATAGATCTCCAACTCAGATATTGATGCCAGTAGTCTAAAGGCTAGAGGTGCTCCTTCAATGCCAATTTAGTCCGATGTAAAGTTTGCCACAACACATGTAGAGTACACAGCAAACATGTGGAGGAAGGTGCTCTGCTCAGATGAGATCAAAATCTAACTTTTGGGCCAACATGGAAAGATCTATGTGTGGTAGAAAACCAATGATACACATCTTCAAAACTGTGAACCTGGTGGCAGTTGCGTCATGCTACGGAAATGCTTTTCTGCAACAGGTACAGGTTAGCTGGTTGATGGGAAAATGGATGGAGCTGTATATACAGGGCTATACAAATACTCTGCATTTTATTGATTAGGGGGCTGTATACATATGCATGCCACACTTTTCAGATTTCTATTTTGAAAACAATCACAGAAAATTGGAATAAAATACACTGAACTTTATTGTTGAAATGTAACAAAATGTGAAATAGTTGAAGATGCATGTTTTCTCCATGTCAGTCCAATACAGTTGAGAATCCTCTGCTGCCACTAAGTGACAGACTGTGTCTGGTTTGCTCAGCAGGAGGAAGAGCAGCGATGGACACCCATATATCACTGGCTGCTATCCACACCACAGGAGTCATCTGCTGTAAAAAGCTCCAACCACACACATGCTGGAAGGAAGCCTGTCCACGTGCACACACAGAGATCCGTGCACAAACATTTACAGCAGCGAGCATATGCATGGCTAACGGCAAGACACATGCAAGAAAGCCGCTTGATGCATGTAGCGCTGACTGTTATGACACACTTACTAACATTTAAATACGCACGCTCCACAGGGACTGTCTAGTGTAATAAAGGCTCAGTCACGCCATAGAGTGGCTACTGCAGTCTTTGGATTAGTGCTCGCTCATATGGCAGGATCAGAGTCTTAACTGAAATGACTTAGACTTAAGAAAAGGAATATTAAGATGGCCTTATATGGACAAAACAAGCTAAGCTAATGGACTCTCCCATCCATCAGTGGAGACATTTGAGCTTTATATACGCAGCTGTTTAATCTTCAGACATGCATCACCCGGAGTGGTTATCTACTCAAGGCAGGTCAAAAGTTCATTATAGCGCTTTTTGTTCTCTTCTCTTTATCCCTTATTTTTTTCATGAAAGCTGATCTGAAAATCAGAGATATGGTTTGAAAGTTTACAAGAATGTCACTTTTAGCTTTAATTGTATTTTATGCAAAAACTAGCTGATGACTAAAACAAAACTCAATAAAGAGTGCTCCTGCTCTTGATCTCTCTCCCTTAATGCCTCAATAGGAGGAGGTCAGGTACCTTGTTGTCTTGTTCAAGTTTATTCGTAGAGTGGAGTGGGATATAGAAAGACAGAGGAGGACCTCTGATGATGATGCATCCAGGGTTTCTCCCTTTGGAGGTTTTTGGTGGTGGGACTACACCCTTAGCATGTGAATTACTTGGGATTTCTCTGAGCAGGCTGGGGAGTATTAATGGGACAATAAATGCTTACTTCTGGACCAATTTCTGATAGGCAGAAGAAAATGGATAGAGTATTGGATGGAATTAATGCTAATTAGTAGACTTTTTTAAATAATAAAGGGGGCGATTTAGCTGATCCTCTTGTGCTAGCAAAAGTGTTTATCTCAAAATTGGGCAAGAAAACGGCTGGTGAAAATGTTACACTTGGATTTCAGGTGATCACATTTCAGGTGATTTTCAGTGGGTTCAAGAACTTGAAGATGAAAGGTTCAGTTGCAGAAAGACAGGTTCTACAAGTCCTGAGTTTCTATTGAGTATCACTAGTGCTACAGAATGAAGATGACCCCAGAAGTCCTATCCAATAGAGGAGGGATATGCATCTGAAAATTCAGTTTTTCTTTTATGAAATCAGTTGAGATGAACAGGAGATATTGTTCTTTTTGATCCACATTCTGGCCTCAAGTTCAGCGAGGACTGGACGAAAGGTCTCACAGTGGATGGTTCACCAGTCCCTGTGCATTTTAGGAGCATTTAGACTGAACAGGTCTGAGAGTTTAAAAATCTCTTCTGACCGGTGACAGAAGATGGCATCAACAGTTAAGATTCACAGCAGTACTTGATCAGTATCATCAATGTATGAGTTCCAAACAATTCTGTGTCTTTAAGAAGACTAAAAACTCCATAAGGAGTAATATGTTTCAATCCCTCATGCTGATAATGCCTACTGCCTATGGATCTGAGACCTGGATCCTCTTCAAACAACAACTAATTTAACTTGAGTGTTTTCGCGTGAGGTGTCTAAATCAAATTGTCAAAGTGTTGAAAGAAGAACAAGTGACCAGTGACATAATCGGAAAGCAATGCCACCAGCAAGCAACCATTTAGAAACAAGTCCCAATAAAGGACGTTCTTCACATCTGCATGATAAATGTTGTTCAACTGCCCAGCACTGAAGAGTCCAACATGAAGGAAAACAGAAGACATGGGTAAAAGAAAATAAAGTTAACAAATTTCCACAATTTGACCGCATTGAATCAAAGGCCTGATAACATCCGACATCTAACAGCCCCCACAGCACCATATTGGCTGCAAGGACAAACACCTCATCCAGTCCAGCACAACAACAAGTCGACCAATACAATAGAGGAAAAAAGTGAAAATCATTACCAGTAAAAGGTGTTTCATGTGTTTATGTTTGGGATCTCAAACCCCAGTCCCCGAGGGACTAATGTACTGCAACCTTCAGATGTGTCTCTTCTTCAACACACCTGATTCAAAAAGTCAGGTCATTAGCAGGACTCTGCTGAGGAGGTAACTCTAGGGACACATCTAAAAGTTGCAAGACCTTGAGGACTGGAGTTTGAGACGCCTACCCTTCGGTATTTTAAATGAAGGCCGAACAAAACTGTTCTTGCAAAATTTCAGCAGAAAGTGAAAAAAAAGGAGACATTTCTGGAGAAATGTGTGCAACACTGATATCATCTGTTTCCGAGGAAGGTTGCTTGTGTCATCAGCCACAAAATTCTGATGAAATCAAATGTTTGATCAGATAGGAAACACAGTTAACCCATGTTGCAAACAGGCATTGTGTATTTGTTTTCTGTCAAATATCATCAGCCATTAAGGTTGTATATGTTGACCTTTGCACTTTAGATCAAGATCTAGATCTTCTACTGCTTGTTCACTCTCACACTCTATTTCAAACATCATGTTCATACAGATACCTCTAAAATGCAGGGAGTTTGCAAAAGGATGACCTGCTTTTCTGTTTGCAATTAAGAGCCTTATTTATTTTTCATGCAACCTTTGCTTAACAAGGCGGCCCCATTCGAGAACAAATTCTTATTGGAACAGACAGCCTGGGAAGGGAAACAAGCAGGCATGAGAGAAGAGATTTTTGGCCGGGGGAGATGAAAAAGAAGAGAGCGCAGTGGATGGTGAGGAGAGAGAAGGGGGAGAGGAGAGGAGTCGTGACCAACACATTAGTGAAATGCCACTGAGTGACAGTGGAGTTGAAAAGCACTGCTGGACCTCAGGAGGAAAGCAAGCAAAGGAAGAGACAATTTTTTTTCTATGTATTTTTTTTCTATTTCCGATCCGTTCACAGAGCACCTGTTTGAGATAAGATCATCAGCTCAATTTAAGGAAAGTGGTGCTTTTGACCAGGTAGCCTTACCTATTGAGCTGGTATGTTACTCAAACTCCCAGTACATATTCAGAATCAAAGACCGATACTTACTTTCTAGCACTACACATGACTCATTGCACCAAATGATAAGGAGGCGCCTCATCACTTGCCATCTTCCGAGCACAGAAAAACGTTTCCCTTTTCCTTTCCTGGAATTCCTCGAACTCTTTGTTTTGATCCTGTGCTAGAAAATGTGTCCATATATCTGTTGTCACGGCAACCGAGCTCAGCTCAAAGGTTTTGTTCAGGATGAATGTGATGATGGAGAAATAGTTTTGTGAATGAAGAAACAGATAAAAAAAGAAGTAACAAAGGTCAGATTGTGATAAAAAGATTCAGAGAACACTTCAGATTCTGTGAATAGCACAGCTGTCAAACACATTGTCAAATTTGAAGCATGAAATCTTATGAATCAATTTGAACTGTTAATATTTTCAGTTGCTTTGAAGAGAGAAGTAACTTTTCTGAGGATGCAAGAGGATCAGGGTTAACATTTTAAAGTGTGTTTGAATGAGTCCTGTTCCTTGAAATGCAGGCTGAAATTGAAATGGAAATATGATTCTTATGTAATGCATCTACCTGTAAAACTAATATTGTGAATGTCTGACTATAAAGAGTTTGGCTATATAATGAAAGCATCAACTTGAAAGAACATAAAATACATGTTCTACTTTAAGATAATAAAGTTTTTTACATAAACATCAAACATAAATAAACCACAATCAGACCTTCTAAAGTTTTAAACAGATAACTAGTTTAAAAATACAGTTTTATGAACAAAAACACCATTTGGAGCCACATCTCTTTAAGACAGAAAAGGGCTACCATACTGTATATGGATGATGACATCACATCCGGAACTGTAGCCCCTGGCTGCCTATTGTTATAAACAGAAAACAAATTATTTTCTTGAAAAAGGTCGACCTTTTCAACATGGATATGTCAAGTGGATGTGGAGTTTCTTCCTGACAACAACAACAACAACAAAAACATTTGAGTGAGCACTTTTACTTTCCCAGAGATCACGTGTGCATAAAAAGTGGATGAGACATATAAAAGAAAATGGGTAATGATGTTGGATTTTTCCTTACCCACTCAAACCTGTCTATCTCAGCAAATCAGTTTTTGAAAACTAGATTCTGAAACTGTGAAAAAAGTTTTTTTGTTGTGGTTATGACTAGTAATGTGGTCTCTGCATGTTAAAACCTCTGCTGAAATTCAGGCATCAAGCTACTAACTTAAATTAGTAGAAATTCTCTAAATGTTTTACTCACGATAATTAGCTGCAAACCACAACTTGTTTTTTTCTCAGTGTCTGAGCCAAATGAACCTAAGATTGTATATAAGTTATTTTTTATGGCCAAACAATGCTTGTTGTAAAAAAAAAAAAAGGCAGACAGTTTCGAAGAGCTCGTCAACACCCTAGCAGCAGCATTTTGTACAGTCTGCAAACGGTCTAGGGTGGTTTTGGTCAGACATGTGTACAGTGCATTGCAGTTATCAAACGAGATGAAACAAACGGATGAATAAGAATTTCCATCTCAGAACGAGAGACAATATGGCTTAGTTTAGCTGTATTTCTCAAATGACAAAAACGTGATAGAACCAACAATTTTACATGATCAAGAGTAAAAGCTGAGTTAAGAGTTATCCCAAGGTTTCTGACAGTGGATTTGGCAGAAAACCCCAAAGGTTCAAGAAACTATTTTATCTTTATGAGATTTTTCCCTGATGCAAAGATCATCACTTCAGTTTTGTCTTCATTCAGTTGAAGAAAATTCTCTGCCATCCAGGCTTTAATTGAATCCAGGCATTCGAGTAGAATACGGAGCTTTGAAACTTCATTAGGATGAAAAGAAATATAGTTGAACTTTTTTGTTGTGACGTCTGCAACATTGATCATGTTTTAAACTTTAGGTGGCCATAGTTATTATGTTGACATTTGCTGCACTGAGAAGGATTTATATATACTTCCCAGGAGTTCTGAAGTTGAGCTCTTTTACTGTTCTTGCAGGAATTCCATTCACAGTTGCTATCTTTTACAATTACACAATAAAAAGGGCTATTGTGGTCATGGCACTCCATACGTACATTGTTGGATATACGTCAATTTGTCACAGTCATTGGAAAGCACTCACACCAGGTCACTGGATCAGAGTTGGTACACCCTGGACAGGCCACCAATTTGCCACAGGGTGGAAATGCATAACTGTTAACTTCTTAATATTCAGATACCTCTAAATAAAAATTATGACACAATTTGTAGGTTTTTTGGGGGGTTTACATTACATTTCAGTGTGGAACAAAAATGTCCAAATAAGACAATATTGTTTTATTTATTCGCTGTGTACATTTTTCTGTCACATCAATTCAAATATGAAGGATGCATACAGGGAAACTGTGGTCTCCCTGACTGGTTGCTGTTGTCCTCAAATAACCTCCCTCCTAAATGGTCCTCTGCTGCACATTGAATTGAAGCACTCAAATCATCTTGTTTAAAACAATCACATTTAAAAACAGCATCTCTGTGCTAAAGTCACAAACAACACGCAGAAAGTAGCCTTAGCATACCGTGTAAAGCAACATGCACTGATTAGACAGAGATAAATTGGTGAATAAAAGCATCCCATTTAAATAGATGAATTAGGTGCAGAATTGACACAGAGGATAATTTGAGGGAACCTCATGTGAGTCTAGGAGTAGATGTGTCTCTGCCGACCTGTATGGCTTTGTGGTTGACACCAATGTAACATTTCCCTCTGCATGCCACATCTATTTTAGTTTTGTCAAGGTGTCTGTGAGATGCGTCACGGACAAAGAGTTCACACTACATCAGGGCTGTCTATCTCTTTCAGCCCTCCTCCTCTGACACACCTCTCCCTCCTTCACTCCCCCTGAATGCATCGCTTCTTTCTTCTTTAATTCCAGGGAAGGTGTTTCCTTTTAGTCCTTAGGTGATCTATTAATGAAGTGAAGGTGGCACCTTTATTTCCATTTTTTCCAATGTTTTCAGGTTAAAAAAAATTTTCTCCCGCTTTTAGTTATAGTCCATCTCATTAAGTGCTTTCAAGTAGCTGTTGGCATGTAACTTCATCTGGTTAAGCAAGTTTAAGCAGTTACTGTGAGGCCCAAATATTAAAAATACTTGCTTTATTCAAACCGAGACTCCTATTTTAAAATAGCAAAAGAAAATGTGCTTGAACTACTCCGTTGTGTTAACAAAGCCGGCTAAAGAAGATTTCTTGTCATGAAGTTAACGACACTGTTAAATAAACATAAAAAAAACTCCTCACCACTCATTTGTGTGGCATCATTTTGGATACTTTGTTCTAGCAGATTGATTCTAGTGAGAAAACAAATATTGTTAGCTATATTTAACATTTTGCATTTGAAGGGTAATAATGGAGAAACTTGCAAGCCTGAGATCACTATTCTAACTGTAAATTATATGGCGGTGGCAGCATTATGTTGTGAAGCTGTTATGCTGCAAAAGGGACTGGTTAACACAAAATAGATGGAACGAAATAACATGCAACTTCCAAAATATATGAAGGAAACAATGTTTTTAAACGTGATCCTTTTCAGCCATTCAGCAAATAAAAATGTGGTGTCTTTTTACAAAGTGTATGTAAATTTCTGGTTTCAATTACATGTGTGAAGTTTGATATTAATTTTGAAATACACATAGTTATGCTTTACTGCAGTGTGTTTTTTTCTTTTTTTTTTGTTCAATTGAGAATTGCTGGTCTGCAGTCTGTGTAACCCCCATGTTGTGTGTGATAGGGCCTGCCTGCGTGCGTGTGTGTGTGTGTGTGTGTGTGTGTGTGTGCGTGTGCGTGAGTGTGCTCCTGTCTAGAATTTATACTACGGAACATTTTTCACTGTTACAGGCTTTTCAACTGTAAAGTAAGGACCATTTAATACAAAGTGGGAACATTTTGCCTGGTCCTCACTTTCTGACAATGTTACTGAGCTTGGTTGGTTTTAGAGGTATGGTGTGGGTTATGTTTTAGTTATGGTTAGGGTTAGGAAGAGATCGGTAATGATTAGGGATAGGAAAGGTGTCTGGGTTTAGCATGATGCAGTCACTAAAATGAAGTCAATGAAGGTCCACACTACTACTAGCAATACAATGATGTGTGTGAGTGGGTGAGTGAGTGAGACAGAGAGAGAGAGAGAGAGAGAGAGAGAGAGACAAGCAGACAGTGCAAACGTGACTTGAGTGTCAGGAACACCAAGTTCAGACATCTGCGTCATCCCTCTCTTCTATTTCTTCCTCTCTCCTCTCCTCTCTTTTTCCTTCTTTTGGTCCCCTGACTTTTACTCCTGTTCCCTACATTCATTGCCTTCCCTCATCCTTCATTCTTTTCTCCTTCCATCTTTCCCTCTACATCCGCTCCTTTGTCTCCCCCTCTCTTTTCTTCATATGCAGCAACCCACACAGACATCGATGAATAATTCAGACTGTGTTGCACTGCAGGTTTTCCCCATTCCTTTCCATTTTGCCGCCTCCCCTCTTTTCTTTCCTTTCTGTCCTCCACTGCATCATCCCTCCGTCCTGTCGTCATTCCTTCACTATCAGAAAATGACCTGATAATCTATATTTTGGTTAACCGTCAGAGCAAACTCACACATTGGATCGTGTGTCGATGAATCAGAGGTGCCGTATGTGTTTAGTATTCTGCAGCTCGAGCTACAGGGGATTTCTGTGAGTCTCTCCCACCACCCCGCCCAATCTCTTCAAGCACCTCCATCAGCATCACTCCCCTCTCTGATTTGTGATTAGACGATCCACCAAAGCCTTTGTCGGAAAAGGTGAGTCACGGGCAGGCACAACTTAAAGTCTGCTTGGTAACCGGGAAACCTGTCATGCTGCAGGCTTCTAGGAAATCATCTGGCATTTCACAGACTCTCCAAAACAATTTAGACTCATCCCACCTGCTTTCCATGGAGAAAGAAAAAAAGACTCAAGTCATAAGACTCTTGCACATCTCTGCATGTGTAAAACACAGCAACAGTCGTCACAATCGGTCATTAATACTGACCTGCAGGTACAAAGCTAATCTCTTATGTAATTTCTTTTATAATGAGTGATTTACTCAATAAGTTCTGATTAATCCTGAAGTGGAAAATTCTCTAAAGTGGGGCTGGAAAGTGGAAAGAACAACTGACCTTTCCTTACGAAGGCTGTCTGTAGGATTTCATGGAAAGACTGGGTGGTCTGCTGTGTTTTAAACACCTTCGATGAGTTACTGCTTCTCTTTATGTGGGCGCTCTGCCCAAAAATGGCAACGAAATACAAAGGGATGGGTTTAAATTTGGAACAGAGGCTCCAGGCAGTCGTCTTTCCATGACAGAAATGATGACAAAAAGAAGGTCGTGTTGAAAACCCGGAGGCTGGGAATTGCTATTAAAATTTTGATAGATGTGCTGCCTATACATTTAACAGACAGGAAGTCCAACAAAACGCTTTGGGATAACAACTGGAAGACAAACAGTTTAAATGAACGATGGATTGAGAGAGATCAAAGCAGAAAGCAGATTAAATGGAGAGTAAAGACGGGGGGAAAAATGTGTATTTACATGAAGTTCCCCTAGTGAGGAGGTAGGTGCCATGGAGACCAAGCTTGGGCATCTGAGTACCCACTTTGGAGGGAAGGGAGGGGCTGAACAGTGGGGGAGTGCGCCCTATGAGCCAATGGGAACGCTTGGCTCAGCAGTGACATTTCCCACATGCGGAGCTCCAGCATTAGAGGTTGCACAACTCTCCACCAGCAAACACAGCATCACAACCTGCTTCCTCCAGCTGTGTGCGCGTGAGTTGAATTCATGGTCGAATTCAGCAAGTGTAAGGTGAAATATAAAAAGCAGCAGAGAATGGGGTGGGGGGTGCCGGTCTTAATTAAGAGCAGACTGACCGGTCCAGTAGAAAACACAGGAATATAAATTGACAAGCACTCAGAGCCTTTCCAAAAAAGACTGCTGTAATTACTCGCCTGACAGAGCAGACCTGCAGCTATTGTGTACACAGAGCGCTGGAATGTTCCAAGTCTCATCCAAACACATCATATGACCAACAGAAATGAAAATGCCCCTCGCCAGAGAAAAAGGCACCTGGTGCATGATAGGAGTTTGGAAACAGACAGGATGAATCTCAGTGATGTGCAACGGAGTGTAGTCATTATTTCATCCTAAATGTGCAGCAATTGGCTTGGCTCATGTAACTCATAAAATCCGTGTTTAGCTGCCAGAAATAATGTGTCTAATAATGTGAACTAATTGTATTGATGAACCACGACTCCCAGTAGTCAAGGTAGTTAGTCTGGCAGAGGTAACACATTCTTTGTGTTGCCATGCAGCGTTATGCATGTAGCCCAAAAAAAAAAATAAAAAAATCTGTTTAATCTTTCCAATACACATTTGGCAAAGTTCAAGTAGGATTCCTGTTGGATTTCTTCTTGCAACTGAAGGCCATATTGGTGATTAAAAACTGTGAACAGATTCTTCAACCTGAGCTGTATATCTCGCAACTCCTCCAGACTTACAGTGGCTTGCAAAAGTATTCGGCCCTCTTGAACTTTTCCGCATTTTGTCACATTACAGCCACAAACATGAATCAATTTTATTGGAATTCCACGTGAAAGACCAATACTAAGTGGTGTACACGTGAGAAGTGGAACGAAAATCAGACATGTTTCCAAACATTTTTTGCAAATAAATAACTGAAAAGTGGGGTGTGCGTAATTATTCAGCCCCCTGAGTCAATACTTTGTAGAACCACCTTTTGCTGCAATTCCAGCTGCCAGTCTTTTAGGGTATGTCTCTACCAGCTTTGCACATCTAGAGACTGAAATTCTTGCCCATTCTTCTTTGCAAAACCGGTCCAGCTCAGTCAGATTAGATGGACAGCGTTTGTGAACAGCAGTTTTCAGATCTTGCCACAGATTCTCGATTGGATTTAGATCTGAACTTTGACTGGGCCATTCTAACACATGGATATGTTTTGTTTTAAACCATTCCATTGTTGCCCTGGCTTTATGTTTAGGGTCGTTGTCCTGCTGGAAGGTGAACCTCCGCCCCAGTCTCAAGTCTTTTGCAGACTCCAAGAGGTTTTCTTCCAAGATTGCCCTGTATTTGGCTCCATCCATCTTCCCATCAACTCTGACCAGCTTCCCTGTCCCTGCTGAAGAGAAGCACCCCCAGAGCATGATGCTGCCACCACCATATTTGACAGTGGGGATGGTGTGTTCAGAGTGATGTGCAGTGTTAGTTTTCCGCCCACAAATAGCATTTTGCATTTTGGCCAAAAAGTTCCATTTTGGTCTCATCTGACCAGAGCACCTTCTTCCACATGTTTGCTGTGTCCCCCACATGGCTTGTGGCAAACTGCAAACGGGACTTCTCATGATTTTCCTTTAACAATGGCTTTCTTCTTGCCACTCTTCCATAAAGGCCAACTTTGTGCAGTGCACCACTAATAGTTGTCCTATGGACAGATTCCCCCACCTGAGCTGTAGATCTCTGCAGCTCGTCCAGAGTCACCATGAGCCTCTTGGCTGCATTTCTGATCAGCGCTCTCCTTGTTCGGCCTGTGAGTTTAGGTGGACGGCCTTGTCTTGGTAGGTTTACAGTTGTGCCATACTCCTTACATTTCTGAATGATCGCTTGAACAGCGCTCCGTGGGATGTTCAAGGCTTGGGAAATCTTTGTGTAGCCTATGCCTGCTTTAAATTTCTCAATAACTTTATTCCTGACCTGTCTGGTGTGTTCTTTGGACTTCATGGTGTTGTTGCTCCCAAAATTCTCTTAGACAACCTCTGAGGCCGTCACAGGGCAGCTGTATTTGTACTGACATTAGATTACACACAGGTGCACTCTATTTAGTCATTAGCACTCATCAGACAATGTCTATGGGCAACTGACTGCACTCAGACCAAAGGGGGCTGAATAATTACGCACACCCCACTTTTCAGTTATTTATTTGTAAAAAATGTTTGGAATCATGTATGATTTTCGTTCCACTTCTCACGTGTACACCACTTTGTATTGGTCTTTCATGTGGAATTCCAATAAAATTGATTCATGTTTGTGGCTGTAATGTGACAAAATGTGGAAAAGTTCAAGGGGGCCGAATACTTTTTCAAGCCACTGTACAATCGGTTCCTTGGCAGCTTCTGGTTTTTCAGTTAGGTAAAAAACCATGTCATGGTAGGTTTTCAGAAGATTAGAAAATACCAGTTGACCTCTCCTTAACCCACGTCATGGGGTGTAGAACCAGTCTTCTAAATCTTCTAAAGGCTGTAAGCTATTCCAACCTGAAGTTTCTCTGGGTGAGTAGAACTTGGCTTACATAAAACCACCATGTCTCGTTGACCAAATGTTGCCTCAAACTGTGATTTCCCCATGCCTTCAGATAGGGGGAAAGGTTCTAAGAAAAATACGTTATAAAAAAAATGAATGTCCTTAAGATGGATTCAAATACAAACTAGAAGGGAACTAACAAAGCTATTTCCTTTACACATGCCGAAATATAAAAGTGACACTGATTGGCTGATAATTCATGCTTATTATTCATGTGTATTTGATCTTCCTAAAGATGCTTGTTCCAATCATCTTTAGGAAGATCAAAGATGACCAAAATGTTTAATTTAGGGTGATTATATTTTGATTACCAAAAATGAAATACTTTCAGGATTGTGCCAAGACTTTTGATTTCAACATATTTAAAGCGTGCATTCTCCATGTGGTTAGAATAAACAGGTAAATAACAGACTTCAGATAAGCTTTCACAAGTGCAAAAATGACTTTGACATCTCTGGAAATTAATTAATAATATAAATAATTACTCTTCTAAATTAGAAAGTTTACCAGTAACAATAATAGTTCACTTTTTAAGTCATGCTGGACAAAAATTAAACAAAAAATCTGAAATAATGTTCTGAGAAAACAGGTATTTTCTTTTCATTGCAATAATAAAAGTAAAAAAACAGCAGTCTCAAAAAGACAATAACGCCTACTCCAGTATTTAGATTTCATCTTCATCCTCCGTAATCAATTTATAGATGAACTCTCACTTTGCACAGCATTATTATGGATTTTGTGTCCATGTGGACCTACTGGATCTTTGCCACTTTTGTCACACACAGAAACCCATAAGGACCCTTTCCAAAAAAATAGAATATCATGGAAAAGTTTATTTCCATAATTCCATTCAAAACATTAAACTTCCATGTATTATAGATTCAGGGCCCATAACATAAACAATTTCAAGTATTTAGTTGTTTATCTGTACATAATTTGGCTTCCAGCTCATAAAACCCACGAAAACAGGAATTCAAAAAATTAGAACACTTTGAAGAAATCAGGCCAAATTTTACAAGGCATGAATGTTTTAAACTGAGTGTCACACACTACTCATCTACTAAACTCAAAGCACCTGGACAGGTTTTCCCAGGTGTCATTAAATTGGTTCACTTTTGTTCAATTGTATCAGTAAGGTTCAATATGGGGAAGACTGCAGACTTGAAAACTGGCCAGAAGACCATCAGTGATACCCTCCATAGGATGGGTAAGCCACTAAAGTTCATAGCTATGGAGGCTGGCTGTTCACAGAGTGCTGTGTCCAAGCATATCAAATGAAAAGTCTAGTTGAAGGGCAAAATGTGGCAGAAGATGCACCAGCAGAAGAGCTGACCATGGACTTCAGCGGATTATCAAACAGAGAAGATTAATGAAACTGGCAGAGATCCAGAAAGAGTGGAATGAGGTGGGAGTCACAATTTCAAAATCAACCACATTCAGATGCGTCTCAACTGGGCCAAGGAGAAGAAGGAGTGGACCGTTGGCCAGTGGTCCAAGGTCCTCTTGTCCGAAGAAAGTAAAGTGTGCCTTTCATTCGGGAATCAAGACCCAAGGGTTTGGAGGAAGACAGGTGAGGAACAGAACCCAAGCTGCTTGAGGTCCAGTGTGAAATATCCACAGTCAGTCATGATTTGGGGTGCAATGTCAGGTGCAGGTGTTGGTAAACTCGGCAAACTTGGTCCCCGCATCAGTCTAAACAGAATGCTTTGAAGGACTTCATGATTCCTTCTGCTAAGGATCTGTATGAAGATGCAGATTTCCTCTTCTAGCAGGACCTGGCCCCTGCCCATACCGCCAGAAGCACCAAAATTTGGTTTCATGTCCATACCATCACAGTGCTTGACTGGCCAGCCAACTCGCAGGACCTAAACCCCATTGAGAATCTATGGGCTATTATCAAGAGGAAAATTAGGGGCACCAGACCCAAAAACAAAGAAGAGCTGACAGCAAGCATCAAGGAAATCTGGGTTTCCATAACTCCCAAGCAATGCCACAGGCTGATTGCCTCAATGCCATGGCGCATCGAGACAATGATTAAAGGGGCTTTATGCAGTTTTCTGAAATGTAAACTTGCAACTGACCCCATGTGGCCAAAAACGGAACTGCTCTTCCTTTCTGCTCACTGTCGCAGCGCGCGCTTGTGCGCCGGTCGCTCTCAATCTTCTATCTTTTTCAGGCACTTGTCAGGGGTTTAACTTTCTTAGTCTTATGTGGAGTTACTGTTGGTGTCAGAGTTGTCCTTGGTCTCTTCTGTGTATTCACACAATCCATTGAACTGCTTGTGAGTGCTGACTAGTGGTGGTGGCACAGTGATCTGAAACATTTAACATGAACGTACTTGACGTCACATCCGCAGACAGAAAATCGGACCCGACAGAAAATAGAAAAAACTGGATACAGGCTTATAGGTGCACCCACTGTGAGCTGACAATGTGTCAATATGATCATCAGAAGATGTTTGATTCATACATGGACAAATAAAAAGGCTATTGTTATGTTTATTTTGGGAAAAAAGTTGCATATAGCCTCTTTAAGGCAAAGGGTACGATATTTTGATTGATTTGATGTGATCCTAATTTCTTTCTTTTTTTACCCTGCAAAAACTGAGAAGTAAATGGCAATTTTTTTCACAGTATTCTAATTTTGGGAATTCCTGTTTTCGTGGGTTTTATGAGCTGGAAGCCCCAATTATGTACAACAAAATACTTAAAATCGTTTAAGTAGTAGGCCCTGAATCTATAATCTATGGAAGTTCAACTTTTTAAATGGAAAGATGGAAATAAATAAACTTTTCCATATTATAATCTTTTGGAAAGGGTCTGTACTGTATGCCAGCTATGCCAGCTCTGCTCCTCTGTAAAGCTATTCTTGCGCTTTGATATCTTTTGGATAGTTGCAATGCCGTGCGCACGCAGTGCGGCACAGAACAGTGCGGTGCCACGCATCACAGCCCTCTGTCTGTTGCATCTATATAAATGGATCAGAACACTAGGCAGCAGGTCGGTGAGGACATCAGATGAGAGAAAGGGTTTCATATTCCATGCATCGCACCAGTCAATTTGAGTATGCTTATTGGTCCTCTTAAAAACTATGAGGAACCCGGACATTTTTCATCAATTTATGAAATCCCCCCCGGACACCCTGGACAGCACATTAAAGGTGAACATGTCCAGGGAAAAGAGGACAGTTGGTCACCTTATCCTTTTCTTCTGTTTTAAGTTTTCTTTTCTCTACTTCTCTTCTAATAAGGCACATCAGTGCAGTATTAACCCCAGTGTAATACCACTATAGGTAGTGGTATACTATGTATTGTAACTTTGATCTAGAAAATACGAGCCAGATAAAAAAAAAATGGCAATGCATTTTAGAGAATCAGACACAGTGGGCAAAGCTAACAAGACAGTTTGCGGGAAGTTTGAACTTTAACCCTCTACAGCTTATGATCGACCAATTAATTTCTTTGTCACTGTCTGATCCAGAGTAACTGTTCTAAGGCCTAAAATTAGAGCAAAACATGGACTCCATAGTGCAGATGGGTCTGTGAGGGAGACCAGAATGGGAGTCTGCTAACAACATGGATAATTTTCAGAAAATGACACAAGAAAAAAAAGTTTGCAGGTTCATATTTATCATTGGCAGTGATGATTTATAGGTTTATCCCAGTCAGTGGCTTCTTGCATGAATGGCGCCTTGGTCAATGCCCCCCCCCCCCCAAATTAGAAAAAAAGAATAAAAATAACAGAATCATTATTTGCTAAATCTCAACTTGGCAACTTTCAAATTGCATTTTTTAGAAAAAAATCTGTTCAGTGAAAACTAATCCTGTTCAGAAAAAGCCAAAGTTTTATAGTGTTTAAACTAGATATAATCAAATGCATACGAAATTCCCTGGTAAACCAGTGAAATAGGCCTTTAATCTAAACAAGTGAAAAAGCAAATCCAATTCCAACTTCATTGACATTAGCAATGGTCAGTTACGAATGGTCATTAAGTACCAGTGTCATGGGATAACCCATGCTGCCAGATGAGTAACTTGCACGTTTGTAGATGAACAACCAATGTTTGTTGCAAAGCACCAGCCCTGGAGCAGTAGGGTTTATACCCGTTATATCCCTGTTCTACAAAGGACCGACTAAAACACAGACTTGTAATTTGTTTACTCGAGTACCAGTGAATGAGTTTGCCCAACTTCAAAGAAATTCATTCCATGCATTTCCTTAGTATTTTAGTCACAAGACTGGAGCAGACTTGAAGTCACAATAAGTTTGTCCTTCAGTTCAACTTTACCCTAAATCTGGAAGAACTCCCTAAAGCCATTCCTCTGATAAATATGAGAACAACAAACACGCAGCATAACTCTTACAGCTGATAAAGAGGGCTTAAAATAGGTCATGTAACAAATAGAACAATAAAAATAAGCAGGCTTGGTTAGTTATTTATAACGTTATTGGTCAAAAACCATCTTTCAATATATATGAAAGTAAACAGTGAACTGAATCCAATTCAATTCTGCCGATTCACAGCAGACATCATCTCAAGGCACTTTACAAGAAAGTAATTTCAATACAAACATTCCAGTCAGTTTAAAGGTTTTGCTAGTTTTCTATGTAAGGAATCCCGGCAGATTGCATGAGTTATTGACTGGCAGTTGAGCCCCGTTGATGCAGACTCCAACCACAGCAATCCCTCGGCAATCCCTCATACTGAGCAAGCATGTAGCTACAGGTGAGAGGAAAGACTCCCCTTTAACAGGAAGAAGCCTCCAGCAGATCCTGGCTCAGTACGAGCGGCCATCTGTCACGACCTTCTGGAACTGAAGTTAAGTCCAAATTAAAATCTTTTTAGAATCTTTTCACACGTTTTTTGCATGGCAGTTGATAGTAAAATCACATTTTACATGTTTTCTGAATGCTGAAGTATTGATAGAACAAGTCAGTCCAAGCTGGAAGGCTAACTACAGACTTTGTGTTGGAAAGGTTTTCACATCCATGATATTTCTAACATTTAAAATGTTACATTTTACAAAGTATTATGAATTTTATCGAGATTTTATGTGAGAGACCAACTCCAAAGTAGCCCATACTGTAATTCTAAAATCGAAGGAAAATTAAGGTTTTTTCTTTTACAAATACAAATCCGAAGGGCTGTATGCATTTTAATTTTTTGTCAATCTGCAATTATAGTCTTGTAACACATTTTCAATATATCTTTGACCTAAAAAAAATCCATTGGACCTTCTGTTTATACAGTGGCTTGCAAAAGTATTCGGCCCCCTTGAACTTTTCCATATTTTGTCACATTACAGCCACAAACATGAATCAATTTTATTGGAATTCCACATGAAAGACCAATACAAAGTGGTGTACACGTGAGAAGTGGAACAAAAATCATACATGATTCCAAACATTTTTACAAATAAATAACTGAAAAGTGGGGTGTGCGTAATTATTCAGCCCCCTGAGTCAATACTTTGCAGAACCACCTTTTGCTGCAATTACAGCTGCCAGTCTTTTAGGGTATGTCTCTACCAGCTTTGCACATCTAGAGACTGAAATTCTTGCCCATTCTTCTTTGCAAAACAGCTCCAGCTCAGTCAGATTAGATGGACAGCGTTTGTGAACAGCAGTTTTCAGATCTTGCCACAGATTCTTGATTGGATTTAGATCTGGACTTTGACTGGGCCATTCTAACACATGGATATGTTTTGTTTTAAATCATTCCATTGTTGCCCTGGCTTTATGTTTAGGGTCGTTGTCCTGCTGGAAGGTGAACCTCCGCCCCAGTCTTTTGCAGACTCCAAGAGGTTTTCTTCCAAGATTGCCCTGTATTTGGCTCCATCCATCTTCCTATCAACTCTGACCAGCTTCCCTGTCCCTGCTGAAGAGAAGCACCCCCAGAGCATTATGCTGCTACCACCATATTTGACAGTGGGGATGGTGTGTTCAGAGTGATGTGCAGTGTTAGTTTTCCGCCACACATAGCGTTTTGCATTTTGGCCAAAAAGTTCCATTTTGGTCTCATCTGACCAGAGCACCTTCTTCCACATGTTTGCTGTGTCCCCCACATGGCTTGTGGCAAACTGCAAACGGGACTTCTTATGGTTTTCTTTTAACAATGGCTTTCTTCTTGCCACTCTTCCATAAAGGCCAACTTTGTGCAGTGCACCACTAATAGTTGTCCTATGGACAGATTCCCCCACCTGAGCTGTAGATCTCTGCAGCTCGTCCAGAGTCACCATGGGCCTCTTGGCTGCATTTCTGATCAGCGCTCTCCTTGTTCGGCCTGTGAGTTTAGGTGGACGGCCTTGTCTTGGTAGGTTTACAGTTGTGCCATACTCCTTCCATTTCTGATTGATCGCTTGAACAGCGCTCCGTGGGATGTTCAAGGCTTGGGAAATCTTTGTGTAGCCTATGCCTGCTTTAAATTTCTCAATAACTTTATTCCTGACCTGTCTGGTGTGTTCTTTGGACTTCATGGTGTTGTTGCTCCCAACATTCTCTTAGACAACCTCTGAGGCCGTCACAGGGCAGCTGTATTTGTACTGACATTAGATTACACACAGGTGCACTCTATTTAGTCATTAGCACTCATCAGGCAATGTCTATGGGCAACTGACTGCACTCAGACCAAAGGGGGCTGAATAATTACGCACACCCCACTTTTCAGTTATTTATTTGTAAAAAATGTTTGGAATCATGTATGATTTTCGTTCCACTTCTCACGTGTACACCACTTTGTGTTGGTCTTTCATGTGGAATTCCAATTAAATTGATTCATGTTTGTGGCTGTAATGTGACAAAATGTGGAAAAGTTCAAGGGGGTTGAATACTTTTGCAAGCAACTGTATATACATTTATAGAGGTCCTGCTAAAAGGTGAGGTTCCTGCCCAGTTGGCAACTCTTTTACAATCATTTCTTTCAAGACTGAACTGAATTTTGCTCAATCCATTCTCAGAGCTGTCAAAGATTTGACAGCCAATTCCTCAGTCCTTATCCTGCTTGACTTATCAGCTGCATTTGACAACCGCAGTATACTTTTGTCCATACTCTGTCATATGGTATCACAGGGAGAGCACACTCCTTGAATAATACCTCACTGATCAATAAATCCTGGCTTGGCCAGACTTCTGCACCTTCTCACCATAGATGGCCCCCAAGGCTCATTATTGGGAACTTTTCTCTTGATCATCCGCACCAGAGATCTCAAACCTGAGGGCCCGGGACAGTATCGGCTCGTTGGTCATTTGGTACAGTGCCGCACAGAAAGACAAACTAACTTATAGTATTTCCGTTTTTGTTTATTATCAAAGTCTAAACAATGTTTTATTTTGAAAAATGACCGGATTCTCTGTTATATCCGGCTATAACTCAAGCTTGACGCATATCAAGATGCTTGCCATGGTCACGTTATACGTCACCTCTAAAAACAAATAAGCAAGCTAGAAAAATGATTAAAAACAGAGGAAAAGTTTCTGAAAAGGTCCAATGAAAAGACAGAAGAGTTTGCGACTTCCAAGTAAAAGACTGCTATGTTTAGCAGACTATACCAGGAGTCCTACTTAAAATATGGATTTATCACAACAGGTGATTTCCAAGAACCAAGCCCCACTTCGCTCTGTTTATAATGTGGCAAAGGCTTTCTAATGAGGTTGTGATGGCCTCATATTCAGCCACATTAAGTCAGTAATCCCATTCACCAATACACTGTTTATTTTTTTAGACACATTAGGTTGCTGGTAACAGACACTTACATATACTTTCATTGGTCAAAATTGAAGTGCATCAAGTTCTAATTATAGCGCGCACATTTAGTTAACTTTTGTATATTCAATTCTGATTGTCAGCGAAGGATGGATGTTTACAGCATGCTGGTCGCTCCGATTTGAGTCTATAGAGCTCCAGGAGTTGACGTCACTTCTCCCAGAATGCAACAGTTAAAATCGAATGGGCGCCATTGTGGCAGGCAGTCTCCCGCGGGCCTCCCGCAGTTGCTTTTATTTGTTGCTAACCCAAAGTTAGAAGCGGTAAATATGGTGGATACCTGTTGTGCCCCAGGATGCCATAACAGACGCGGACGAGATAAGGGAGAAACGATCTATAGGATTCCCAAGTATCCAGAACGCAGAAAACTATGGATCATTGCCATGAAACGCACTAGCGGTCAGGCAGAAATGAAGCCGTTTAATTTAGTCTTTAGGAGTGATTCACCTGTAATTCAGATTTAATGCCGTTTTTTTGATAACTGCTCTTGTATCATTAAGTGATGCAAATTATTTAGAAATAAAAATACTTTATTCCCTGAGATGAACATACAAAATGTTGCACATAACCTAGCAACGGCCCGTTGCTCATTGTAACCAAAATCAGGACAGGTCTCCCTCCCGATGACAACGCAATCCTGTGCAGGAAGATTCCATATCTGGATCCCGATAACAAACCCCGATTGTGTCCATTTATATCCCTAGAGACTTTTATATACTTTAAGCGATGCTCCGGAGTAGGACGAGGGAAAATTGATCAGGAAATTGTATATGTCAGGGGATGGGCATCATTTTAGCCGGTGACATGTCCCCAGCAATATTTATGATTGAAGATTTTTCCCCCGCACCACTTTTAAAAACCTGATGTGGAATTTATTACCAGCTCTAACATCCACATTTCCACATAATCAGTGTTTCTGAATGGACTATTATTTAAATCACTTCATTCCACTTTCTTATACATTCATATTATACAGCAGTGGGTATGTCCAGGTTTTAAAAGACTCGTAGTCCGCTGCAAACATGTTCAGGGCTCAGAGTCCTGCAACGTTGCGAGTACTCGTTTAAAGATGGAAAAATACATAAATTATGTTTCAAGGGTCTGGCGAAAGTTTCTTTACTGCAGGTGAAAAAATATTTATGGGATATTTTTGTTTGTTTAAGACTCCCAAAGAGAATCGTGTTGATATATTGTGTTTGTGGAAAGAACATGACAGAATATTCCGCCAACTTTGCGCTGACAGTGGAATGTTCACGCTATAGGCATCCTGCGCTGCCAGAGAGATTTTTCTGAAATTCAAGAAAACTGAAATTTATTTGATGCAGAGATCCCTGTGCAGAAATGAAAAATTCTCCACAGTCCCTGGCTTTAACTGTGTTCTCCATTCCTGAATCGCAAATCCCGCTGCAGTAAAGTCTCTCTAGCAGCGCTGGATGTCTAGATAGCGAGAATAATCCACTGTCAGCGCAAATTAGAGGAATATTCTGGCATGCTCTTTCCACATATCACAATATATCAACACAATTCTCTTTGGGAGTCTTAAACAAAACATTATAAACAATTATATTTTGTCACTCGCAACCCGCCCGCATTAAAGAAACTTCCTCCCGGACCCGTGAAATTTAATTTAACAACTTTATGATGTAAAAACCTTTGCGAGTCACCCGCCCTGTTGCAGGACTCAGAACTGTAAATTAAAGTTGAAGTTTCTCCACACAGAACTGCAAGGGTTGCAAAGGGAACGCGTTTTATTGTTTCACATATTCTTCTGGGGCGAGTAGCCTATATACCAATATTGCTCTATGTGCTATAATGTGGATATTAATGAAGCCATGCAAGGCAACAGCCTAATTATGATTTTCAGTGCCGTTGGTAAAACAGAACACATAAGCTTATGGCTTTCAACTTTTATTGATGGAATAAAGATACGATTTTCATAAACGTGAAACAGATGAATATTTATAGACTATATGAATAATTAATAATAATTGTCCCAGCCATCTTCAAACCACACTTAAGTTTGGTTATTGTCCCCAGCACCTTTAAAAACAAACTGACACCGTTGTGAGAGTATCTCAGGTCTGGTAAAAGGTCCGCTCTGACAGCTTCTGAAGTTTTAAAAAGTATGCCAGGGGCATGGCAAGGGTCGGATATGTTTAATCTTTTTAATTTCCCGGTATATACAAAAATATCTTCCATTTTAAAATGGGGAGTAAACTCAGATGGAGTAAAATCACAGCCAGTGACGTTCATTTTGGTGATGTTCATGCCTGCCAACATGGCGCCTACGCTCTGAGAGTCACGTGACGTCCGGAGCTCTATAGATAATCCACGAACAAAAAGGAAGAGAGGGGGCAGGACTGGTGCTTAAATCAGGATGATGATGTCACATTCACACAGTAAAGTTCCTCTTCTTCCTGTTGAAACTGAAGGTGGGTTTAATGCAGTGCATTGTGGGATTATTAGTCCTTACAGCAGGAGGTCTGTCTTTGTAGTCTAGTCCTGCTAACATGGTGAATGGTACAACAGGGGGATGCAAACAAATTTATCGCACAATTTTTCACATTCAAATTCTTTGTTTTTCAGGGATTTTAAAAACTATTTTCCTTTCACTGCAGATAGATTGAAGTTTTTGGTTGTACCAAGATGTATGTGAAAAGGCTCAAGGGGTATGAAGGCTTTTGCAAGGCACTAGATCACTAAATGCAAAACATTGTGATAGTTCCCACAAGTATTTTACTGCCACAAAGAAACACACTCGCAAGTACCCACTGAAGCCACGATGGCTGACAGCAGCAAAGAGCCCCGCATTAATTTTTTTCTTCCATGGTTTTGACAACTAGTCACATGTGATGATGAATGAGGCTGAATGGTGCTCAACAGCTATATGAAAGTGATGGGTGTTTGTGATGTAAAAATCACTTAGAGGGGCTCAAAGCTGGACCTCTGTGGCATAAAAATAGAAAAGATCTAAAAATAAGAAATCAGGTCTAAAATAGACTTTTCAGGTAGGATGAAAGGATATGCTTTCTTTTGTCTCCTTTTTTAGCTTACTCCTTGACAGCACTGTTTTTTTCTCCCGATTTGCAAGCAAGATTCTTTCGAGGAAGGATTTATAAATTTTTTAGAGAAAAATGGAACTAGACATTCCTTAGAGCAAATTATCAACTCTGAACCTCCTGAGAGCTCTCTTTGCAGAGTGGCACAAGGGTGCATGCCGACACATGGCTCTCTCCAGATAACCCCGGGATTAAAAGAAAAGAAAAAAAGACGTCCTTATTGCCAGTCGACCAGTGAAAGGCTAATCCATTCGGCGCTGGAGTTCATCCAACGATTGACAGATTAACCCACTGGATTCTTGGACGGTCACACACATTCTCTCTCACTCGCAGTGTGTCACTGCCGGTCATGAGTCTAATGACGTGGCGTTACCGGAACAGACCAGATAGATGTGGCGCAGGCTCTAAGAGAGGAAAGACTCTGAATGCATGAGTGGTGCTTGCTACTCTGCACTGCAGTGTCATATTCTTACCTCATATAATTTTAGCTACCAGCTAAATGAGATAATGGCTTTCATATTGAAGCATTAATTGGTACGTGAGCTCACAGAGCATAATAGTCAAAACTTTAAGTGCACGTAAGAATACAGTGCAATTTCTTGCAGTGATCACGTTTTGTGAGCATCACTAGTGCTTGCCTCCATGCCATATTTCTGTTTCTGGCCACTAGAGGCTCCCTGGCATTTGTGCAGCAGCCCTGAGGAGGGGCGCGGCTCTGCACTGATTCAGGTCAATGAGTTCCTTGTGGTGAAAGGGTGTTGGGGGGTGGGGGGGACAGTAAGCCTCCATGCCAGCAATGCACACATGCAGCACACACACACAGATGGACAGGCAGAAAAAACAGTGTGACAGCACATTCAGTGGTGTTATTATTAGCAGCTGTAATATTTGCAGAACCCCCTTGCAAGCCCTGATACATGGCTCAGCTTGATGGGTTGATTGGATGGAGGGAAGCACACTCCCTTGACATATGAGGACAGGATGTACAATACATGTGCTGTGACACATTTTAAGCAACAGTGTGGATATTTGACATGAAGAGCGTTGGAAGTGGCAAAAAATGTGACTTACCTCATAAGACCTGACTAGGAAGTATATGTGCATCTGTGCCAAAACATGAGCAGTTCCATGTATGCAGGTATCGGTGTTTGCACCAGGGTTAGTTTCGGTGAGGGCCGGTGTGCAGCAGCGAGGATTCAGTTACATGTATTAAGTGCAGGGTGGAGATCCAGAAGCTGTGAAGTGAGCCAAGCTGACTATTAAAGTTACGGGCGCTGCTGTGACTGCAACACACACGCACGCACACCAGGTTGGGGAAAACGAGGTCGACTTGGCGCTTTGTCAAATTTTTCCCTGCCGGCCGCTCTCTTGCTAAATGCTGCATAGGATACTACGCTCTGACGCAGAGGGGCCCAGCTCCTGCTGCAGCATTTTAAAAAGGCTTGAAGTGCACAGCATGTTCACATTTTCACACGCTGCAAAAAACAAACCCTGAACTGACGGAATAAATGAGGACATGTTAAGCGTGCTCAGAGAATTCACCTCATCAACTGTCCTTCAACTTTTGTAGGGTAAATTCAGCACACTGGTACATGAAACTTAGCTCGATAGGATCAATAGTGGCCATATGTTTACGTGCCTTGCAAAAGTATTAATACCATTTTTTCACATTTTGTTTTGTTTCAACTGAAAGCTTAAATGTATTTTATTGGGATCTTAGATAAGCAACCAAGAAATAATAGTGCATATTATTTTAACAAGGAAATGGCATGATTTTCAAAATCTTTTACAAAAAAAAGAAATCTAATTTGGAATACATTTGTATTTCAACGCAGTTCAGTTCAACTCATTATTCATAACTGGAAGGAGTATGGGACAACTGCAAACCTAATAACATATGACTATCCTTCTAAGCTAATAGACTGGGCACATAACATTAATCACTGAAGCAGCCAAAAGACCCATGATGACTCTGGAGGAGCTGCAGAGACCCACAGCTCAGGTAGACCATGCACAAATCTGGTCTTTATATTAGGTTGGCAAGAAGAAAACCACTGTTTAAAAAAAAAATGCAAAAGAAGACCTGCTAAAGGTTTTCTGCTCGCGTCAGATATAGTGAGGAACATAAGTATTTCAACACCCTGCGTTCTCCTATTTAGAAATTATGGAGGGGTCTAAAATTCACATTGCATGTGCCTTTCCACTGTGAGAGATTTTTTCTTTTTATTCAGGAAATCCCATTGTTTGATTTTTAAAGAATTTATTAGTATTTTACTGCTGCACATAAGTATTTGAACACATGGCAATCAGCAAGATTTCTGGCTTTCAAAGACCTGTTACTCTTCCCTTAGAAAGTCCACCTCTACTCCACCAATTAAGCTAAATTAGTAGCACCTGTCTGAGCTTGTTAAAGACACCTGTCCACCCCACAGTAAGTCAGACTCCAACTACTACCATGGGCAAGACCAAAGAAGTAGACCTCCACAAGGCTGGAAAGGGCTACGGGGCAATTGCCAAGCAACTTGGTGAAAGTAGATCAACTGTTGGAGCAATTGTTAGAAAATGAAAGAGGCTAAAGATGACTGTCAGTCTCCCTCGGACTCAGGTTCCATGCAAGATCTCACCTCGAGGGGTATCACTAATGATAAGAAAGGTTAGAAATCAGCCCAGAACTACACAGGAGGAGCTGGTCAATGACATGAGGAGAGCTGGGACCACAGTTTCAAAGGTTACTGTCGGTAGAACACTACACGGTCATGATTTAAAATCATGCATGGCACGGAAGATTCCCCTGCTCAAGTCATCACATGTCCAGGTCCATCTGAAGTCTGCCAGTGACCATCTGGATGATCCAGAGGAGGCATGGGGGAAAGTCATGTGGTCAGATGAGACCAAAACAGAACGTTTTGGTCTAAAATTCACTCGCTTTGTTTGGAGGATAAACAAGGATGAGTTGCATTCCAAGAACACCATCCCTACTTTGAAGCATGGGTGTGGAAACATCATGCTTTGGGGGTTATTTTCTTTGAAGGGAACAGGACGACTGCACTGTAATAAGGAGAAGATGAATGGGGCCATGTATTGTAAGGTTTTGACAACAACCTCCTTCCTTTTGTCCGAGCATTAAAGATGGGTCATGGCTGGGTCTTCCAATATGACAATGACCCGAAGGACACAGCCAAGATAACTAAGGAGTGGTTCCGTAAGAAGCATATCAAAGTTCTGGAGTGGTGTAGCCAGTCTCCAGACCTAAATCCAATAGAAAATCTTTGGAGGGAGCTGAAACTCCGTGTTGCTCAGCGACAGCCCCAAAACCTGACAGATCTAGAGAAGATCTGTGTGGAGAAGTGGGCCAAAATCCCTGTTGCAGTGTGTACAACCCTGGTAAAGAACTACAGGAAACGTTTGACCTCTGTAATTGTAAACAAAGGGTTCTGTACCAAATATTAACACTGATTTTTTTTCAGGTGTTCAAATACATATGTGCAACAATAAAATACAAAAACATTCTTTAGAAATAGACAATGTGATTTCCAGAATTTTTTTTTAAATGCTGTCTTTCACAGTGGAAATACACCTACAATGTGAATTTCAGACCCCTCCACAATTTCTAAGTGGGAGAACTTCTAAAATCGCAGGGTGTTCAAATACTTATGTTAATAGGCAAGGGCAAGGTGAATTATTGGAACTGATTTTTAAATGGTAGAGCTAAGGGGGGTGGATCACCCCTGCACAATCGGTTGGGTGGATTATCCGAGAGCAGTTACCTGAAGTTAGAGTAGACATTTAGGGAGAAAGCAGAGGTTTAGTGGGAAGTAATGATGGCAGATAGCTAGGTCAGATACAGTGATTAGGAAATTATGCTAAATGTCTGTTGGAAAAAAGAATGTGCAATTTGCTTTCCAAATATTCTTTATATTTATAAAACAAGTTATGTTAGACATGTTATTATAATAATGTGTAAGAGGTAGTATCTGGTAGAATCCCCATGGAGGCATTTTTTTTGATTGATGATTATTGGGAATTTCTGACTGGACGCAACTCCTAATCTTTTCTGTTTTTTACAGAACCCACAATTTTGGCACCCAATAAAAAAAAAAATCAAAGCTTTGTTTAATGTTTACAGCTTTCAGAACTTTGTTATAGGCCATGTACTTTATTTTGTTAGGCTAAGAAATCAAGGCCTTCCTGTACAATATAAGTGTTTTTGACTCTTTTCATTTCCGTTCTTTATATAAAAAAGAGAGACTGTACTGGCTGCTTCACCTCTGCCTGCCATGTGACCTGGTCCGTGTGCTGTGCTTACATATAAAGCAGCTGAAACAATGCTCAGTAAATTCTGTCGTTCAATGAAAAGATAAGTTTAGGAAGCAAAAGAACAACTTTATTTTTAGTTTTGTCTATAGCTTGTTGACTTGAAATGGACTGAGATGTGTTACAAGCAAAATTATCAACAAGTCCTACGAAATTACAGACTAAATATGCTAGCATCAACATTCAGCAAGGTATTTTAGAAAACTGCTACAGCTAATAATGTCATCAGCAAGAACAAGGTTATGAAAGACTGCAGATGTCTGGCAAAATATCTGTTGCTGTTGAAAAAAATAGATGCTGCACAATGTGATAAAATGACAATACTTATGTGGACTGTATAATATTGATAAAATCTAGTTTCCTATTTTACAGCGACTGAGTTTTCAAGGATTTGCACCATATTTGTGATTATATCAAGGATCACCATTTGAATATTAGACACATTTTTGCACACATTTCTTAATCAATGACAAATTTACTTTACAATCGCTATCGCATTTTCAGTAAATTCAGTTAATTTTGCTTTCTGCACCTATTTCACAAGTTTTTCCTTCTTCTTAAATTGTATGAAAGAAATGACCATGTTTTACTTATGCTTTCCCAAAGTTGTACTTCTTGCAACCTGGACACAATTTATGGCTGAAGTACACTGCATTGGGTTGCATGATGGACCGACTGAGTGGACACAACTCATTAATATGCACTTTCAGTTTTGACTGGCGAGCTATAAACTGTAAATTTACAGTTACTGTTTATCCCTGAACAAATGCTTTAATGTAACTTGAGTGCCATTTGTTGCTTAAAAAAACAAAACACACTCTTCACTGATGGGAGAGGAGTTTTATGCAGTGTCACTGAGAGCTAAAGCCAATGACAGAGCAAGAAACCTGATGCATTGATCCCAAACTGTAGCACAACCATCCAATTGAAGTTTTGCTGAAAAAAACAGTGTCATCTTTTGTCTAAATGGCATAAAAACGCGGTTGAAAAGACAATGACATCTTTATTGATCTGGCTATAGATGTTACAATGTGTTTAAAGAATGATCCGGTTTGCATAAATGGGCTAACCTAACCTGACTTTCTATGCGTTAGGCTAAATTTGGACAAAACATATGGGCTGGAAATATCCAGTTTTAAATCAAAACAAGGACTAGCAGCTGTGCATGTATGTCTAGTGTTAATAGAGAATCTTCTTGCATTTAACTATGTAGCTCACTTTTTGCCATTTGACGCCATTTGGCTCTGTGAACCGCACTAAGGACACCCTGCTTACCCAATCTGCTTTGATTTTATACCCCATTACAAAAAGGAAGGGATGCGTAAAATACTGCCAGTTGCCCTTTGATGACCTTTTCCCTGCTGACATTTTATTGTTTCTAGTTTGGGTTCTGTTGAATAAAAAGTGTGTGTGTCTGTGTGCGTGTGTTTGCGAGTGTTTATTTCTGTGAGCAAACTGCAGTTTACTATTGGACCCAAAGACAGAGTGGTGGACGTGAAGCCAAAACTGAAAAATGCTAATAGCAGGGTTTAAACTTCAAATGTGTGCAAGAGTGTTTCATTTCGAATTTTGTCAATTTGAAAAAACAGCTTTGAGTCAACAGTTAAAAATCCTTTTAAATCTCTAAATAGCATGTACTGAATGTTTATTTACAGAATCTTGACTTTGAATTTAAAAGTGCATTGAAATTAAACTTCTAACAATAAAAGATTTAACTTTTAGACTATTTTATTTAGACCTTAAAGGTAATATTATAGTGCTAAATTAGACTGTTTTCTGCAATCGACATATAGGTAAATTGCATTGATGTTAACTATCTTTCAAATCAATCAGATTTTCTGAACCTTAAAACACTTCTAAAGAGAGTCCAGCATGACAAAATTATTATGGAAAATCTTGCCACACTTCTTTGAAGTAGTGCTATGTTCAGTAGGAAGATTCTATCTCATTGAAGCTTTTATTTATTGCCTTGCTGTGCTTTTGACACAGCATACACCATCTGTTTGCTGTGGATTTCCTTAATGGTAAAATTATATGTTAAGAAAAGATGCACTGCTAGAATCAACATAACAGCAGTTAAAACATAAAAGCTATGACCCACTATTACGGTCAATTAAACTCATTCTACGCCATACACTACTGAAGATACATTCACCTTGGCATGCCAGATGCTTATGAAAGCTTGCGTAACTTGAGCTATTTCAGCAAACAATTATTTGACGACTTGGGGACACTCATTGAACCTTACAGGTACATCCCCAGATGCACAGCAGAACACTGTGCATTCCACAACCTTGATACCGATATACACGCCCGAATTCCCCTTTTTTCTCTCAGACTTAGACCTACGTAGGATGTTTTTTACCATCTTAGCATACGTGTGAAGAAAGAAAAATATCATCATATAGCAGGTTTACCTTAGATTTGTGAAACTGTGTCATTCCTCTCAATGGTTTAAAGTTTTGTCTTTCTGTAATTTTGTTGCGGTATGTCTGAGATGGTAACAGGTGACTCTAAAAAGAAGGTCCACTTCTGGCTCATTTTGATTCCCACCTAAATGTATAGATTCGAAATCAGAATGACTTTCCACAGCATCTATTTTAGGTCAAAACCTTTAATACTGCAGTGTCCTACATAGTCCATAAATACCCCCGAGTTGGGATGATTGTTTAAATATTTGAACAACTGGAATTGTTCCTCTGGCATGGCTCCCACCTTAAGCATTTATCAAGCTAGGGGGAGCAAATCTTTCTTGATGTAGACAAACTTTTTTTATTGGTTAGAATACTGCTTTATAACACTATTGCAGGGTTACTGCCTTGTAACATTCCTACCAGTAACGTTCACAGCAGTGCTGGACTTGTCCAGGCTGTACCCCGCCTCTCGCCCTGTGACTGCTGGAGATAGGCACCAGCCACCCCGCAACCCTGCATAGGATGGACGGGTACAGATAATGGATGAAATATTATAGATGTGCAAATGAGACAATGGTGTTGTTATCAACATACATAAAAATGGTAGTTTTAACCTTTATGTTCAATGTGTGGCTAGGTTTGTCTTACCCATGGACTCATCTGCTGGAAATGTAAATATTAAAAATGGTAAATGGCCTGTACTTGCATAGCGCTTTATTTAGTCCTTGAGGACCCCAAAGCACTTCGCACTACATTCAATCATTCACCCATTCACACACACATTCACACAGTAGTTATAAGTGGCTTGTAATGTTCGTTTGCGCTGCATTTTATTGATTCTCTGAAGTCAGATTTTTTAATGTTCCAGTCTGAAATGCAACAAGAACAAGCTGTGAAGTTGGATTTCTGACTTTCCGATTCAGAGGTCAAGGAGCAGCCCTGAATTAAACATCCAATCCTACTGCTACGCATTTAAAGCAAAGTCTAACTTGAAAGTGTAAAACATGCAATCATACTTCTATTTGCATCTTGTTAAACCAGAGCGCACTTTAACTAATTTTGGATGATTTTTTTTTACATTCTCATTGGGTTAAAACCCTTCTTTAAAACCTCATGCAAAAAAGTCTATAGAACAGTATATATACTGTTCTATAGACTATAGTCAAGGTTTCAAAGAGTTTGCTCATGCAGAAGTATATTAGCTAATAAAGTCTAATAATACCGATTTTGTTGGTAGAATCAAATGTTAAAGAAAGTTTATCCTTTTCTTTTTTACCTCTTTAAAAATTTTAGTGGCAGGAAATTAAATAAGCCTGGGCTAGTTACTGGTATCAAGGAATACCAAGGTTTCAACTTTACAATTACAAAACAGATATTTTGCTATGTTGTTCCTACATTTTAAAGTCATTTTTTACTAAGATGCTAAAAAAAGTTCTAGAAGGACCAGAAATTCTACAGCTGCTTGGCCTGCCTCTCTCTTACCTGTTTCTGCTCATTGCGACGCTCCAAGACAGACTCTCCTCATGTGATGGAAACTACATAATTACTGCACATTACTGGTTTAAGGAATTACTTTTTGAACGTACACTCAGAATGCGACAAGACACTAGTGTGGCATGTTTCTTAATCTTAAGAAGTACTACCAGAGTAGATAGCCAGGCTAATTATCAGCTAATATCAGTTTATAACTCCAATAACAGACCTTGTAATGTGTTTCTTTGTGGTTTAAAGTCTTTGAGGGCTGACTAAAATAGAACAATGTTTCGGTCAATAAATATAGTCTCTAGGCCTTTAAAGGTCCTAAATATGCCTTGATTTTACTTTCTAGATTTTAAAACACACTAAGCACTACGCCTTAAATTTGTACATTTGTTCAGTCATTGCTTCTTCCATCAGCTTTTTGTTTTTCTTTTTCAGTGAGCTGGCAGCATTTGGTTGTTCCATGATTGATGGCTCTGGGGGAGTAATGCAGGTGAATAAATAAATTACATGATTAGAGATGCAATAGGCCAAAGATTAGTATTGGCCTTCTTCCCCTTTTATTGAGTCGCATATTATTCAGTCTCATATTTTCTTTTTATGGCTGTCCTTTAAGGCTTTCATCATTGTGTAAATCTGTAAAAAAAAAAACCCATAAATGACTAATAATAAATATCTCAAAAAACGGCAAACCATTTAAGGCAAGGCAAGGCAAGGCAATTTTATCTGTATAGCACACTTTCAACAGCAGGGTAATTCAAGGTACTTTACATGATTTGGTGATTTAAAAAACAAAACAAAATATAAGATTGGAAATTAACAGTAAAAGAAACACACATTACTCATGATACACATTAAAGCAAGAGAAAGATCAATAAAGCAAGAGAGCATGAACAGATTTCATTCATATGACATCAATCATTTACTCTAAACAGATGGGTTTTTAGTCTTGATTTAAAGCAGTTCAGAGTTTCATCAACTCTACACTCGTCAGGAAGTTTGTTCCAGATAAGAGGAGCATAGAAACTGAAAACTGCTTCTCCATGTTTAGTTCTGAGTCTAGGGATGCTTAGTAGGCTAGAGATGGAGGACCTGAGTGGTCTTGGTGGTTGGTACTGTGACAACAGGTCTTCAACATATTTTGCTGCTAAGCCATGTAATAATTTATAAACTAGTAGGAGTATTTTGAAGTCTATTCTCTGAGCTACAGGGAGCCAGTGTAAGAAATTTAGACCTGGGGTGATGTGCTCTACTTTCCTGGTTCTAGTGAGGACGCGAGCGGCAGCGTTCTGGATCAGCTGCAGCTGTCTGATTGACTTTTTAGGCAGACCTGTGAAGATGCTGTTGGAGTAATCAATCCGACTAAAGATAAACGCATGGATGAGTTTTTCTAGGTCCTGTTGCAACATCAGTCGTTTAATCCTAGAAATGTTCTTCAGGTGATAGAACGCTGACCTTGTTATTGCCTTTATGTAACCCTGGAGGTTCAGGTCTGAGTCCATTACTACACCTAAGTTTCGAGCCTGATCAGTAGTTTCTAGCTGTATTAATTGAAGCTGCGTGCTGACTCTTGATCGTTCCTCCTTGGGTCCAAAAATAATTACTTCAGTTTTGTTTCTATTCAGCTGGAGAAAGTTATGGCACATCCATCCATTTATTTGGACAATGCATTGATTTAGGGCTTGAATGGGTTCAGAGTCACCTGGTGACATTGTAATGTAAAGCTGAGTGTCATCCGCGTAGTTATGGTAGCTAATGTTATTGGTTACTATAATCTTGCCTAGTGGTAGCATGTAGATATTAAATAGAAGGGGCTCTAAGATGGAGCTCTGGGGCACCCCACATGTGATTTCTGTTCGTTTTGATGAAAAGTTCCCTATTGAAACATAGAAGTCCCTGTTCTTTAGGTATTTAAGTCAACATTAGCTATCTTTACATGGACATAACTAATTGGATTAAAAGCCTGATCGGATAATAAATGCTTCACACTCATTCGGATCAACATTTCCTTCCAAATCCTAAGGAAATGTTGATTGGCTACTTCCGATTGAGACAGGTGGGTTATGGCGATTGTCATTCCGATTGCTGTGCATGTAAGCACTTTTTCCGAATGTGGGTCATTACTGCGCATGTCTATTGTGTCATGCATAGAAGTATCTTACGTCGACCTAAAACAACGAAGGGATTCGGACTGTATTTTGACTGTGTACACAACAATAAAGTCTTGTACATGTAAAATCGTGACCAGAAAAAATAAAAGCATGCTCTGAGGAACATCACACTGCTCCATTTTAAACGCATGCAGCCATGTTTTTAGATCAAACATGTGGTGGATGTAAAAGCTTGTCATAATCTGATAAATTATTTCAGGGCCCATGTACACAGTCAAATTTTTATCTGTACTGATCAGATTAAAGACCTTTCGCTAATGTAAACGTATCTACTGACTTCAAAATTCCTTCACTGCTTGTGACTAAATAAAAAGAAAATGTTACGGAAAGAGTCGTTCTAATTAAATTAAATGAACTTATTTTCCATTTATTTTGCAGCAGCAAGGATTACGTTTTTTTCTGCTATAAATTACAGCAATTTGATCATCCATCCACCCATCCATCCATCCATCCATCCATCCATCCATCCATCCATCCATCCATCCATCCATCGGCTAAATGCTCCGTTTTTGTTCCCATCAAGCCATTAAAAAATGTAAAACCCAGAAGGTCTTGTCCATAAGCACCAAAGTGGCCGCTGCGTTTTCTCTAGGGTCACAATGCGATGCAGCTCCCTGTAATTTACCTTCTGCTGGGGCACGTAGGGCCTTTCGCCCAGCATTCCTCTGCTCCCCACCGCAACACATGAAAGCGTCGGCCACAGCTGTTATAGATAGGGGGGAAAATGAGTCCCAGATGGTAAAGTGTTTTGGGAGTGTGCATGTGTCTGTTTCCTGCCACATAAGAGGCTGATTTTACTGTACAAGTGGCCTGAGTCACATCCCCAGGGTAATGTGGGGAAGACTATTGCAGGATGGTGGGGAACATGTGGGTGTAGCCTACTGTATGTCAAAGCATGCTTGCTGTCCGCAGAGCAGCTGGTATGTACAGGATATGTTTTGCATTCTTTGTATCATCACACAGCACCAAGAGACAGTTGGATAATATTTTTTTACAACCTTGAAATCCAGTAATTGCTGCCATTGCGCTGCATTGTGCTATGTAATAAAAGCTTAATAACACTCAAACGCTATTAAATTGCAGTCGTCCATCCCGCTGCTACTTTATGCACATCAAATAGAGGATATCCACTGAAAGAGATGATCCTAAGACAGCTCAACAATTTTATTTTCTTATTGAGTCTGATTTGCTAATTCTTCATCTGTTTTCATGTACATCCACACATCAAGGAAGGAAGGAAGGAAGGAAGGAAGGAAGGAAGGAAGGAATTAGGCAATGTATGGATGAAAACCCCTTTAGGCACAAAGAACACTGAGTGTCTGCCCTTTGTTACCAGCAGTTCCTCTGCTTTATGTCTACCTCTCTCTAGCATGCAGCAGTTAAATTCTTGCTGCAGACATCATAAAATGTGGCAAATAATCATTTAGTTTGCTGTTATTGCCTTCTGTGGAAATACTGAACTTCTTTGAACAAATTAAATCCGTTAAAGGTGCAATATGTAAGAATTGTACAGTGAAATAATCACGCAACACTCTAATAACTCAATCATGTTACAGGTTACATTGAAACTGATTTCCTTCTCAGCCTGCTGGGTAGTTGCAAGTTTTTATCATCATTTTAAAAAGGCTGCAGAAGCATGTACTCATTGTTTACAATATCTGTCCCACCTCCATACTTCCTGGTTCCAGAGCCAATCTTATGTGAGCCCACAAGGTTGCCAAGTCTTCAACACAAACTCTGCACCGGGATTTGTAATTTGACACAGACTGGGCAAGAGGCTAATGTGGAGCTAATGATACTAGCAGTAAATTTGAAAAAGAAGTCCGCTCTAAAAATATCTCAACCTACTTTTTTCAATTACCAACAGCTCGATTTTGCTGTGGAATATATTTATCTACTTGTCAACTTACTGTGTATGACGCGTTTTTGCTTGTCATCTCAACTGTTCTGGGACTGATCTGTAACTGGCAACCTGGTATGAAACTCACAAAGGGGAGAGGGTGAGGGGTTAAGAGTGGAGTATTTTCTTTTTCTACATGGACTGCAGTACTCCAATTTGACCACAAGATTTAATTCTTACATAATAGCTTTAAAATTGTCCCTAACATTGCTGTTTGGCTCAGGGGTAACCATTAACAAAATAATACTGCCTGGGAGAATGGGAAAGAGGAAGTAAATGCGAATTGGACAGTGGAGAGGTTCCTGTTGGAAATAAAAAACAAAATGCTTCAATATCAAACTGAATACAATAAAACGTCCCTCAGCCCACAGCTGGGCCAGATCTTCTACTGGTGGAGCTCCTCAAAGCTGACCACATTTGACATGCGTGTGGCCAGCGTCATTGGGAGACACTGCATTGGATGGCATCAGTACACATCAAGAGAGCAACAACAAATCATTGCTATTCAAAATAGTATTGAGCTTCATAATCAGATGCTTTAAGTAAATCAGAATAAACTACACCCACTTAAAGTAAACAGGTTTTTTTTACAACTAGCTGTATGCATCATCACACTGAATAGAAGTGAGTCATGATACCAAGCTTTAAGAGGAACAGAGGGTCAATGATTTCTTTTCTCTGTGAGACTGTTTCATGTGTGGGTGAATATCTCCACTACTGAAAGAGACATGCACAAAGATAGCTCTCATGTACAAAGACTTTTATTTGTTGCATGTGTATAATTTTCCATGTGTTCTGCAGATAATGTTAACACTTGTTCTAAATAGAAGCCGTTGATTATACATTTGTACTTAAACAACATGGTTGGATTCAGTATCACACAGTTATCACAGTAATTTAACAGAAACTGATAGTAAAATTGGGTTTAATAATAAAGCGATTGTTGAGGTTCTATTACGTGGCTTTCACTTGAGGTGGTATCAGACCTGCATTCAGCATCAGTCAGAGTTGTTTCTGTTTGAAAGAATCTGAGAGTAGTTCTTACCACAGTTGAGCCAGTTCCAAAGGAGATTTCCATCTCAAAATTTTCAAATAAATTCCTATGCATCAAAGGTTGTATAGCTATACATGTACACACACACGCACACGCACACAGGTTGTGCTCAAACCAGGCATGTGAATATCAAACCAGATGCACAGAAACATGCTTGAATACATTCCTTTGGATTTTGATGCCATTAAAGGAGGTGTGACTGTCCTTATCTATTTATAGTGATGATGAGGAGTGTGTTTCATAATATGGACTACCCCATCCCTGATGCATGAATAAATATGTTTTTTTGTGTTTTCTCCATAATGTACTGTAAGGTTGGGTGAATAATCAGTAGACAAACATTTCCTTTAAAAGGTATTCACCCCCTTGGATGTTTTACCCTTTTTATTGTTTTTACAAATCAATCATGATCAACAGAATTTACCAAAACAAACCCTTCTATATCAAACTAAAAAAAGGATTTCTAAAAAAAAATTAATATTAAATAAAAATATTAACATACAATAACAGATTACATCCACCTCCTTTAAAGTTACCAATACCTACCTAATTTAACATAGGTCCAGCCAATTGGTGCGAGCAGTCTCACAATGAGTGGAATGGTAATCACCTGAGTGCAGTGAGTGTGTCTCAAGCAATTGTAGTATAAAGATACCTGTGTCTGGCTACCATTACAGCATCATTTTCAATTGTTAGTTTTGTGTTACTCTATTTTTCTCATTAGATTATTGTTCACTGATCTGAGTTTCCTTTTACCTAGTGTTTATACTTATGTTTTCCTTCTATTCTGTTTTTGTTCTCTCCTTCCTGTTATATTCATTAATGCTTTAACTTTGAATTTTTTTCTTGTGCTTCTTTATTCTTATTTATTTAGACTTCATCATTCTTAATTACCCCTATGCGTTAGTCTCTCCTTATGCATTTAAGATTATTCTCTGTGTTGTCTTATGTTACAGGCACATAACTTTTGCTTTGCTTTCCTTCCGCTTCCCTGCCCAGCTACATTACATCTCCAATCTCTCTCTCTCACCTGCATCTGCTTTCACTAATTAGTCCTCAGGTTTCTCACTCCCTTCTGAGTAATTTAGCAGTTCATGTTCAGTCACACCTTACTGGTTTCTCCCATCCATTTCCCCATGATTTCCTCTCTCATTTCCCATGTAAGTTCCTTGATTTTTGGCTTATTAAACCTTTTTATTTCTACCTGGAATCACTGCATTTTGGGTCCACTTTAATCCACATCATGACACTTTCAGGCTGAAATTGGCACAAAAGATTCAGATATTTTTGTCTAAATGGCTTAGATTCTATCTAGCAGTTTTGTAAAAATTGACAAGATCTAAAGAATCATCTGATCACAGGACTTCAGTATCATAAAATGAGTAATGCCCAGGTCCAATGTGCAATGACCTGCATTCTTTAGATCTTTATCCAGTTAAATGCACCTGAGTGAAATAAATGGGAAACTATTAGATATCTGCATAAATTCAGCTATTTCAGTCAGCTTTGTTAGAGCAGGAATACGTTGAATACATGGAGATCAGTGGCCAACGGGGATCATAACTGGACACCACCTGTTCAAAAGGCTAAATATTTTCTAAAGCATTTATTCAAAGCTGCATTATGCAACCAGTTGAGATCAGTCATCCTTGGTCAACACATGAGCTTACTTACTTTAAGGTCACATGCTTCCCGACAGTAACAAAAAACAACAGCGTTCTTTGATAATCATCTGTTTTGAATGCAAGCTATGATCGGAATGTGATTGGGCATGTGGATGCACTAGCATAACTTCATCATGTGAAGGCTCTTACAACACATAATCTTGCACACAAACACTCAAAAACAACCCCATACATGCACCCACATGCACATGTGGAACACAGAAAATGGGATTAACCATTGTTAAGCAAAGCAGGCAGCACCCAGTTAAGAACAAACACCCCTAATCACCTTAGGAATGTAAATAAAGCAGCTATTTGAAGCACTCACATGTGAGTAACAATGTGTAAACCCTTGTACCATAAAGTGTTGCAAGATCACTTAAGGTGAGGAGAGTGGATTAGGGTTTTTAAACATTCTGTGAACCTATGTGAAAAGAATGGGTTGTTCTGACAATGTAAATGAAAACATTGTCAGATTGAGATGATTTTAAAGGAGTAGAGAGTTTATTTCAGTTCTTGAACAACACTAATGTAGAACATTTTTAAAGAGGGAAGAAAATTATACATGCTTTTACTTTTTGTTAATAGGAAGTGAGGCTTGGCTTTGTATTCAACTTCCGTGCCTAACTTTGTAGAATCACATTTCACTGCAATTATAGGTGCAAATATTTTGGGACATGTCTTCAACAGCTTTACACATTTAGAGATGGAAATGTTCACGTTAAACTCAGTCAGATTAGATGGACAGTGTCTGTGCACAGTAACTTTGTTTTACCAGAGTCTCAATGGGAATTTGACTAGGCCACTCTAACACATGAAAAGGCTGTGTTCTAAACCATTCCATTGTAGCTCATTTTGATGCCAAATGACAATAACACCTTTTTCCACATGCTTGCTTAGTCATCTATGTTACGAGACCCCAAAGTATTGCTCACAGACTTGCCCTTCCAGCGTAATTTGGGGGTGGTGTTTTGCGGTGTTGTGCAGAGCTGGTTGTTGAGTTTCTACTTCAGCACGTGAAAAGGAACTTCTTTTCAACAACAGCTTTCTTCTTTTGCCCATTGAGTAAAGTGTTCCCACAACATGATGCTGTCATCTTCCTTGTATTTTTTTCCTTCCACTTCATGACTATATACTACCTTGTGTTGGTTAATCACATGAATCCCACTGAGGTTTCTGGTTGTAATCTGACAAAAAAGTAAAAAAGCAATATTTTTGAAGAGGTCTTGAGCAGAAACATTACCTCTGTCTCATGCATTGTGACATGCAACACAACATAATGAACATAAGTGCTAAGAACGCTCAAAGATCACTGCATACATGCAAGATTCAGCACCATTAATTTTCATTTTGCACAGAAGACGTCAAAGAAAATGGGTTGCTTTCACTGGTAAAAACAATTTATTTTATCTTTACTTGTCCAGATAAGCAGAACAAACAGGAGAACTAAGGGAGTACTTAAGGGCACATTGTAATCATAATGCCACATACTACTACAAAATCATTCACTGAGCTTAAAGCCACAATCTGTAGCGAAGAAGTGATTAGTAACATATCTGAATTGTACAGTGTGTCCAAAGAGGTCACAGTAATTTGGAACTGCTGGAACACAGCAGCTCAAACAATATCATTGAGGACAGTGACCTCTGTGGCAGTCAGGAGTTACCGCTCACAGTTGGGTATCTGAAGGAATGCAAAAGTGTGTGTGTGTGGCACATGATTGTTAAAGCAGCCAGAAATATCTTACCTTTGCTCTTTCTCCATGACTCAACAGCTCTACTTTCATAAGCATCACAGTGTGTATGTGTGTTTATCTTTAACCACCTTAGTTCAACTACTGACCTTTCCATAAGGTCTCACTGTCCAGTTGTCTGAGCACTGACTTGCAAGCTGACCATGGCTGACCCACTGCAGCAGGTTCTGATTTGGTTGTACGATCTTTACTGTATCTTTCTAGAAATGTGTGCTTGTTGCATGCTAATGTCAGTAAAGGAGGAATTCCAGCTCTTATCAGTCCCTTTAACAAGAAAGATTACCCTTTAGATGGATGCACTGTGTGTACTGATTGCTACAGCTTTTTAGTTAATTACACTTAAGACAAAACATCTAGAGACTTGGTTTTACCAGGGGCATTGTTGTGAACATTTTTAAATGATGCAATGCTGCAAGTGTTTTTGTTCCTGAACACACTGAACTCTAGACACTCTAGTGCATGAGTTCAGGTACGGTTTGTTCTTTTCAAAAATCTTTGTTAGTTTCTCTGTATGGAATCTCACACAAATAACAAAATGATGGTTTATACCTACTTCTAAACATTAAAACGGCTGTTCCATGCCACATTCCCAGCAAAAATATGTCAGTAACGCATTAATGAATAATGATGGTGGTGTGGTGTGAGGATACCTGGAGTTTGTTTCACAGTGTTGGATTCAGTCTGTCCGCAAAGTATTGGGATAACACCCTCTGGTTTTAATGCAGAACAAAATTATATTACTTTAAAGAAAACAGTAATATATTTAAATCATTTTAATAATGCATGAATAAAGCTCATCCACACAGTGTGCAATGTTGAATGGGGGCCTAAACAGATTTTACTTTGATCACTCACCACACAGTCTATACCTTTAAACTGCTTGCACTTTGTGCAATTAAGACAACATTTTTAAATGTCACTAGTAAGCCAGCAATGAATTTGCTACATTTGGTGTTTGACAATAGCATATGTCAATTTCCATTATTCAAGTAAGTATACAATAATAAACACTTGGTATAAAGTGTTTTTGAAGATTAAAACTAAAGCCTAGTTTATACTTCTCCGTCTGCGGAGGTGAAGAGACACGCAGCGCCATTATCCGTCGACGCAAGGGCTCTCCATCACTCCCGCAAGGATGCACAGAGTAGAGACCAGTTTTTTAACTATCCATCAAACATCAGCCCCAGATCATGTCACCAGAACGGTGGTCTATAGTCAATGTAATTAGTAGTCTATGCAGCTTTTCGGCACTAGATGCTTTATATCACAAGGGCAATTTATCTAATATTGTCTTTTGGCGATTTTAAACACTAGGATATGTGGAGAACAACAAAGGAGACCGTTCTGTTTGTTTGTTTACATGCGTTTTAGGAGTTTTCTGTGAGCTGCACCTCTAGTAAAAAGCTTTTCACCTCAATCAAAACTCACTCTCTGTCGGCCATTGCTCCTTGAGTGGAAATGTGTTTACAAGCTGAGGTAAATAAACTGTCGTCAACCAGAGATGTCACGTGCAATGGTAGGCGGACCCTCCAAAAAGGTCTGCACCCCCTGCTGTTCTGGTGGGAAATTGCTTTGCAACATTAGCTGCGTTTACATGGACCCAAGTAATCGGATTAAAAGCCTGATCGGAATAAAAATGCTTTATGTAAACACGCCTTTCGGAATACTCTGATCCGATCACACTCATTCGGATAAAGATTTCATTCCGATTGAGACGGCTGGGTTTATGCCGATTGTTAATCCGATCGCTGTTCATGTAAACACTTATTCTGAATGTCAGTCACTACTGCGCATGTCTGTTACGTCATACGTAGACGTACATTATCTTGGCGTAAAACAATAAAGAGATTCGGATTAAAAATTGACTGTGTACACAACAATTAAGGCTTGTAGATGTAAAACCGTGACCAGAAAAAAAATAAAAGCACGCTCTCAAGAATTTCGTACCGCTCCATTTTAAACACTCGCAGCCATGTTTGTTTACAGTGGAAGTCTGCTACTTCTTCTTCTACGGCCTTTTCCGGTATTTTAGACCGTTCTGCGCATGTCAAAATGAACGTGTGCCGGATGTAAACCGTTATAATCAGAATAATTTTTTCAGAGCACATGTACACAGTCAAATTCTAATCCGAACTATGACCCGATTAAAGATTTTTTGCACATGTAAACGCAGCCAGTGACACACCAAAGGAGAAGTATAAAAGGAAAACGTCTCCGTCAATACGTGTACGTGCGGGTACAAACTTGCTGACAGAGAGGTATAAGCTAGCCTTCAGTAGAATGTGGAGACCTGGGATTTTCTCTGACTGACTTGCTAATGCTGCATATAATTTACTTTAGAAAGACTCAGTGGTGTCAGTGAAAATATGATCCCAGCTCAGACAAAGCATCCAAAACTTAAAAATATTACAACTGTAGTTTAGTCCTTTCCTATATTTTATTATGATTCATCATCATCAACATCAAACCATAAGCAGGTGTGCACTGTAGATTTAAAATTTGTCAGTACTTTTATATTTAAAATCAATTTAAACATAATTAATAAAAAATAAATATAACAATTGTATCTTTTTGAAACTGTTGTAAATGTAATAGTTGGTTTACTGTTGATAACCATGTCAAACAACTAAAAAAGAGGTTCCAGGATATGTTCTGTAAAATTATGGCCTACCTGGTCCCCAGTCAGAACTTGTCCTCGGTGACTAAATGTTGACCCAATGCAACTGTTTTTAGGATTGTTGTGGTTCTTAAGTTCTAAGATTGACATGAACTAGGTACTGTTGTCCTTAGCCGTAAATTGGCAAAAACAGGACCATACTACTTGACCTAGCTATACAGAAATTTATTGGGACCGAGAACAGAGCCCTGTGGAACACCACAAGACACAGAAGAAGTTTATCTCAACCATAACTCTTATTAATTTAGTAACATGAAACCTAGATGAAAACAGCTTTAAATCTAAGCTAATAGACCCAGATAACAGGAGTTAACGGGTACATATTGACCTGAATTAATAGTATACACAAGGCAATATTACTGTGCATTTTTATATATCCAGGGTTGGTTTCTAAGAGGTTTCTTTTGTTACATTTACTCTTTAATTTGTCTCTTGCCATTTAGGCATTTTGCAAAAGATTCAAATCCGAATGTTCATCCCGTTGTGCAATTATAAACTATTTGAATATCTTTCCTTCCTCATATGAATCTGAGAGATAAAACTGCGAGCTTAAAAATTTTTGCCACTGGATTCAAAGCAAGTGTGTGAAATCTGTTTTTATTTGTGAAGCTCGGGTGGAAACATTTTCCAGACAGTAAGCTTGAGGCCAACCTTGTTTTTGTGGAAAAGGAAGGTGTAGTTTGTATGAGGGCAGCAGTCCTATCATGACTCAGATGTTCCTGTGGGACCAAGCTATTGTCATCACTAGCTCACTTCTGCAGCTGATGAATCAATCACCAAGTCGGATTCATCAGATAAGTATAATCATCTTTTAGCATTCTGTAAATCCCAAAGTACAAGCGTCCTTCTCGTCCTCTTTCTTGCCTTTGTAATTGTTCCTATTTCTTTGCCAATTTATTATAAGCTTGGATGTGGGATAGTGAGCAGTTTGTTGACAGCATAAGTATATGCATACAAGAGCTGTGGCAGAGATGATAATCTGTGTTTTGCAAGACGATAATGACAATTTACTATGTTATGGCTGAGACAAAAAAGCCTTATTCAACAAACTGAGATGACTAAGAGCAAATTTGTATTTACAGTTGCAGCATGAAAGAGGAAGAAAGAGTTGCAGACATAAAAGTAAGCATTTGTTTAGGAGAAATGCCATCTTGATTCTTATAATACTTTATTGTCATAAATGATTCTGTAAAGTGCACTGCAAAAGTACTTTTCACATTGTGTCACATTACAACCACAAAGCGCAAGGTATTTTATGGGGATTTCATTTGATGTACCAGTACAAGGTAGTTTATACAGGTGAAGGGAAGGAAAAATGATACATGCTTTTCCCAAACAAGTTTTTCTAAGGAAAAGTGTGGCATCCACTTATGTTACACCCTTCTTGCTGAAAATAAATGGCTTTATTTTTACCACTCTCCCATATTAAGACCATCTATTTGTGGATTGCATGACTAATAGTTGTCTTGTTGACAGATTCTCCCACTTGAGTGGTGGATCCCTCCAGCTCCTTTAGAGTTACCGTGAGACTCTTTGCTGCTTCTCTGTTTGATTCTACTTTGCACTAAAACATTGTGTGGTATGATCGAAACATATACATTACATTCAAAATATGAACAAAATTCACGAGTGTCTGCTGGGGAATGACAAAGACCTGTTGAATCCTATGCATGTTTCCAACCATGCTTCTTCCACAACTTTTTTAGAGCCAAAAAAAGAGCCTCACTTCTAACTGACTGGCCAGCTGGTCTTAGAGATTAAAAACAAAAACAGCACACAAGTGTTGGTTCAATCCCAGCTCTGTCTATTTTGGTCGTTGTGTCCTTGGGCAAGACACTTAACCTACCTTTCCTGCTGGTGGTGGTCAGAGGGCCCGGTCAGTGTGCAGCTGTGGCTACTACGTAGTAGCTTGCCACCATCATCGTGTGAATCACTGAATGTAGAGTAAAGCGCTTTTTGGTTCTCTGATTGAAAAAGCTCTATGCAATTCAGGCCATTTACTGAACAATCTCTGTAGAAGGCAGAGAGCAATAACCAAACTTGCATTCATTTAAAAATGATTGCATGTTAGTCATTAACTGACATCAAATTGGCAACCTTTTTTCTTGTCTTCTCAGCCACAGTGGCTCACCTTTTATTGTTACAGCTACTGGTTGAGAGGCCATGGGAGAGAAATTGACCCAAGTCCCCGCTGGTCCCTGCAGGCTGCAGCCTCATCAAACCAGTTCCCTCCCCGCTGTGACAAGCACAAATGGCCATTACTTTTGGGAGTGCCTTGGTGTGGTATCAAACATTTATCAATGTTTCATTTGGCCCCAGAGAGTCATGCGTAAGTGTGATGATGCACAGTCAAGCTAATTTAAATGCTGGGAAACTCGCAATATAGGAGTTTATTTAATTTTTATTTATACAGATGACCACAGTAGCTGGATATATGCAGCTTTATAAAGATCTTATATGTCACACAGAAACATAGAGACACACAGGACAAAAAACTGTGCACACACACACTCACATCTGAGAACAATTTAGAGAGACCAATTAACCTAACTGTCAAGTTTTTTTTACTGTAGGAGGAAGCCGGAGTACACGGAGGGAACCCTCACATGCACAGAGAAATTATGCAAACTCCATGCAGAAAGACCACATAATGTCTACAAAAAATATCTTAAACCCTAAACATTTCCCAGAAGTTGATAATGAAAAAAACAATTGTGCTGCTTATTATTTCACAATTTTGCCTTATACAGTTGAGGATGTTTTCCTCCTCTGCAGGATATTGTAAACAATAATCTTCTGTGAAAGCTTCTTTAGCCTTTGGGATTACCCAAAGTTCATTGCTCGGTTAATTAATATTTCTATTTAATAGTCAGACCTCTAATGATATCTCTGACAATTTTTGTGCCAGTGACATTCAGCTGTACATGTCTCTTAAACTGCACCAGTTCCATGAGTTTTCTAACCTAATTGATAGCCTAACTCAGATAAATGACTAAAAGGCTGATAATCACCTTTTTTGTTATAGTAAAACAGACAAAGATTATTGGCCCACCTGAAATATACATCAGCCAGGTTAGTGTTCATAATTTGCCATTATTTTTTCATTCTAACCTAACCTTGGTCTTGCATGTGAAATCTGTCATTATTTAGAAAGAAAAAAAAAAAAACTGTGAAAGACCTACATTTCTAGTCCGACCTTTGCCTAGGGCTTTTTAAAATGCATTGTTTCGCAATGTTTGAATGTTTTCATTTGTGTTTTAATTATTTAGCTGTCCATCCATCTATTATCAGTACCCGTCCATCCTATGCAGGCTTGCCGGGGGGGTGCGCTCCTATCTCCAGCAGTCATTGGGCGAGTGGCGGGGTATACCCTGGACAGGTCACCAGTCCATAGCAGGGCACAATAATATAATATAATATAATATAATATAATATAATATAATATAATATATAATATATCTCCAGTACTGCTGTGAAAGTCGGAAGCTATGTATTGTCCTGTAATTTACTGGATGTTAATCTTTTACTTTATCTTTGGACAAGCAATGTGGCTTAATCTGTGAAAGTCATACTGTTATTTAATTAAGAGTCTATAGTTCTTTTCACTCATGGCCAGACTTTTAAAGATAAACACACATCTGCTTACTTGACTGAAATGTTTTCTTCTCTTTCCTGTTTTGAAAAGTGAGAAATTATTGGCCTGTGTCACGCTTTTATCCCTGGAACACAGGAAGTCGTATGTATAAACTAAAATAGCTCAAAACTTTAATTGGCATCAGAAAATAGTAAAGTTTACATTATAAAATACATTTTCACACAGACATTAATAAGAAATGTAAAATAAAAGAAATACAATTATTTCTTTAGGTTCGGTTATAGGTTGGATTTTTTCAAAAAAAGTGATTCACTTTCAAAAGTTCGTTACACATTTTCACTAGGGGTGCACTGTAGTGGCACTTTTATAGTTACAGTTAAGACTAATATGTAATAGATATAAAGAGGAAGCAAATCAGACCTTGTTGTGTTTTTACCATCACCCTGATTTGATCTTAGCATGGTTTGGAGGACCAATCAGTGGTTCCTCTGGCCCAATCTTTGGGGATCCATTTATATGTTAACATCTGTATCAATCAACTGCATGGGCGGGAGTAAGTGCTGCTGTCAATAGAAATGACAACTTTCATACACACTGAGATTTGCAGATTGCATGCCTGAATGCCTGAAGGAGAGTGTGTGCAGAGTATTCACACAACACACAACACCAGCCATCTAAAAGAAGCACATCTGGGCTTTACAGCATCAGTAGCAAAAGGTTTATATAGTGGTGAACTTTTGGTATTGGCTGCTGAGCGTGTTTATTGGCAACGATGGAAGCTGGAACAAATTGTTTACTGGAGTCATGAAGTTACCCAACCTAGACAGACAAATACTCTATCTACATTTCTGTGTGTGTGAGTTTGTGTGTTTTTGAGGAAGGGGGTGGCGGGACACTTTACAAGGTCCTCAAACATGTAACTGAGTGAGAAAGGCATTTCAAGGCTTTTTATAGAATGGAATTGGTAACGATGAAGGAAGATTGTCTAAAGATTTAGTCATGGATACACACATGGAATTACACACTCATTCCATGTCTGTGCAGCCATCTCTGGAATATATCAATGAATATTCATCTCTATTCTTAGATGGTTCACTTGTTCCCTAGAAAGCATATGTCTATGTGGTTGTCAAGGCTCTGAGATCAGGAACAGAACTGCAGAGCTACAACAAAAAGCCCCCTGGGAGCTTTCTTCACAGACTTGCTACTTGTTTTTCTTAGACATATGTGTCTGTATAAATGTGATTGTCTTTGCAAAAGCTCAAAAGCTTGACATTAACATCTCTTAATTTTTTTAGAGACTTTAAATAGCCACTTTGGGGAACGCCTGGACAGCCCCACAGAAGAACATCTCCAGAATAGACACTTCTTGTGTATCCTTGTCAAACTTGAACTTAAAAAAACAAATAAAACAAAAAAAATTCAGAGGATAGAAAGAAATTGCAATTAGGTGTGTTCCAACTTTAAGAACTACTGAGTAGTTACAGTTACAATAAGCTTGACAGAGAGCCCAACCTTCTGCGTGTGATTTAATGATTTGAAGAACTGTGCATTTTTTCATTCAGATAGTACAGGTATTTTGGGTGTTTTGGGGCCAATATTGAGAGGTTACCATTAAATTTGTAGGATTTATGAATCCTACTTGAAGCAGTGTGTGTAACTCCTGTTTGCATTTCTGTTTAAAAACACAGATGAAAGTTTGGCAATGCCGGTCTGCACTGTGTGCACAAACAGTATTTTTCAATTTGGCAAGTGATATTGAGATATTATCTTGCAGAGATAACAGGAACAAAGATTTCTTGTCTGCACCGGGATCTCCTGCAGAAAGTCAGAATACAATTGAGAGCGGATCAAACAGTAACCAAAATAGGAGGCTTTTAGATCTGTTTTGATGTGGAGCTGAGCTGGAATATGTCCTTGTGAATCATTTAAAAACTTTTTTAACATCAGCCCTGGTAAATTTGCATTCTGAGTTTTGAAGAAAAATTCTGTCCGAGACCCCAAACACTTTCGTCTCTACTTCTCTTTTAAGCACAACTTAAGTTTTTAAAGTGAAAGCTACTTGTCTTTATGGTATTTGACCTCGACAATTAGCAATATGGAAAAACTCTGCTTTGTGCATTTCCAATTTGGTTTTGTGTATTAAGCATCATATTCATCCATCGCCTTAACCTAACTCTAACTTGTTTAGCTCACTCTATTGTTTAAAAAAGCTGATTTAAGTCATTTCCTCTAAAGGACAAAACATGATAATGTCACCTGCAAACAGGACCAACTATCGTATATTAGAAACTTCACAAATATCAATAATATACAAAAAAATATTGATCCCAGTACTTAACCTAGGGGAACACCTTATGAAACGTCAGTAACTGTAAATCTGTATGTTCTATTTTACCATACTGAAATCTATTTAATTTTTAACCAAGACAGTGCCAACCCTCTTATACCCCATATTTGCATTTTCCTTAGCAGCACACCTGTGAGGATTAACAAAAAGTCTGTCACATTAAAAAGTCTTCTCAGGTTTTGATTTTGTATCATCTCTTGGCGCTAGGATGGTCAATCATGTAGCTATAAAAGTTTTAAGGGTATTGTTCTGTTATGTAGTGGAAAGACAAACATGTCTTTGTGTTCTTGAGGTCATGTAACATTTTATAATCATTATAATTGCAGCATGTGGTGTTTCAGCTTATCCACCAGATAACTTGCTGAAATATGTGGGGCTTGAATGGTTTAGTTTTTACTCACATGTGATTCCTGAACCCCATCTAATGCTGGTAAAGGTGTGATTGGCGACATCTCAAAAAAACAAGGCTGTTTGGCTCTGTGTGCCACGCTGCTCTGAATCACACCGTCTCCTTGAAATGTAAATTCACAAATGACTCAGAAGCTCATCTTGGCTCTTACCACCTCTTCCCACAGCTGTGAAAAAAATGTTTAGATTATGATAAATGAATATACAACAGCAAATGGTCTGTGTAACTGTGGGCTCGTATGTATAGTCTATATCTCGGAAATGACTTGCACACTCCTGCTATAAGTGTAAAAGAATGCATTTAAGTGCCATGTAGCTCATTTCTAAACCACAGTAAGAAAGAGTCTGTACATTTAGTTGAATGGAAAATGAATATTCAATAAACACTGAGTTATTGGTTTTAGCTTCAATGACTGACATAATTTCAAGTCAAGGGAAGTGATGTATTTTTATTATGTCCAGGGACATTGCATTCTAAAAGCAAAAATTTACATTAAGGTCCTTTCTTACTGACAAAATCCTAATCTAAATGACATCATGCAAGAAGAAAGTTCAAAACCATTCTTTCAGTGTCTGTAAATAGGTGGACGATAACAAATATCATGAAATATCATTAAATCTCTGGCTTTATTTGCCCTTTTGATTTACAACAACTTTTTAAGCAAAGCTTGTTTAGGTAGAAGGCAATGTTCTTCCCGGCTTTAAAAGTTGAGGAACAAGATTTTAAAATCCATAAAGTAGGGAGGACAAAAAGGGATGTGCTCATATCCTTTTGTGCCAGTCAACTTGCTTCCAGAGTAAATGCTCACCTTAATCTTCATGATCCTTCCAACTTCAACTCCATTCATCTTACTCTGTAGTGGGAGCATGATGCTCCCACTACAGAGTTATACATATCGATTCGCATGTAGGCCAAAAAGTTCAAATTTGGTGTAATCTGCCCAGAACATCTTGTGTCCCCTACATGACTTGAGGCAAACTGCAATGAAATATGTTATGATTTTTTTTTTTTCAACAAAAGCGTTCTTTTCACAGTCCCATTCAGGCCAGATTTGAAAGAAAACATTGCTAAAAGTTGTTCTGTTAACACATTATCCCACCTAAGCTGAAGATCTTTGAAGCTTCTCCAGAGGTATTCTGCTTCTCTGCTTGATGCTTCCCGTGCCCATCACAGTGATAACACATTAAAGGGACAGGCTTTAACCATTAAACCTGCTGCTCTTGCTAGTGCTGTCACTATTTGGCCACACCTCACCATTGAGGTTTGGTTATCTCTGCAGGCTTTCTGAGTGCCAGCTTGAAACAAAGATTCTCTCTCTCTCTCTCTCTCTCTCTCTCTCTCTCTCTCTCTCTCTCTCTCTCTCTCTCTCTCTCTCTCTCTCTCTCTCTCTCTCTCTCTCTCTCTCTCTCTCTCTCTCTCTCTCTCTCTCTCTCTCTCTCTCTCTCTCTCTCTCTCTCTCTCTCTCTCTCTCTCTCTCTCTCTCTCTCTCTCTCTCTCTCTCTCTCTCTCTCTCTCTCTCTCTCTCTCTCTCTCTCTCTCTCTCTCTCTCTCTCTCTCTCTCTCTCTCTCTCTCTCTCTCTCTCTCTCTCTCTCTCTCTCTCTCTCTCTCTCTCAGCTCCAAACTAAGGTCCTGAGGGAAAGGAGGAGGAGGCCTCAGTGTTCCCAGTGTGTTGCTATAAACAGCTGGCCTGTGTGCCCCCTTGGCATGGCCGATAGACACTCAAAAAATACTCACGAAAAAACTAAACATCAAATCAGAGGGAATACAGCAGTGAGAGCTGTACCAGCTGTACCTGCGCAGAGCGTCTTTGTGTGTAAGTTATAGCTGTCAATGTGTCTTCTCTGGAACATAAAACAGGCCTAACAGGGGGATGGGGGGGGGGGGGGGGGGGGGGGGTTTACCAGGTCACACCATCATCTGGTGCTCAGTCTCAGTGTTTGTGGCTCAGTTCTCTCTTCTCTCCTTCAGCACTCTAAAATGGGATTTATTTTGTGTCTGTTTCTGTTTGCCAGCCCAGAGGGGGTTGTGCAGTTTCATGTGCGTGTGTTGAAGGTGTGCCAGCTGAAGCTGCCACAGCCGTCTCGACGGCTGCTGTATTTTGGCTCCAGTTACTATAGCAACCCAATGGGACTTTCAGGGGTCTGAACCACCAACCTGATCAGTGCTAACCAACATCAACTGAACTGTGTCTGTGCAGTTTGGGACTGCATTCAGAACAGCAGGAGGAAATTTCTTTTGAATGTATATTTTTATTCAAGCCCATACGCGATTAAAATAGATGTGTTTTAGATTAGGCTTCTGAGACAGTTGGAGTTGCCAAACACAGTTCCAAAATTACACAATTATTTATGTGTCTCAGTTCTTATCAGTCCACACTGCTGAACTCCCTCCTTTAGTCCACATGTTTGCCCAGCAACTAAAGTCAGCCTTTTCCCAGAATCTGGCAATATAGGAAAAGCTAACAGTTTTGGTGCCTTGCAAAACCGTTTTTATGGGATACACTAACACAAAGTAACTCAAATTTGTGAAATGAAAAGAAAAATGATTAAAAAAATTCTCTAACAAAAAAAATCTGGTATTTATATGTAGAGACTACTGTTTATTTTCACTCTTTGTGAAATAGTTCAAGCTCTGTTAGATTGGATAGGGTGTCAGTAAACAACAAATGTATGTCTTGCCATAGATCTTCAAGTGGATTTAGGTCTAGAATTTGATTGGAACATTCTATCACATGGGTATTTTTTTATCTAAAACATTCTATTGAAGCTTCAACAGTAAGCTTAGGATCATTGTCCTACTAGCTGAACCTCTGCTATGGTCTCGAGTCTTCTGCACCCTCTAACAGACCTTCCAAAATTGCTGTGTATTTAGCTCCTTCTTTCTTCCCATCAACTATGACCAGCTTCCCTGTCCCTACTGAGGCATCACCTCAGCATGATGCTGCCACCACCACGTGTCACCAATCCAATAATGTGTTCACATTTTTTGCAGTATCCTCTGTGGGGGGCCTAAGTCACACCCTTCAACATCCGTTCCATGGGTCCCCTACAGTAAAAAATAAAAACGAATGAGAGTTAAAGGAGCGATGACTTATTTTCTGATCCTGTTTGAAATGTTCCATGGATTTAACATATGATATCTGTGAATTTTAAAGACACCATTTTGATGCGGAGAAAGCGCTATTTCTCGACAGGCCTCAAAAGTTACTATAGGTTTTGTGTGAAAACACTGAGGAAGAAGAAAATAATGGCCGTGACTTTAGCGAGCTTCGCATCCATCTTCCAGAATGAAGGAAGGAGCATTAAAAGAGGTGAAAGCAACTATAAATCTGGCAATGCGGAAAGTGGCAGCTAGGCTGGGGAGAAAATAGTCAGTTGGGTGAGAGTCAGCACGCGGGAATAGCTCTACGAGGTCTCGGTGAGTAATTCATGTGCTAACTACTGCTAGCTAATGTGACGTCATATATGTGACTTCTGATTTGTAGTCATTTTAATTCAGAATTTTTACAAGCAAATAAATCACAAATGGCATGACAAGCGCAGTTGAAACGCACATCATTAGTTATTTAGATTTAGGTACAGCATATATGTGATTCAGGGCGTATGGCGTAAGCAAACCAGACTTTTATCACTCCATTGACTTTCATTAATTTTGTTTTTTTGGTCAGGGGACCCATGGGCCGACCGGAAGGGGGAGGAAACTTAGGCTCCCCATATGGTTTGTGGTCATCTAGACACTGCCACTCTTCCGTGAAGGCCAGACTTCTGGAAGACACTCTAGAACAAAAAGATATGAAAAAAAACACAGCTGGATTCATGTGTTCATCACTCGACATCTCTTAAGCATATTTAAACATTAAGCTGACTCTTTTCAACTATAGGAACATCTATTTACAGCTTCACAGGCACTGAGTCAGATTCTCCAACAAGGACGCTCCAACAAAAGAAGCTATTTTTTAACACAGTGCATTCACTAAGAGCCACTTAAATAGAAATGAGATTGTGCATTCTAAAATGAGAAAAAATATCAGCCTTTTTATCAAAAACACGTTCACGGTAAGCCTGAGCTGTTCTCATAGATCCAACGAGTGTTTTTATTTCTGGACACAAGTGTTCATTTTGTGTTTGCTGTTCCCATGCTTTAATAGGCCATTTTGAAGCAATGAACACCTATGCTGACATTACACATATGTGTTACAACATCAGTATTGACCTGTACTTGCTAGTTAATGCCTGATAATAGGCACACTTTATTTTTGACATGCACTGCACATGCATGTATGGTCATTTTTGCTAAATAAATACATATGTACATCTTTGATCAAACTGTTGTTCTGGTACAGCTTTACCGAATAACTTCACAGTTATCAGCCATCAAATATGTCCAATCAGATTTCAAGGATCACTCTCAAGGTCCTCCTTCTTGTGCAAATATGGGCACTTCAATATTTCAAAACAGCACTTCACAAAGATGAGACATTATGTCTCATTATGTCTTTATGTCTGTACATTACTCACTACTGATGTTTGTAAGTTATTAGACAAATGTTGAGATGGTAAAAATGTGTAATTTTAAATTAGGTTAGGATGAATTGAAAATCTGAATCTCTCAACAAAGTGATCCGGTTCACTTCAGTGATCGCAGCCACTTTGTGTTTAAGGGGTGATAATATCTAGGTTTTCAAACCATCTTTAGATAAAAGGATGAGAAAAAGAAACAAAACAACGGAATAAAAAGATTTCTTACCAGCAATTAGTACAGTATTGTGGTCCCTGCCAGATAAATGATCCAGAGAAGAAAATAGCACATTTCTGGGGTTTATTATTGGTGGGGTGAGTGCAACCCACCATTCCATGTCGGCACCCTTCAGTTGATCACGGAGCACAATATTTTTAAAGGGGTTTCAAGTTGTTTCAGAGGTGATTAGACATTCAAGAATCAACTGATTAAGGCTACCACATATCTGCTTTTAAAGTGCCACTGCAGGAAGCTACATTTGAAATTGAGATTCTTGTGTTCTTGTTGGAGTCACAGAGAAGATCCCCAACTTCTGGCGCTTTGATATAAAACAAGCATTATGTTTCTTCCTCCTTGAGGCACTTTATCATCTTTTTTTGAACCTCTCTTTCCATCCATGTGTGTCACTGAGGTCTATTATCACACTTTTAACTCAAGGTTTGTGTTAGAAAAGTAAAATGTTTACACTTCATTAAGTCCAGATGAATTCCTCATTCTAAGAAGTGTTGCTAAAGTTAAACCTCAAGGCCACCCAGAGACGTTAGAGCCTTGTTGCCTTCATTTGCCTTGAATAATCCGACATGAATGGTGCTGACGGCATAGGCGGAAAAAAGAGTAAAACAGCTGATTACGATCAGCAGGGCGCCTCTCCAAGGCAAGCCGAAGACCCTGAAACGTCGCTGTGTTCTTCATTTACATGTTTCTTAATTTTCTCTTGCATAACCCTGGAAATTTTGGACGTAACAACACCGGGAAATATTTACTCTATTTACTGTTCACTCTGTCCTCGGGTTTGTGCAAGTCAGTATTTGCGTTTGCAACCAAAGAGGTTGTCGGAAAGCCAAAGGCAAGGAGGAAAACACATCAAGTGCACAACAAGGTGAGAGAGCTTTGAGGTGGCCTGTGTTTGTGTGGGCTGGTGGGCGTGTGTGTGCTGAACTCTGAGCTGACCTCGATGGCCCTCTGACCCTCCTGCTTCATAAAAACAGTGGTGACTACTCCAGAATGTTCCACTGGAATGTGCAAGTTAACAGCCTGGCTTTGCAAAAGTACATACGAGAAGTTGACGACAAACTGTTGTTAAAGCCTAGTTTATACTTCTCCGAGGTGTGGAGACACGCAGAGCTGTTATCAGTCGATGCAAGGGCTGTCCGTCACTCACACAAGGATGCACGGAGTAGAGCCTAAATTGTCCAACAGTCCATCTAACGCAATGAAGAGAAAGCATGTCCGCTCAACATCAGCCCCAGATCATTTCACCAGAACGGTGCTCTATACTCCATGTAATTAGTAGTCAATGCAGCTTTTGGGCACTTTTGGGCCTTGCAATATAAACAAGGCCAGTTTATCTAATATGGTCTTTTGGGGATTTTGAACACCAGTATGTGTAGAGAAAACAATAAAACAGACATCTGTGTTTGTTTGTCTGCAATTGCTCCTTGAGTGGATGTGCGTTTACAAGCTGAAGTAAATAAACTTTTGTCGACCAGAAACGTCACTGCAATGGTAGTCAGACTCGCCTGAAAAGGTCTGGACCCCCTGCTGTCCCGGCGGAGAACTGCTTTGCAACACTAACAGACCAATGGAGAAGTATAGAAAACCCCTCCGTCTATACATGTGCACGAGTACAAACCTGCTGACGGAGAAGTATAAACTAGGCTTGAGTCACTGTGGACATCAAGGAACTTTTTGGACTATTGCATCTCTTTGTGTTATGACCCTATCTATTTATGCTCTAATTCATTGTGAGAGAGTAAATAACACTCACTTGGTTTAAACTAGATTACTTTTGTGTCTGTTGGTGTGTTATACAATCTTCTCTTTTTCAATATTTGGGTTTTTTAAAGCACAGCAGGACTCCAGCACACAAGTACAGTAGTAGCCCACTTGTCAGTACTGACAAAGGCTCAGGGGAAAACATGATATGGAGCATGGCATGAGGTCAGTACACCACTGACTACCCAACCATGGAGCAGCTAAGCCTGAGTGGATCACACCAATATTTCCCCTTGAATAGCTACATCCCAAAGCAGCTCTGGAGACTGAACATTCAAGGTAGATATTGTCTAAACTGTTTTAGTATAGCAATCATTTACAAGCCTATTTGGTTTAATCCCATTTACTGTTACCCTACCCCTTGATATTAAGTATCCTCTTGGCCCTTAATTTAAAGCCTTAAGGAGAAGAGGGTGGTTATGAGAATGTGTGAGATTATTTGCTTGCATAGCTCATAAACTCTTCATCTAAAGTCTAACCTTCCCCCTAACCTCTCCCTACATTTCCTACATTAAAGAGTAAAGACTCATTTAGCGTTTGGCACCTGTCAATAAGCAGAGGATGGCTGGAATCTGCAGGGGAAGATACATCAAGAGTACCGTGGTGCCTTAATGTACCTTCACGTCATTAGGTAAAAGCCTAGATGTCTTGACAAACTTTGGACACGCATTGCTGTGAAGTGCACCCAAACAACTGTGGACAGTTTAAGCAAAACTATTGTTTCTGAGTATAACGGGTAAAAATAAATAATTATCGCTATGCCCTGCCCTGTGGAGCGTTGTCGTTGTCCTTTTGTTTGTCAACCAATGTATGACGCCTTTCAGAATCAGCAAATTTCAGCTTCGTGGTTCAGGAGACCTCAGCTAAGGTGAAAAGAGGAGGAGACGGAATGTAAGACATTCTAAAAAAACAAGACAAATAAAGATTATAATAATAGATAATGGGATAAGTGGTTTCTTTTATCAATTGATTTAATAAGATGCAGGTGTTCAGCAAAACTACTTAATAATCGTCTTCTATTATCTGTATGAACTGTACTGACTCATGTTTGATTTTACACTGCTAACCAAACATAATAAAGTACATATATCAAGCGTGAACAGGAGGAGTGTACCAAGAATTAAATCTATGACAAAACTGCTTGGTCTCAAAAAACAGGAATGGAACATTCGAGTCTGCGATCCCTGTTTGTGACAAACACAAGGCTGACAACGTGGTGCTTTTCTTACATAAAATCTTCACAGCCTATTCAGAGCTCTCACTGCTAATTAAGCACCATGAGTCAGCAGAGCGCAGTAGGAATGCCATCAAACAAACACAAACCGTGTTGCTCTGTGAATGATTCATTCTCAATATTCAGTAAGTGCTGAGTCATGGTAAAAGACAGAAGGGTTTCAGTGGATGTGCCTTAGTCATTTTTACTTCAATACAAACACTGCTGTAACCCTCTGACGGAGGAACCAACTTTAAGTTGTAGTCATGTGGATGAATGTTTTATTATTCAGGAGTTGGAAAAGAAACTAAACTCATTTTAATTTATGAATCTTAGGAGGTTCCTTCAATATCAGCTGTAGGAGTCATATAAGGGGTGTTTACTAAAACTCATGCACTGCAGCATTTTCCAATCCAATTGAGTTTAAATTTAAGTCCACACTACATTTTGAGTCTGTTCAAATTATTCAGGGCAGGAGAGGCAAAATCTTACATAGTACTAATATAAGCATTTATTTAATCCTGTTTTCCGAAAACAAAAAAAAATAAAGTAAACTAAAACTCTGTGGTGAGGGTATAAGTTAGACCTTTTATGCAACGTTTAAGAAGGTTGTTTTATAGTATATAATATTTACATAATATAATTTGGTTAAATACCTTTTAAGCATGTGTTTTAATATCAAGCTGTGAATTTCTAATTCATTCCGGTTTTATCAATCTCAAGATGCACACACGATTCTTCTGTAGACCGCTGTTTTTTGTATGTAAATCTATAATGTTGGTGAAGTTGTGTAATGAGGTGGACAAACTTCAGAAAATACACACTAAAAAGCCGAGGACCTAATGTACAACCTTGAGGTATGATTCAGAATATTAATCCAAAGTTGGAAAATTTAAGGTCATGAGTGTATCCTGCATCCTGTGCAACAAAAATCCCCAAATATGGTTTGTTATTAATACCTCTGAAAGGAATTTTGTCCTGAACTTTTCAAAAACACATACAAAACAAGATTTTTCCTTCCTGTATGGATCCGGCACATGACCAAAATAAGCTCAGGCTAGAAAACAGGATGGCAAGAAGACTGCGGAGCATGTCACCCTGACACTGTGTGTGGAATTGAGAGCAGGAAGGTGGGGGAAATAGTATTGATACACCCCCCCCACCCACTCCAGAGGAAGCCAGCAGGAAGTTGGAGCCAATTGTTTTTTTTTCTGGTTCACAGAGTTCACCGCAGCTTGTGTCTTCATAACAATGGAGCTGTGTGTTGTCAAAAAACACTGTTGTGCCTAAGAGCGTGCATTCATTTGATTGTGTGTAGGTTATTTAGGAGTAGTTATGTAACACACTACATATAATGGGATTACATGGGTGTTTACATGGAACAGAAGTGAAAAGTGACCCCCAAGATTCTTATCAAACTGATTCCTGGAACTGTGTGCGTCTGGATATATGCGTACGCTGGTTTGTGTTTGTTACACTGATGAGGTCAGTTTGGCAGCGCCTGAATAAACAGTTGTGGGCCAAAAGATTCGATCTGGCTCGCTATCAGCCCTGTAATGTTTGTCTGTTGCTTCTTTTGTTTGGCGATTGTTGGAGATGAAAGAGAGGAGGGCAAAGTTTATCAGAAACCCTCCTCAGTATAGGGATGGAGAAAACAGATGAAGCCAAAAACAGAGGAAAGGAAGAAAAATGTGTGCTTTAGTTTTTAAGAAAAACAAGCGAAAGAGAAAAAAAGGAGTAGCAAGGTGATGTTAGATAAAAGGACAGAGGAGGTGAGGGTCACCCTAACATCAACAGTGGGTGTCTCAGGGGAGGGCAGAAGCTCCCGACTTTCAGTCTCGGACAGGTCAGTAACACAGTCACCTCAACCCACGCGTATGTGGGCAAACATACAAGCTAAGGTAAGCTTTTACTGGCAAGGATATTGTGCAAAACATATTGTGCATGAACAGAAGTACAAAGCTCTATTGCCATATAATAAAGGAGGGCCATACAGTTCCTGTAAGTACCCAGGAAGAACAAATAAACAGCAAGTGGAATACAAATACTCATCCGGTCGAAGATGACATCCAATATACACACGTGTGCATGTAACCAAGGCCATTTAAAATGAATGTTTAAAGCAGCAGCATAAAATAAAAATGTTATTCGTGGACACTTCTAATGTTTGAATCTTTCACAGAGATAGATGTTTTATTTTTTTTTAAGACGGCAAAGTTTATTGAGAAAACCATTTCAACTTTAAACGGCACTAGCTTTTCAAAAGTCCTCCCTATAGATTTCTTATTTTGCTGTTTTTTTGTTACACTAATAGTTAAGCCCAAAAATAGTTTCAGTTTAAAGTAGTCTTTTAATTTTATCATATTGCGTTTAACCGGACGTAGTATTAACATTTTGGAAAAAAAGTTTGCTAGAGTGTCGACTTGAAGCCGATGGAGAATAAGTGGAAGAAGCTAAAGATTAGGGTGATTGCAAGGAGACCTTCCGACCTTAAAGACCTGCAATAAGATAACTCAAACGATAAATCATCAGAATTTGAAAAAGCTCATCTGCAATCATGTGAATGATTTCTGAAATGCTAATAAAGACTTTTCACGTTTTTAATGAGAATTTAATGAATAAAATCATTTTAAAAATACAAATAATAAAATCAATTCTTTCTTCCAGCATCAATGATTCTTTTGCATTGTTCAATTATTGCTTGTGATTTGCTATGAGAAAGAAACTTCTTGGTTGAGGTGGCAAATCACCCCAGACCTTCACACTACCACCTGCACCAGGAATAATGCTGTATTTTTTAGGCCTTGTCCACACATAGCAGGATATCTCACCAAACCAAGATATTTTTTTTACTATTTGGCCTGTCATCCACACGGAAGTACAAATTTACGGCATCAAGAACAATTCTTTCAAAAACCTCCAACCAAAATGCAGATTTGCGAATACTCTGTTGTAAGTATTTCCATGTGGACATAAATACCCAAAGATTTAGGTTTTGCAACGTCACTGCCAGCGACATAAATGCGCTGACATTATTTGTGCGACCTGAGTTTACACTCCCAAACCGCATGAATGCCCTCAGAGCTGTGCTGGCATTATCGATTGTCCAAGTGCTTTTTTAGAAGTTAGAAAGTAGAGTACTTTTCTGTTTTGATAGGATTTGGGAAACTACTGCCACCTACAGGTTTAGCGTGCCTTTGAACGTGCTAAACAATTTACCTTTTTGGATTTCTTTTCCAAAAACGAGGTGTTGTGAACCCAAGTTATTTTCTAGATGGAAGGGGGGGGGGACTTTTGGATTTACGAAAACCCTGCTGCATGTGTACATCATCTTAAATGCTGTTAGTTTAATGCCAAATGTAAAAGGATGTATACTTAGAAAAAGAAATTGTCAGGTCAGTCCACAGAATATTTACCCAAAAGTCCTGGGGATCATCTAGACTTCTTTTTGGGGGGGGGAAATAGACCTTTGTGTTCTTTTTGGTCAGCACTGGTGTTTGCCTCGGAACTCTCCCATGGATGTATGTTTTGTCCAGTTTCTTACCTGAAGAATCATGAACACTGACCTTAACTTCGGGCAGTGAGGTCCACAGTGCTTTAGATGTTGTTCCTAGGTCTTTGCTATAAACAGTAAGGGTTTGCTTTGCTCTGTAAGGGAGCAAATACTGTTTCACAGCACAACAGTGAACAAGATGATCTTAAGAACACTGATAAAGACTGGATGACTACGGATTCCATAACTGTATTCCATATCAATTCAGAATCAACACAAACATTTAAAATCCACTCTTGGTGACTGTCTTGTTTTCTGGCCAAGCACCCAGTCATTCAGTGGCTAATCTTGTTAATTCACAGGAACAATTTATGAAATAATACTCCATGTGTTGCAGGCAGGGTTGACATTTACATGGAGGCACTCAACATGTCTAAGCTGTTTGCCTGGGCATATATCGATATACATTCACACACACCTTTATGCCCCTGTGTTTGAACAAGTGCATACCTGAATGATCCATCCCTCTCAGTATTTCAAATGGATTTACTCTGGACTGGAAACTAAACAAGCCAGAGCGCACCACCATGCTTGGACTGCAATGCAAACATCTACAGCGTACTCTCAGTTGCTTTTTCCGGTACTGCCTAATCACCAGGAAGGGACAGACAGTATTCGAGCACGAACTCTTAAAATGGACTTGTAAACAGACATACACCTCACAATAAAAACATTTGTGTTTGTGTGTTTGTGTGTATGTGTGTGCGTGTGTGTGTGCACAGAAGGATAACCCTTTTTCAAGCAGGAGATTCATGGGAAAATACTGATCCTCCCTCTTGATCCACTGTGAGTCATTTTTGGAGTAACCCTCTGGCCACAGATTACATTAGACGAGGGCTGGAAGAAGATCTCAATATTGTATTGACATGAAGATTTAAATAAAAAAAATGTATGATGTAATTTAATTGCTTCGACTTAAAGCAGCCGAACAACTGCAATTCTTAAGCTGTAGTCATAAAACAGTGTTTCATAACAGTAGTTATAAAACAATATTACCTCAATTAGGCTACATTCAATCTGAAGGTAAAGTTGGCCAAAATCTGACCCTTTTTTTTTTTGCACATATGACTTAAAAATTATTTTTTGATGGTATGAACAGCACATATTCATTATTTTTCAAATCAAACTCATGCCAACTGAATATGTACTCCTTAATATGATATGACTGTGCTGGAGTTTGATGGCGGTCGCATTAAAGTTTTAACCAAGCAGAAAAATATTGTATCTTAGCAAAAAATCTGAAAAAAGAATTAATACCTGCATTTAAAAATGGGGGACGCTCCTTTAGTTTTTGAAACTTGTTTATGCTTTTAGGCACTGGAACTGTTTTCAAACGGCTGAATTTTTTAAAAACTAAATATTAAACTAGAAAAAACCCCACTGATCCATCAATAGATTATGAATGCGTCTTAACATTTATGACGGAACTGTGATTCAAATGTTTGTTGGCGTCTTTCCAGTGAGAAGTTTACATGTATTCCCTCTTTGCATGATTTACTTCAGATTCTCTACTATGTTGGGTTCATTGGCATATCTGAGTTGGCGTCTTGAACAATTCACTGCTGAAATAGACTCCAGTCCTGCTCCAGACACTAACCTAAACAGGGTGTGGCAGATACTACTGGCCACTGTACATATGGCCACTGGTGCCATATGTACAGGTGGGAATTAAAGATTCCCTAACATGCCCAAAGCACTCTTACATAGGATTTCCTATTTCTATAGGTTTTGTCTGAGTGCTATGCACATCAGCAAGTATGTTATGTGAGGTGAAAAGGATCAATAGTGGATTAAGCGCCATCACAAGCTATTTGCCCTGAAGACAGACAGGTTGAGATTGGACGGAGCTTCAACAATGCCTTCCTGAAGGGATGCCCCCTCTCTGAAGAGACACAAAGAGGAGACAGAAGGAAGGTAGCTGTCAGACAGGGGTAGACAGGTGGGAAAACAAAGGGTCACAGATTTATTGATTAGAAAAGACTAAAGGGAAAATGAGGGGGAAAAAAGCAACAAAAAAGAAAATCTATTGTATTCTAATGCAAGGAGAGAAATCAAACCTGACATCCCTTTGAAAGTTGGATCTACAGACAGATGTGTAACTGAGCAACATTTATTGGAGGCATCTCAGTTTTTATTTACAAACAAATCCATAATTCTGCTACTGGGCCCATGAAATACCACCTCCTTAGAGCTCAGTAGACTTGATACTCAAAAGATACTAAACTGTTGAAGAAAACGATCCAAATTTCTATTCGGAGCAGTAACTAACAGAAATGAGAGCAAATGTGGAACACTCCAGAGGTCGCCAGCTGAGATGGGGCCAGCTGTTTGTTTGGCTGCTGAGTTATCTGGGTTAAGATGTTCACGCCAGTTTTCTCAACTAATCCATGCCCTGACGGGATCCATGGCACCTCTATTTGTTTTGCCTACTGTTCATGATGCTATAGCTGCTGCTACATTTGAGATTTTTTTGGGACATTCCACTTAGAAATTCAGAACAGTGAAAGCTATGCATTCATTCATCATCATTATAAGCAAGGGCTATTGAAAGTAATAACTAGCATTGACTGTTGGTAAATATTTATTCATATTTATTGGTAAAATCCTCTTTTGTTTGTGTTGTGCAATTTCAAGTACGACAATAAAAAAAGGTTTCTAATACATTCATCCCACCCCATCACACCATTCCATATTTACAGTATCTTTCAATGGTGTACAAAGATACACAACTTTAAGTTAATTTATGCTCCACCACCTTTCTATTTGTTTAATGCATTACCAGCATAATTTGATCTCGAGCTAAACTAGGTGGCCACAGATTTCTTTAGACGCTTAAAAAACTTCTCAGCTGATCATTACACATGGAAGAAAAAACAAAAAGATGATGATGTCTCAGTTGCAAATGGGATTTTGTTTCTGTCCTTGCCCAGTAGCAAACTAAATTCTACACCCCTCAGTCATAATACACACAGAAACTATCATATGCAAAACACAAATTTAATAGACATCATAGAGTTCGATATTCCTCTTAATGTCCTTCTTTTAAGTTACATCAATTTTGTACAAATGTCACAGCAACAACCTGATAATATGCTTACACAATCTCATACTGCACTATGTAGGTGTTCTGAGTGCACTGATTAAGATTCCCTCACAGTGGTATGCAGTATGGTTTAAGTGGCATACTTGTGCCTTAATTTCTAGATAATTCACAGAGTTATTGTTTAGATTTTTAGAAGCTTTGCTATGCTTGCCAAAATTGAGCCACACTATAGAATATTTAGTAAGTTTTAGGTTTTATTTGTTTTTTTACAATTAACCAATTTATGATAAAAAGATAAATTCAACTGATTTATACTTCCTTTTAGTTCCTGTTGCTATTCAGAAATGTGAGAAATACTTGTCTAAAAAAGCATTTTTGTAAAACAGTACCAGGTCATCTCAAGAGCATTCCACTCTGACCTGTGAAGTGAGTGATACTCCAAGAAACAAAAAAAAAGTATTATTCTACTCGTCATTACAAAGTTGTAGATACCCTAAAGGCTAAGCACACATACACACTGTGGAGTGTTTGGGCGTGCAGAGTGGCTGTAGGAGACAACTTTTTGTGCCCATTTTTCAGTGTGGTCCAAAGAGCAGCCCTATTTGGCTCTCTAACGGGCTCTTGGAGAAGCATGGAGCCATGTGGCTTTCTCTATATATTCCCATGTTTGCATATCTGTCAGTCACATATTGGCTTGATGAAAACTCTCATGTGGCCAGCCTCGGCTCCTGTGGAGCTCTGATGTGCAAATTCCTAGCTTCTTCTCCACGTATCTTAGCTTCTGTGTAGATTTTTCTTTTTCTATTTTCCTTCCTATTTTTAGATTGCTTAGGTTTCAAACATCATCCGTGGGATACCTGGCTAATAGTTTTATTGGATCCTGGCTTCACCTGTCACTTTATAATGTAATGTGTTTCCTAATGTCTTTTAATAGCAAGGGACTTTGTGATTAAACACATCTCATGTTATTGCAGAGGGCCCTTTTATTGGTCTAATATAAAAATTATATAGTGGATTCATACCGGGCTATAAATCTAGGTTCTTGATGACTCTGCGGCTGTAAGTGCTGTTGTGTTGCTTATGGTTTTTTGTTTTTTTAATATACTGTAAATATTGCATCATGTTGCAATATTGTAATCGAGCAGACATGCTAATGCATGCTTTCACACGATTGCATGTTGTTTTGAGAACGTTTCCTGCTTGTTTATTTAAGAGGAAATAGAATATGCAGATATTCCTTGTATACCAGATGGTGATACAGTATTCAGGATCAATTTGCCATTATGAAAAAAGAAATCAGAGACAATCTTGCGACAGGAGATATGATTAATGCATGAGTAGCCTGAGGGAGAAGGAAAACAAGGCAGATAGTGGGCAACTGAAACAAGACAATGAGGAATAAACAGGAAAATAAGCTGATGTACAGTGTCATGAAAAAGTATCTCCTCCCTTACCGATTTCTCTGTTTTCTCTTTTTTTGTCACACTTTAAGTGTTTCAGATTATCAAACCACTTTTAGTACCAGACATTGATAACCTGTGTAAAAAAAAAAAGTTTTTTCAAATTATGCTTTTATCTGTTGAGGAAAAACAGCTATCCACAGCAAGAAAAAGTAAGCCATGTTAATTCATTAACTAATTGTGATCTCATTAGCAAGGACCACGCTTACAGAGATCGGATTATGATGTTTATTGAAGAAGGGTAGGAGCAATGAAGTGTCTGGGAGGATAGGCCGATGGAGGGTAGGCGGATATGTGGGGGTGCAGTCTTCATAAATCCGTCTTTTTTCTTATCGAGCCTGCTCAGGACCCCCCAGACAAAGAGCCTGAAAGAAAGGTGTTAATGCTGGGACTTTGAAAGAGGGGATGAGAGAATGGAGGGATGTAAGGATGAAGGGATGAGAGAGGGGATGAAGGGATGAGATGAAGGGATGAGGAAGGGGATGAAGGGATGAGGGGTGAAGGAGGGGATGAAGGGATGAGAGAGGTGATGAGGGAGGGGTGGAGGGATGAGAGAGGGGATAAGGGAGGGGATGAGGGGGTGAGAGGGGGGATGAAGGGATGAGGGGATGAGAGGGGGGATGAGGGGTTGAGAGGGGGATGAAGGGATGAGGGAATGAGAGGGGGATGAGGGGGTGAGAGGGGGGATGAAGGGATGAGAGAGGGGATGAAGTAATGAGAGAGGGGATGAAGGGATGAGGGATGAGGGAGGGGATGAAGGGATGAGGGGTGAAGGAGGGGATGAAGGGATTAGAGAGGGGATGAGGGAGGGGTGAAGGGATGAGGGGATGAGAGGGGGATGAGGGGGTGAGAGGAGGGATGAAGGGATGAGGGGATGAGAGGGGGATGAGGGGGTGAGAAGGGGGATGAAGGAGGGGATGAAGGGATGAGAGAGGGGATGAGGGAGTGGATGAAGGGATGAGGGGGTGAGAGGGGGATGAAGGGATGAGGGGATGAAAGGATAGAAAAGTAGGGATGTAATGCTGAGACGAAATATAGGGTCGGGGGAGGGGGTTTACGAGACAACAGTCTGAGCGACCCTGATCACTAGGTAGGCATGGGTTTAAATAGATCGCATAGTAATTAAGGATGAGATTCAGGTGTGAGATGCCAGGTAAATCGAATCTGAGTGGATTACTGAGTGAGGGGCGTGGTCCTGCTTCACGAACCTAAATTAACACATTAACTTCATTAAGTATATTCTCTGGTTCACTTTCATATGCCACTCCCAGGCCTAGAATAAGAGAATCACCTAAACAGTGCCTGTTTGATAACATGAAGTAGGCTATGAGACCTCAAAAAGCAACATATTTTGCCCCAATCTAAAGAAATTAAAGAACAAAAGAAAAACAAAAGAAATGACATCCGTCAGTCTGGAAGCGTTTTCAAAACAGTTACTTAGGCATTGAGACTTCAGTAAGAGCCATTATCCACAAACGGAGAAAATATGGAACTGTAGGAATATTTACATGCATAGCTGGTTTATTAAAATTACTTTAAGAGTGCACCAATGACCTCATTCAGGAGTTCAAAACAGAACCCAGAATAACATCTAAGGTTCTGCATTACTTCTTTGGCTGTTAGTGTTCATGATTGAACAATAAGAAAGAGACTGGGCAAAACTGATGCCCATGGAAGAGTTTCAAAACAAAACCCTCTGCCTGGTCAAAGACAACTCAAAGGTTCATCTCACATTCTATCCAGAGGACTTTGAGAAAAATACTCGGTGAGCTGAAAAGACAAAAGTGGACAAAAGTGGAATCTGGTGTGAAACAGTATTTCAGAACAGGAGCAATAAACAGACGTAAGTTAATTGCTACAAATAATGGAACAATGATTTCTACTCTCTACAAGGTAAATTTGAAGGAGGAGCACAGGCATACTTTAATTATGCAGCAGGACAATTATCAAAGCACACCAGTAAGTCCACCTATTACTGCCTTAAAGAAAACAGAATGAAGGTTTTAGACTGGCCTAGCCAAAGTCCATTTAGATGCTGTGGAATGACTGTTGCTTTAATTAATCATAAACCTCCATTGTGGCTGAAATAAAACAGAGTGTGCCAAAATTCCTCGAGACTGTGGAAAAAATTCATTGCCAGTTTTCAGATACACTAGGTGGTACAAGCGGTTATTAGGTTTAGTGGGAATTTACTTTTTAATTCATTGCCAGATTTGATTAGATAGTTTTCGCCTAATAATAAATAAAATGGTCCTTCAAAAAACACAGTTTGTATTTAATGAGGTTATATATCTATCTCATCTTAAAATGAAAGATCTGAAACATTTAAGTGTGACAAAAAAAGCAAAAAAAGAAGAAATCCTTAAGGGGGTAAATACTTCATCACAGCACTGTATTACCATTAGAAGAACAGATATAGGTTTCTAAAAAAAAAAAAAAGTATTAACCTTTGCCCGCTGGAAAAAAACAAAACATAAAAAGAGAGTAATGAGAGCACAACAAAAGGCGACTTGTGTGATTAGTCATGTTTAACCTATTAAGACCTTCTCCAGGCCTCAAGTCTTGTTGGATTAAATGGGGGTGAAAAAAGTAATTTCACACTTCTTGGACTTGATTAGTTAATGATGGCTGGTTAAACAATCAACTTCACAGTGGCATAGCAAAGACTGCACATGAAAAGCTATCTATAGTAAAAACAATGTTATCCTATCAAGAGTTAAAACCAGCAACCGTAAGGTTTTATCTGTATTTTTTTTCATTTTCTTTATGCCTCATTTATTTAGGAGAGGCATAAACATATACGTAGTAAAAAAAAAAAAGATCCCAACAAGTCAAAAACTCTGTATAAAATATGCAAAGCCTAAATTAAATAAGATCACATTTCTCCTGTTTTAGCTTCCCTTCATTGGCTCCCTGTTAAATCCAGAATAGAATTTAAGATCCTTCTTCTTACACACAAAGCCCTTAATAATCAAGCTCCATCATACATCAGAGATCTAATTGTTCCATATGTTCCTAAAAGAGCACTTCGCTCTCAGACTGCAGGTTTACTTGTAGTTCCTAGGATCTCTAAAAGTAGAATGGGAGGCAGATCTTTTAGTTATCAGGCTCCTCTCCTGTGGAACCAGCTCCCAGCTTTAGTCCGTGAGGCAGACACTGTTTACTTTTAAGGCCAGGCTTAAAACTTTCCTTTTTGATAAAGCTTATAGTCAGAGTGGCTTAGGTCATCCTGAGCTATCTCTGTAGTTATGCTGCTATAGGCTTAGACTGCTGGAGGACAGACTTACCAATTTTCTTCACTCTGCTACTTCCTTTTCTCCTACGACTCTCCAGTTGTATTACAGTACATTCTGTTATTTCGACTGTTAACTTTGTTTTCTCTCAGTGTTTTTCTCCCCATCGAAGATACACCTGGTCTGGTATCCTGCTTGGCTGCAATGCCCTGTTGGACGGGGGTCATCGACTGGGATGATCCTCTCAGTAACTGAAGATCCACTGTGTCCTGTTATCAACTTTTTACTTTCTGTAACATAGAAAGTTCTCTTATATCAGATCTTCTGTGTTTCTGCTCTGTCTTCTCAAACCCCCAGACGGTCGTGGCAGATGGCCGCTCCTACTGAGCCTGGTTCTGTTGGAGGTTTCTTCCTGTTAAAGGGGAGTTTTTCCTCTCCACTGTCGCTACATGCTTGCTCAGTATGAGGGATTGCTGAAGGATTGCTGTGGTTGGAAATCTGCCCAACCTCACGCCAATGACTGACGCAATCTGCTGGGATTCCTTAAATAGGAAACTTTTTAACTGATTGGAATGTTTGTATAATTGTATTGAAATGACTTCTTGTTAAGTGCCTTGAGATGACATCTGTTGTGAATTGGCGCTATATAAATAAACTGAATTGAATTAAATTGTATATAAATCATTCTATCACTACACTAGGATCTTTGTTTATTATCATCAGCAAAGAGGCTTCATAGAGTAAAAGATGCAATTCTGCAATGTGAGAAAATTTAGTGGTTGTGACGTTCAGTAAAAGGCTGGTTCTGTTTCTCTTATGAGGCAACTTCTAGTAGCAGCGAATCAGTGAAATTGATTTTTACCCATTGTAGTCTATTGCTTTGTCCAATGCTGATGGTAAAAATATGAAAGGAAAAGAAACAGTTTTTAACAGGTTATCCTGATCAGGATTTTTTGTCCCTGATACCGCTTAGTCTTTTGTTTCATTATAAATAATGGCATATAGGCGCTTGAAAACTCACTTGCTTTATAACTTGTATAACAATATTATGTTTCATCTGATCTGCTCCAATGTGCTTTATGCAGGGCGCATTTAGTAGAACTTCCGCTTTTCAATAAGCCAGAAAGAGCGTTTCTGGCTATGTCTGTGTGAACTGTTGTGCAGCACTTAGGTAAATAGAGGTATGAGATATTGCTTTTAATCAAGTCGACAGATAACCTTAGTATAGTAGACCAATGTAATAGTATAATATAGCATAGTATGAGATGAAGCCATCTTACAAGTTTCAGCGGCGTGAAGCGTAGACAGCTGAACACTGCTGTGTTCCTTCGTGTACCTCGTCAGGTAAATATAATTCAACGGTCAGTTTTCACACACTTCCATGTGACAATCAACTAAGAGAGAGATGGATTATGAACATTAGAAGAAAAAAACGTCATCCTCTCTCACCACAGCCGTGTCTGCAGTTTACACTTTGTAGCACAGGACGTCAAAGAGCCGAGTAAGGAAGGATGGAGAAGGTGGCCTAAGCTTGGTGCCGTCCCGGCTTTATTTCATTGGGACAACTATTCTCTCGGTGTAAGTATGCGGCGTATCACTCTTCTTCATGGATCTGAAGCACCTTGCCCTCACTGTCAATTCTCCTGCCTGACTCTTGTTGGAAAGAGTGAGAAAGAGAAGTAGCCGTGCCTTATTAGCAAAAACAGCTAATGCTAACCTAAGAAAAAACAAAATATAAGTAGCAATGCATTTATCTCAAAGACAGTACCTATACATGTCTGTGTTAAATGTGAGCTTAATATTCATCATTGAATGTTAAACTGTTCATATTAATGTCCTAATCAGACTAACATTAATATATCTGCCTCACTGTCTTTTGATGATGGTACCTCCGAACTACCGCTGTTGGCTAAACACTTACCTTCATGATCGGGAATAAAGCTGATTATATACAGCTTAAAGCTCTTTACCCACATCGCTGTCTGTTTTTTAAAAAATCCTGAGGACATCGTATACGGTGATGCGTGGTAGGTCTTGAAGACAGCGGGTATAAAATGCCATTTTGTCCAGACTGTGTTGGGACAGTTTTGAGCCGGAAGTGATGGGGCTGGCTTATCGTAACCAGGAAGTGACTGTGCATAAACCCCATTTACCCTACTCTTAATTGAAATTAAGGACTGTGCAGAGTCTGTTTTCCCAACAGCGATATATTTTCCCAACAGGAGTTCACAATAGCTCAAGTGTCTGATAAACTGATGTCTTGTTTCTGCTCATGATGTTTTCTTTGGGAGCAGCTTGTTTAAAGCAAGGCCAATGCTTGCATGTTTACTCTCTTTTCATAAGACTCGATAATAACACGTATGTGTTACCAGTTAGCAGATAATACCAGTTAAGTATTCTCAAGTATTCTGGTATTTTAGCTAGTTGTGGCCGGCTGTGGTTCCTAACCCTTGCCAATACCCAGGGGTCCACTGTAATATACCAATTATGACGTCGGACTGTTGCACATCTTACTCTTGGAAGAAGCTTTTCAGGTTCACTGCTCCAAGTCAGAGTATGACCGAATGAACTAGTGGAGCATAAACTGCAAAGAAGGATTTGTGGTCTGACTAATTAGGTTCTGTTAATTTAGGTTTGAGATTAACATCGGATATAATAGGTCACTTTTATTGCAAAATGTAAAAACAAGAGCTTTTAACCGTTTAATTTTGGCTATGTTGTCGACAGCTCCCATAAAAAGCTTGCAGAGTATGATGTGATGCTTCCCCCCTTCGTCTCAATGCATGATCTTTTAGTGCCTAAGCTATATGTTAAGAAAGGAGACAAAAAGCCCTCCTCCCCCAACCAATGTGGAAAATGCAGATCAAAAGGAAAAGAGAGAAGGAGGAGGGGGTGCAGAGAGGATAGCAGGCATGTGATGAGAGCTTTGTTGCTGCTAATGGAGAATGTTCAGAGTGAAGCGGGGTTAATGTGATGTCTGTGTTCACGTGAGCCGCTCCCAATACCAAGGCCACGACTAATCTCTTTGGACCTAATGTCTATTTTTCTGTCTGTTTGCATTTTGGTGCAATATTTAAAACACCTGTATTCAAAGGAGTAAAAGGTCATAATCATGGCTATCACTCCAGAGTCACTGGAGCAATGAGATCCATCACAGTAAAAGCCTTCAGAAAAGATTCTATGGTCCAGATGGGGGAATGAGAGTGTTTGTGGCATCACATGTGCACACCATGAGATGTTACATCATTATTGCTTCGTACATGCATGGCAAACGTTGCCATAGCTCCTCCTAAAGCAAGATCTGCTTGCATCAGCACTCGGTCGTCTTGCCTCAACATGTAATGCAGACGGCGCGATGCAAACACAGCGCAATAGCCAAGACAAAATATTTGGAAAGAAAAGTTCTGTGTCAATAGACTGAAATCAGACTTACAGAGAGAGCAAGAGCGGGTGATGAAATCTGCCAACATCCAAATAGAGTGCCTTAATACAAATGTGATCAGTTGGATGCAGAGAACACCCAGTTTCTACAGGCACCTATTCAAACATTCAAAAAAATGTTTTTAGATATTATTTTTTGTCTCAATTATTCTAAGGCTATGGTTACATTTATTGCCTCCCAAATGTTTTCATACCCCTTAAACTCTTTTAAATTGTGTCACACACTAAACATTCTGTACAAGGACACATCACAGAATATTTATCTATTAGAAAGGCCCAGTCAAAGCATAGACCTAAACGTACTTTGGAATCAGTAGCAAGACTTGAAATTTGATGTTCATCTATCCAATCTGACTGCAGCTTGAGCTGTTTTTGTGAAGAATGGGCAGAAATGTCAAGATGTGCACCAGTGGTTTAGTTTACTAATTAGATAACTTCTAAGGGCAGTAGGGCCAATCAGTTTTATTTTGAGGTAGAGTTAAAGGGTATATATATATATATATATATATATATATATATATATATATATATATATATATATATATATATATATATATATATTTTTTTTTTTTTTTTTTCCATCAGCCAAAATCACAAATATTTTCTATATAAACAAAAGGCCCACCACTCTCAAATATCGTCTAAATTTTTGTTAGTGAGCACTTCTTCTTTGCAGAAATAATCCATCCCACCTCAACAGGTGATTAGACAGCTTGAATATTGCACAGGTGTTCCTTAGGCTGGCCACAATAAAAGGCCACTCTGAAATTTGCAGTTTGATCACACAGCACAATGCCACAGATATCGCAACTTTTGAGGGAGCGTGCATTTGACATGCTGACTGCAAGGAATGTCAGGAAATGAATGTTACTTTCTCTACCATGAGCCATCTGCAAAGGTGTTTAAGAGAATTTGCAGTACATCACACCGGCCTTACAACCACAGACCAGAACCACGACCTCGACATCCTGCATGTTGACCTCCATGATCGTCTGAGACCAGCCACCAAGAGAGCTGCTGCAACAATTGGTTTGAATAACCAATTAATTTCTGCACAAATTGTCAGAAACCGTCTTGGGGAAGCTCATCTGCATGCTCGTTGTCCTCATCGGGGTCTGGACCTGCCTGCAGTTTGTCGTCGTAACCGACTGGGATGGGGAAATGCTCACCTTCGATGGAGTCTGACACATTGGAGAGCCATTCCGTTCACGGATAAATCCCGGTTTTCACTGTTAGGCAGTGGCCTGTTTCAAAAGACAGTGGCGGTATTAATTTTAAATACTGTTGCTAGCCGAGGCTCAGTGCACTTTCCATACATCATGACATCACCCTCTGCTGCGGTGTGATCTTCATTCATAAGTCCAGCATTGCAACAATATTGTAGTCATATTACTATCAAGCATGCTGGCACGAATGCTGCTATGCTGATATGCAGCCAAGGCGCATTTAAAATATTCTTCTTTTGAAAATGCCTAGTGTGTTTGGTGTTGTGTGGGTGAGCAGTTTGCTTACGTCAACGTTGTGGATCGAGGGGCCCATAGTGGCGGTGGTGTTATGGTATGGGCAGGCATATGTTATGGACAATGAACAATGGTGCATTTTATTGATTGGCATTCTGAATGCACAGAGATACCGTGACGAGATCCTGAGGCCAATGGTTGTGCCATTCATCCATGACCATCACCTCATGTTGCAGCATGATATTGCACGGCCCCATGTAGCAAGGATCTGTACACAATTCCTTGAAGCTCAAAGCATCCCAGTTCTTGTATGACCAGCATACTCACCAGACATGTCACCCATTGAGCCTGTTTGGGATGCTCTGGATAGGCCTATACGGGAGCCTGTTCCAGTTTTAGCCAATATTCAGCAACTTTCCACAGTCAAGAGGAGTGGACCAACATTCCACAGGGCAAAATCAAAAACTTGATTAACAACGGAGATGTGTTGCACTATGTGAGGCAAATGGTGGCCACATAAGATACTGACCCCCCCCAGTAAAGTAAAACTGCACTTTTCAAAGTGGCCTTTTATTGTGGCCAGTCTAAAGGATACCTGTGCAATGTTCATGCTGTCTAACCAGTACTTCGATATGCCACACTTGTAAGGTGGGATGGATTATCTTGGCAAAGCAGAAGTGCTCACTAAGATAGATTTAGACAGATTTGCGAACAATATTTGAGAGTAATAGGTATTTTGTGTATATAGAAAATGTTTCAGATCTTTGAGTTTAGCTCATGAAAAATGGTAGCAAAAAAAAGTGTTGCGTTTATATTTTCGTTCAGTGTGTGTGTGCGTGTGTGTGTGTATGTATGTATTTATGTATGTGTAAATATATATATTTACAGATACATTAACATGAAAATGCGTTGTTCTGTAACACCAGGAAGCCAATATGTTCCCAAATGGGGGGGCTTTGACAATGGAAGATGGCATTCAAGCTCTCAATTAAAATTGACGCTTGTCATAATTTCTGCTAGCAGGAGGCTAGTCTGCACTGAATTTGTTTACATAGTTGCATCTGTTACTGGCTAAAGTGCAAAATTTGATTTTTATGATGGGGTTGCTTTTAGTTTCAAATGATTTTCATCAAACTGTATTTTTCTCACCTAAATTTTCACAGTTTTCCTTGACTTCAGACGCCTAACTTTGTTTCCAACAAAATGACTTGTCAAAACACCAACTCATGCATTTACTTGTTAATGCCTTTATTGAAAGATTTTCTTCCCCTACGTCTGTATATTTGAGTTGTTCACACTTTGATTGAAAAAATGTTTTCAGAAAGTGCTATGGTGGAACGTCTGAAGTTTAGAATCACAGTGTTAAGATTATGGCATCACCAAAAAACAATGGCCGCTTTATTGAACACCTCTTCTTTGTGCTCAGTACTTGTGCCTGTTCAGCAACTTGTTGGCAATTGAATTCTCTGCATTCATCTTAGTTAAAATGGGATGGGTGCTGTCAAGGCAATATCTCTCTATCATTTTTTACAGGAAGTGAAATTTGTCAACAAAAACTTTTACAAAGCACCGAAAAGTTAGCAAATTTCTTAATATTTGTAGCACAGCTGCAGACAAACTGATTTATTTACATTTAATACACGGTTTTACTGAACGAAAAAAAGGTAATTCGCTAATTCAAAAAAAATAATAAAAAAATATTTTTGTGGGAAAACAACAGACAGGATGTGAAAGACGACTTCTGACAAAACCACAGTAGGTGAGTAATGAGTATGTGTGTTCACAGCTCTCCTGAGACCGACTTCATTCACTCTCAATCACAAACAAATTAGCCTCACTTTATCGCACCACTTCCCTCCAACCTCGCTGACTACACGAGTTCCTTCCCCCAGCCATGCACAACAGAGACGTCCCACGTGGATACCGTTCATATAACAACCCTGAAGATCTACAGCCAAGTGTGTGCAAATAGTGACACTGCATGCAATGCATGAAGGGATCATTGGCAAAAATTAGTACTTGTGATTTTTGCATTCTGTCATTAATAACCAAAGTCAAGATCATCTACAGCTTTTTGTCATGGAATGATGGATTAAATTACCTTGCTTCTGCAAATTATGTGCATTTAATTTATGATGATTTGGCCTTATATCATCAAAACCTTTTAAACTTCAGTACTTTTCTGTACTACTGTACTACTGTACTACTGTACTACTGTACTACTACTACTACTTTACTGAATAATTCAAAACTATTTTGTGCGGCAATGTACACTTAATTTCTTTCTACCATGTATATTTTAGTGTCAAAAGTTTTAAAGTAACAACGAGAACTGGAGAACTCACCTTTAAAATACAAGGGTAATCTAAAAAATATATATTTTAAGAACTAATAGACCAAAAGGTTAAATGACTGAATGAATGAACTAGCTCAAGAGATAGGTCAATACTGTTATGGTCAAAACTCAAGTGAACTGTGGAAAATAAGACTGAGGAGAAGGTTCACTTGTGGATAGTGTTGATCTACTAAGCTGGTATTACTGTTTTAGTCTGAACCAGGAAACAACTTGAGGATCCAAAGAAAGCTTTGATGGACATTCAAGGCAGGAGCTAGGTTGGTGGTTCTGGGGCATAACATAACACCAAGTTGGAACTGAAAAACAACTATAGGCATAGCAACCAGGAAAGTGAGATTACCAATACCAAGTTGGACAATCTGGCATCGCTAAAGTGCTTCAGGTATGGTAGGATGAGTTGTTAAGTAGAAGGTAGGAAAATTAAGAGTTCCAATTTGTGAAAACTCTATTAGATCAAATCTGGGCTTTAAAGAATTTTTACCCTGCAGGGATGTAGCAATTCATCATGCTCACAAGACGAGACAAAACGATTCAGTATATGAGAACAAAAACACTGCATTGTTAATGCTGTTGCACAACTGACACTGACGGAGAAAGTTAAAAGTCTTCTCCAATACTGGCAGAAAATGGACTGAACAGCTGAAGATCTGGCGGATTGACACAATAGGCAGGCTCAACCAATGTAGGTCCTTGTTTAAACATTGACATTGGTCAGCCAAACACAACAGCACCAAATGGAACAAAGGTCATTTCCATCCCTAGCTGTGGTAGACCCTGTACCGTTCCTGACTCAGTTCGAATAAAATCTTGATCCGAGTTTGTTTTCACAACATAGTTTTTCAAACAATCCGTATTCCCATCCTCCCCTGATGTGGTGCTCAGAAGGCCAAAACAAGGACAATTGTTCTTCATATCAAGGAAACTTGTGCTTTTCATGCTATAAACTGCCACTTCTAACCATGTCATGTATTTTATACATTCTTGGCAGTTTTTTCACCTCTGCTCAACTGAACAGAGGATACGCACTCTGCTAATTCCATCCGACCATATTTGTATCAGAGTTTTTAACCTGTCCCCTGCCCTCCCCATGTGACGAAGATTTGTTTCTCATGGCAATCTAGCTATCCTTGCATTTGTTTTGGTTATTTTTCCCCACGGTGCCCTGCGTTGTAGTCCACTTTCTACACTCAGTTAACTGAAAGCAGATCAAGTCCTATGTTCTTGAGTGAAACAATTTGCTTCTTTGATCCAAACCTAACTAACTAGACATTACAAGCAATCGAGCTAAAGTTTGATTCAAAAGGGTTGTGTGAATGCAACCTCAACATTAAAAAATCTCTATTCACACTTGTGAGGTATAGTCTTTCTACTGCCAAATGGATCAACATCCCTTTTGCAAAAGCACCTCCTCTGGCTATTTAAAATTTTTTGCAGGCTGTTGTAACCACCTTCAGAAGGAACCTACCAGTTTATGGAGCTCTGTACAGATCTAACAGCTCTTCCCAGCGGTTAAAATCAGTTGTTTTCACATAATAAAAGCAGGGTTTGGCTGGATTTTAGCTCACCAGGGCTATTTTTTAAAGACAATGCAGGCTGTTTTAAGGTGTAATCAAGAACTTTTTTTCAGTTTTTTCTTTGTGGTTTTGAATGAACAAGAGAGTTTAAATAGAGCTACGGGGCTTATAAGATACACAGAACATACTGCACAAAGAACATTATGTACTGTTTGCCTATCTCTTTCTCTCTGCCCGTCTATTTGACTGAGTGGGAGCATACTGTACACGTGTGCTTGATGGTTGTCTGATGAAAGACTGGAGGTACTTTGTGCACATGTATTTAATTCCAGAGTACACTCTAAAAGAAGTGAACTTGTACATACTACGTGCATGCATAAAAATGAGTACTCGACATAGACACACAGCACATACACACACGGTAAAACATCCAATTCTACAGTGAATGCTACATGCACATGCATGCAATTATAAGGAGTGATGCTATTTATTGTCTCTGCTGTCCCAGTGTTAACGTGGAAACAATGCAACAGCCTCTTTGAATGTTGTTTTCTTACAAATGTATTGGCTTGATATTAGACCCATTGATTTAGGCCTACTGGGTTGTATTTGTGCAGGGTAGGTCACTTGCAATCACCTTCTAGTCGATCATGACAGATTTATTAGAAGCTTCAGAGAAAAATCAATAGGTGGGAAACAGGAGGAAAAGCAAGAGGGAAAATCTACGTTTGTGTCCTGCTCCTAGGTGGGTCTGAGGTGGGCTTGGGGGTGGAGGGGCATTGGATGTTGGCTGTGGGGATAGGCCTGGGGTGGCGGCGGCGGACGTTGGCCATTGGCTGGCCATGGCCCCCGCGCCCTGGCAACAGGGCACCCCCGTCGGCCGATCCCTAAACCTTAGGTCTCCGCAGGAGGATGGGTTTCCTGGTCCATGGCTGGAGCTGCCCTGGCGTAGCCGGTTGCCGGCGTAGCCCATGGGCTCGTCGCTGTGGCCCCCCAGGCCCCTGCATTGTAGCTGCTGGATGTTCTCCTGGGGCTCTCGAGTACGTTATGCCCTGCGTTGGTCTGCCTGGGGCTCCTGTGCTTTGGGGTTCCTTTGGTTGTCTATAGCTCCAATCTCCTTCATATCTGCGTCAATTCCTGGGAGTCGGATCAATGGCTCCTCACACCAGCTATTAAAAATTCTAATTATGTGAGGAATAAATTAGGACATTCCCACATTTATTTCTTTTTGAAAAAAGCTAGAACCACACACGTGTAGTGAGTTTTTTTTAAGGAGGTTCACCCTGCTTAATCCTCATTTAGTATGGGCTGCTCCTTGATGTTGATGTGGGAGTGAACGTCATGAGATCAAAACAGCCTTCTGAGACCTTCAGGAAGATATTTACAGCAGTGTAAAGGTTAGGTGACAGATTAAAAAAGGTTTTAAAAGAATTTAAACCAAGCCATTGGATGATATGCAAAGCAACAGCCAACATGCCCAATGAATTAAATTGGACACAGGTAATCTGGAAATGCATGGAATTTGACATACCATTTGTACAAGTCTCCGTATTGTAAGAACAAAATTAAGTATGAAAAAAAATAGTTTCCAGACTGCATTTCTTATTTTATTATCTAAATGTAAATGTATGTGCAAATGAAGGTCTTCATAGATTAATTAATATGTAGATTGCTTTCTTTTTACCGTATTATGCATCACCAAACCGATGTATTTTACATAGTATGGAGTTTACTTTGTCCCTTTTATTATTCATTTTTAAAAAAGCAGTTCAAACAAAAAAAATGGAGCTAACAGGTTAACTGAGGTTCTGGAGCAAGGCCACGCCTCAAACCCGCTTCACAAATCCTGATCAGTCTTAACTCGATTCACCCGATACCTCACGCCTGCTCTACGTCTCTAATCACGCCAGGATACACATATAAACTCTGCCTGCCCTTCATCCCTCGTCTGTCTCGTTCGTTTTCACGCGATCAGTTCGGACTTCTGCGTTTCATATGCGCTCGCTTACCTCGCTCAAAGCATCTGCTTTGTGGTTCCCGGAATGGATGTTCTCACGCTTGGCGTCGATTCGTCCGAGTCGGACGAGGAGTTGCTCCGCGGTGGTCCCACATCTCCCGGTGCATCTCCCCGGCTCGTCGTCCACCAACCTTCCCGCCGTGTCAGGCTCTTTTCGAGCCAGCGGGATTTCAGTCCGTCCGGCCGTGGCCTCTTCGCCCCGGCTCCTACAGACGGATCTGTCTTCCATGCCGTTGGTTCCCGCATCTCTTAAAGACCGACCTCGCAGCCGCTCCGGCCGACTTCCTCCCTCACCTGCTTCCCTCTCTCCCCTCCAGGATTTCCCTTGTGGGCTCGAGCCGTTACCTCGGCGCTCTCGCCATTTTCTTTCACTGTAGTTAGCACTTTTCCTACACAAATAGAAGCATAAGAAAATGTTACCCGAATCATTAAGAATGCCCATTCATCCTATTCCTCCATTTCTTTTTCTCTTCCTTCTGATACCCTTTCTCGCCCGGCTCTCCAAGGCAGACGTCACAGTGCCTTAAAGCGCCCCCCCATTAACCCAGTCTTCCGGCGCTTCTTCAGCGTCTGTTGGAAGGGGACCTACTACTTTGCGGTCCAGCTCACCTTTGGCAGCACGAGTAGTTCCAGGGTCTTTCCTAGATTTTAATACTTACCATCTGCCTCATGTCCTTCACCCCCCTTGGATGACTTCTTGGTCATCACCCCTGCTTCTTATCCGCCCTGTTCGGGGCTTCGTGCCCTCACTGAGGCCTCTTCCGACATCGGTGTCCCTCTTTCCGACGAGAAGACGTGGGCCCCTTTACTACTTTAGAGTTCCTGGGCATCACCCTCGACTCATCCTCCATCCAGGTTTCGCTGCCGTTCGGAGGTCCAGCGGATCTCCCCGATCCTCTCTAACTTCCTCCTCATAAATACGCACTCTTAGCAATGGCTCCTATAGCTCTTGGGTTATCTTACCTACGCCGTCTCCATCATTCCCCAGGGTCGGTCCTTCGTGTCCCACCTTCTGTCCACTGCCGCTAGCGTGCCATGTCTCCACGATCGGCTCGCCCTCACCGAGCCCTGTCGTACAGAGATGCGGCTCTGGCACAATTTCCTCTTCTCCTGGAACGGTATCTCTTTCTTTTATAATGATTTGTCTCCCTTCCCGAAGACATACAGCTCTATACTGATGCTGCCCCCTTCCATCGGTTTCGGGGGCCACTACCAAGGGAGGTGGTTCGCCTCAGGCTGGACCCCGGAGTTCGATTCCCTTAAGCCCCAGTCCGCCCTCCCTTTCCTCTGCTCTCCACGAGCTTTACCCCATTGTAATAGCGGCCCTTCTTTGGGGACACGAGTGGTCGCAGAACTCAATCCTAATTCACTCTGATAATGAAGCCGTCGTAGAAATTAACGAAGGTCGATCTCGTTCCCCAGCTATCATGCAGTTCATCCGCGGACTCACTCTCAGCAGCCCAACATCAGTTCATATTCCGCACAGCTCATATCACCGGTCACCTAAACTCCATTGCTGATTCTTTCTCGTTTCTCCTTTCAGAAATTCAGATCCTTAGCTCCCACTGCAGACCTCAACCCAACTCCAGTCCCACCATTTTTGGCCACCATCTTCAATTGATCCCGCAGCCCCACGACCTCACCACCGTCTCGCAGATCTCCATCATTGACAGCCTCTCACCCAGTACCCTCGCTGTTTACCTGTCCGGCTGGAATGCCTTCAAGGCTTTTCATATAATGTATGGTCTTTCTTACACCTTTGTCTATCTGCCAGTTCATCTCACTCCCATTCAATCCAGAAAATCCACATATCCACTTGACCATTGCCACATTTCGATGCTTTTGAAAAGTAAAGCTAGAACAACCCTCCGCCGCTCACCCCCGACTTCGTTCCGGTTATCTTTCCCCCTTCATTGACCTAACTCTTCAGTCCATGCTCTTACTCGCTTATTTCGGTTTCCTGCGTTGTTCTGAGTTTGCCCCCTCCTGTTCTAGACACAACCCTTCCATTCACCCATGTCTCTCAGACATTTCAATCCTTAGTCAGGACACACTCATTTACACCCTACGTAGAAGTAAACCAGACCAGCTCGGCACCTCCGTCCAAATACACTTATTCTGCCTCAGTTCTAGCCTCAACCCCTATGAACCCATCACCTGCTACATTCAGTCTCGATCATCTGCTAACGCCTCTCCATTCGACCCACTTTTTATTACAGAATCGGGTAGCCCCGGTTCCGGTTCATTAGTCACTTCCGCCAGATTCTTCGCCGTTCCAGTATCTCCCCCGATTTTTACTCCGTCCATTCCATCCACATAGGTGCAGCTACCTCAGCCGCCAGGTCAGGGATATCAGACAACATCATCCAAATCTTAGGTCGTTGGTCCTCTTCAGCATACTGAACCTACATTCGTAAAAATCTACACGATCTCCGCCACGCTTATTCACTTCTGTTAATCTCTCCAACAAGACCTTTATGGGGGTCCTGAGCAGGCTCGGAAAGTCGATATCCCGAAGACTGCACCCCCACACTGAGTCTTCCTCCGGGTCTTCGGCGACGCCTCTCCCTAGACCATTCAATTCTACATGCCTTCAATAAAGTGTTAAATTCTGAAACTGAATCTGCTAGTGAAATAGAGCTAACAGGTTAGCTGAGGTTCAGGAGCAAGGCCACGCCTCAAACCCGCTTCATAAATCCTAATCAGTCTTAACTCGATTCACCCGGTACCTCACGCCTGCTCTACGTCCCTAATCACGCCAGGATACACATATAAACTGCCCTTCATCCCTCGTCTGTCTCATTCGTTTTCACCCCTCCCTTCCCCTCCCTCTAGGTCCTGGGTCCTGCCGACTCTCCTTGTCTTTTCTGGGTCCTGCCGACTCTCCTTGTCTTTTCTGGGTCCTGCCGACTCTCCTTGTCTTTTCTGGGTCCTGCCGACTCGCCTTTTCTTTTTAGGGTCCTGCCGACTCGCCTTTTCTTTTTAGGGTCCTGCCGACTCGCCTTTTCTTTTCAGGGTCCTGCCGACTCGCCTTTTCTTTTCAGGGTCCTGCCGACTCGCCTTTTCTTTTCAGGGTCCTGCCGACCCGCCTTTTCTTTTCAGGGTCCTGCCGACCCGCCTTATCTTTTCAGGGTCCTGCCGACCCGCCTTCTCTTTTCCGGGTCCTGCCGACCCGCCTTCTCTTTTCCGGGTCCTGCCGACCCGCTCCTTTGACCCTCCCCTTGTTTTTTCGCAGCATTCATCGGGCACAGCCTCCCCGTTCTGCTCTCCAGTTCACTCCTGTACCACCTCTTCTAACGTCTCTCTCTTTTAGGTTCCGCCTGGAGGGGGAGGGGGGGGGGGGGGGGTCCTTAGCAGGCTAGGAAAGTCGATTTCCCGAAGACTGCACCCCCACACTGAGTCTTCCTCCGGGTCTTCTGCGACGCCTCTCCCCAGACCATTCAATTCTACATGCCTTCAATAAACTGTTAAATTCTGAATCTGTAGCGTGGTCCTTGCTAGTGAAATAAGTTTTAGGAGCAAAAATTGGAAATGTTCAAACACAATTTCCAGCTTTGTGGTTACAGCCTGAGATCTGTTGGTTCCTATACTCTGTGCTGCCACTAATTACACTCATCAGGTTCACCTGTGCCTAAGTATTGGCTACCGACTCTCATTCCAGACTCTACCTATATAAGCTCCTTCCAGCCAGAACCTCCCTGCCAGATTATCTTGGGCCTTGAGCTGTGGATTTCTAGCATTTGTCCCTGCCTAACCTTATCTTTCCTAGAATTCTTGTTTATGACCTTTGCCTGCTTCTTTTCCCTGCATATGAACACGGATTGGACACCTCAGTCTTTCCTTGCCTCCGATTCTGCTGAGCTGGATCTGCACTGATTGAAGTTGGATTTCAGTGAATGTAACCGTATGATCTCACCTTCTGGAACTATATCTGGAGGAGCTTGGATCTCTTTCTCTGGAGAAGTTAGTGGCTTGCTGATCTAATGTAGCTACTCCTCTGAATTCTGCTTAGCCACTAACATTCTCCCTGTCATTGCAGAAGACTTCAGACCCTAGATAACAACTTTTGCTGTCCAACTTCAGAGACTAAATAAATTCTACTAGTGACCGAGTCTGGTTGAAGTATCGGGTCTTCCGATCTGGTTTGAACTCAACCACTCAAAACTTCTGGTTTTAAACATATATATTTCATTTTGAAAGCAAAACATTTTAATTCAAACAATAAAATATGGATTGAGTTGATTTGTTATTCAGCTTTTATTAGAATATGTGTTTGAGGTTTGTAATTTTTTTTATGCTTTGGGACTGCTTTTTTTTTCTTTTGCTGTTATATTTTTCCCCTTGCTCCAGGAAGACGGAAAATAAAGGGAAAGGAAAAAGATGAAGAGAAGTAGGAAAAAACGTTAAGAGGGAGAGGGTAAGCTGAAGATACAAGAGAGGAAGGGGAACAAAGAAGACACAAGAAAACATTCCAGTCCCCCTCCATACCCGCAGGACGGCAGGATGAGGGAAAAAAACGATGACAAAACAATTTAATGATGATTCCAAACACACCACCCGGGAAGCAAGGGAGTGGCTACGTAAAAAGCATGTCAAGGTTGTGGAGTGGCCTAACCTGTCGCCAGACCTCAATCCAATAGAGAATCTGAAGAGGGAGTTGAAAGTCCATGTTGCCCAGCGACAGCCCTAAAACATCACAGGTCTAGAGAAGATCTGCATGAAAGAATGGGCCAAAATACCAGTCACAATGTGGGCAAACCTGGTAAAGACCCACAGGCAACATTTGATCTTTGTCATTGCCAACCGAGGTTACATTATAAAGTATTTAGGTGAAACTTTGTTTTTGACCAAATACTTTCTGCACCATTATACATATAAATTCTTTAAAATCATAAAATGTGATTTCTTGGATAATTTATTTCACATTCTGTCTCTCACAGTTGAAGTGTACTTATGGTGAAAATTACAGACCTCTCATCTTTTTAAGTGGGACAACTTGCACAATCGGTTGGTGCCAAATACGTTTTTGCCTACGTTTTAAGTCTGGAACTTTGAAATCGAAAACATCTAGGAACCCTGTAGAGAGAGTTGAAAACAAAAAAGGAGCAATGAAAAATGACTGAGGAGAGCCTAACTTCCTGTCTGGAAGTTAAAGACATGAATGAATGTGTGATGGAGGGAGGAGAGGCAGAGAGCCTTGACTTTAATCAGCTCCCTGACCACCAATCATTCTAACTGAAGGAAGGAGGGCAGGGGGGTCGGTTAACCGGTTCACACCAGGCTGACACAAACTCAGTGCCCTCATCCCACAGTGAGACCACCCTCACAACACTCCGTCTAGAGAATATGCTGGGAAAACATAACTACATTGCTGGATTTAAATAATTTCCCCATATTTAGGCTCCCACACCTTGCACACAGGATCAAAACATTGTTAAATCTAGAGATGCACATTTTTAAACCCACATGATACGTATCAGATTCTTGGCCTGTCATCTGCCCTTCCTCTCCCCTTTGACACAGTAAGCCCCAACCGGAAGCTCAGCTCCCTCTCTGGAGAAAGAGGTGCTTTTGTCTCCTGAAAACAGAGGCCTCTTTCTCCACACTGTGTACTCTGTGTGTGTGTGTGTGTGTGTGTGTGTGTATGTGTGTGTTTGGGTGCATGTGCGTGTTTGCCATGGGGTGACAAGTGCAGATAAAACCAAAAGCGATTGAGAAAGACGAAAAGACAGAAACGGAAGAGGAAGGAATTAACAACATGAGGAAAACTATCCAAAAATGTTTTTCTTTGAGCTGTCGGTCTCTTAGCAGCAGCGAGGTGACATCACCATGTGTGAGTGCAATATAAAGTGGGGCTTTATTTTTCACCCCGTGTTTTATAGAGTGGAGAAGAGAGAGACTGTTGGCTGTGTCTAGACGCAAAAGCCTCAAACGTGGCGCCCGACTGTCCTGATTCGCCAGGGCTGAAGAAGCCGCATCTTTCTTTGCAGACAGGTCACATAGCAGACAGAGGGGCAAACCGTTATGTCAGAGGTATTTTAGAGGTAACGGCAGGCTCCATGAAGGTTCTGAGTTTCTTTTTTTTATTCTCAGGGTTCCTCCACATTTTTCATCTAATTTCTCAATTTTTATTATTTATTTACATTTTTAAAACATACATAGTACAAAATATGAACCTTAAAACCTCTTAAATACAAATCAGCTGTTTTTATTTGTAGTTTCAACAAATAACGCAATATGTTCATAGAGCATATTTAATACATTCCTTTTGAAGCAGAAAGATCCAGGTGCAATGCTTGGTATGCTAAAATTGGTGTTTGCAAAGCAGGTAATCCAGAAACGGAACTCCGTTTTTCCTGGTGCTGATTGGCTGTACCACCAAGACATGAGAAAAGGGAGACTGTAGATGTTAGCTTCTATAATAGTGCTAAGATCATTTCCACCATGCGTATAAATACAAATTAAAGTATCTTTGGTGTTTGAACTATTAAAACAGGCAGCTATAATTCTTTTTTGGAGGGGGTCTCAAGTATTCACTTATAACTATTTGTGGGCAGCTCTGGTCCTTGGCCCACACGAATACATTCCTTAAAGAACAGTCTGTGCCTTAAGGAATGTGCTGTTTTGTGCACATTTTACTACCCTAATTTTGCATATGTAACAACTGTTTAAAGGTTAGTTAGAGAGCGTTTTCATAACCCCTGTGTAGCTTTTATGATCAGCTAATCTGGATTTATACTAAATAAAGACACCAAGAGAGTTATTCACCACAAGTGAGATATTAACTGTTTATAACCTTTTCAAAAAACACTGAGGTATCCCTTTAAGATCAGCCTGTGTAAGACACCCTTGGGGTAACTTAAAGTTCAGTTTACTCATTTAAAAATGTAAATGTTGGGAACATTTACATACTAGTGGAGGTTTTCACACAGATGGAACAGAGGAAGGTTTAAGTACCAAAAGATTTAGAGCCTTTAAAGAAAATCCTCTTAAATCAAAGGCATAAAGAAGACACCCAAGAGGCCTCTACTTGCTAACTAAAGAAGATTTATGAGATTTACACTTTTTTTGTAATTTAATGCTACAGAAAACTTTAAGAAGATAATCTTCAATCTATCTTCAAACAGATATATCAGCTTGCATTTGTTAGTTGAACATACAGAGTGTGATAAAGGCTTTGAAGTTTCAAATATGTTGCTAAGTGAGAGAAAAGTGACTAAACTGTGCTATCACAAGGAAATTAATCAACCAAACATTCTTTCTGAGGCTCAATTTTATCCAATGGAGTACTCAGTCCTCACCCAGACATTACAGTTCAAGATTTGAACTTTCACCCCATTACCTAACTCTGACAGACAGCTTTCAGCAACATGCTACAATTTCACCAATTTCCCTTCTTCCCCACTTTAGTCTCAGAGCACCCAAGTAACCTTTGACATCCATATCATGTTGGAAGTCGTACTCATCAGTGTTCTTTGTTTCCTTTTTAGATAAAACAAATGACCTGTGTACTGTGGGTTGTGAGGGAAAAGCTCATGTGGCGTGAACTCTGGCCTAGTATTAAAGTCAAGTAGAGTCAGAGAGTCTTGTATGACTCACACTGCTATGACACTGTCCTTGTAAAGTTTAGTATTAATGTATAAATATTTTTACTAGCCCTATACAATAGTAAGACTTTCAAACCAAGGTCATTCACAAATGTACCTTCTGATAACAACAAAAACTGCTCAGTTAATGAACAAAATTATGAATGAATGATTATTTGTTACAGTTACTCTCTGATTGTAAACAGATTTTTATGGCACTCCCTCAAATTTCCTACTTTTTTATTAATTTTTTTTAAATAAAGTGCTGAATTATATGGTTTGTATAGATAATTTCAATAATTAATTTACAAAACATAATATATACAGTATTGTGGCGGACCACCAGGGGCTCCACTCACACCCACACAACAGGATGTCTGGATTCAAATATATGTTTTTTGCGCATCATATATATGTGTTCTGGTTAACCGTTAAAGTAGAGGAGTTGGAGTAAATTAAAGTGGTTGATCGAACCTAGCTCGTGTCATCGTTATCATTCCTCCACATTGCTGACCCCTAGATTGAATATGTTGAGGTCCGATGGTGAAGCCAGCTCATCACAGGTGACGGCTGCTGCTGTAGAACATCCACCCAAGTTCCCAGCTTCTTTTTCCATGGCTGTGAAAATCTTAGACTTTTTGCTGCACGATCCGTCTTCATGGTCCGTCCACATTGAAGCTCAGTTTGCTCTTCATGGAATTTTCTCGGACAACACGAAATACCACTATGTGGTTGCCTCGCTGGATCCGCTGTCCATCCTGCGCACGATGTCCCTTCTGCGGCACCACCCGACCCAAGGAAAATATGCCGCCTTCAAGCAGCTGCTTCTTCAGCGTTACTCCCTCTCTGCTGCAGAACGGACCGAGATGCTCCTTTCCCTCCCTGGGTTGGGTGATGGCACAGCTCTGGAGCTCATGGAGAGCATGTTGTCCCTGCTGGGTACAGACGGTTCCTTTTTATCCGCCTTTTCCTCTGACAGCTCCCGGCTCCGGCGCTGGCTGTCCTCGCCAACTCCCCGCCGCTGTTGCAGAAGGACTACCGCTCTCTAATTTTACAACCGTTTCCTCCCCAACGCAGCACAACTTCTGCACCCGCTTTATGGCGTGCTGAAAAACAAAACAGCCACTGAACAGGTGGACTGTACCCCACACCGTCTCCAAGCCTTTCATAATGCTAAATCCGCGCTGGCTGATGCCGCCCTTTTGGCCCACCCCTCCCTGTCAGCACAGATTGCTTTGACAACTGACACCTCTGACACAGCAGTAGGGGCGGTGTTAGAGCAGCGGGTTTGTGGGGTTTGCAGCCGCTTGCCTTTTTTACCCGTACGCTGCGGGACAATGAAGTAAATACACAATTTTTGACAGAGAGTTGCTGGCTTTCTACCTGGCTAAACGACATTTTCGTTTTTTCCTCGAGGGCCGACTATTTACAGCTTATGTGGACCACAAGCCCTTAATATTCGCCATTTTCAAAATTTCTCACCCCTGGTCTGCACGTCAAAAGCGCCACCTTGCTGCTGTCTCTGAATTTACAACAAACATTCAGCATGTGGCTGGCAAATCCAACTTGGTGGCTGACTGTATGTCACGTGCAATGGTCTCTCCGGTTTATGTGGGCATAGATTTCTGTGCTATGGCTGAAGATCAGCACAACGATGCAGAGATCCTGACGCTGTCGTCTGCGCTTACTGGCCTCTAGATGGAGGAGAGGCAGGTGCAGGATGGTGGTTCTCTTCTGCTCTGTCACATATCCACTGGCTGTCCCCGCCTGTTCGTTCCTGCTTTGTGGCGCCGCTGTGTTTTTGACGCCTTGCATTCTCTCTCACATCCAGTTGTTCGGGCCTCTGTGAAACTGGTCAGTTCTACGTTTGTTTGTTTGGCCTGGACTGCGAAAAGGTGTGAAAGAATGGGCTGCAGTTTGTGTCCTATGCCAGGGGGCCAAGGTTCACAAGCACACTAAAGCACCTTTTGAACCATTCCCTATTCCTAGTCGCCGGTTTGACCATGTGCATGTAGATCTGGTGGGTCGTCTACCTCCATCGCAGAGTTTCACTCCTCCCCTGACCATGGTTGACCGTACCACCCGGTGGCCAGAAGTGGTTCCTCTGGCATCCACAACATCTGCAGTGGTGACCCGGGCGTTTGTGTCAACCTGGGTTGCATGTTTCGGCCCCCCTTCAGACATCACTTCCAACAGAGGACCATGGTTTGTTTCAGAGCTTTGGTCCACCATGGCTGAAGGCTTGGGGGTCAAGATCCACCGCACCACTGCATAACATCCGCAGGCTAATGGGTTATGTGAGCGGTTTCACAGGTCATTAAAACCAATGCTCCGTGCTGTATTGACCGAAGGCAACTGGATTGACCACCTCCCATGAGTTATGCTTGGTTGCATTCCAAGGCTAAAGAAGACCTTGGTGCTTCTCCGGCTGAACTGGTTTGAGGTCAGCCTGTGCGTGTTCAAAGTGTGTTTTTCGCTGAGACCCCCTCACCCCAGTTCACCCCGCCTGCCCAACATTTTTGACCTCACGGGGACCCTTTTCGTGTTCCTCGCGCTGTGCATCATTGTTTGTCCCAGTCATTTGTCCCATGGAGCTTAGAGTCTTCTAAGTTTGTTTTTATTAGACACGATGCACACAGGACACCACTATGTCCTTTGTATGATGGGCCTTTCAAGGTCCTTGAACCCCGGCCCTAAGCACTTTATTTTGGATTTGGGTGTGGCGGACCACCAGGGGCTCCACTCACACCCAGACAACAGGATGTTTGGATTCAAAAATCTATGTTTTTTGGGCATCATATATATGTGTTCTGGTTTACCGTTAAAGTAGAGGAGTTGGAGTTAATTAGAGTGGTTGATCAAACCTAGCTCTTGTATCATCATTATTATTCCTTCTCAGTATCATAAATAAATTTCAGTGAAAAAAAAAGGGCCAAAGATTGGTATTGGTCAATATTCTCATGATCGGCTCTATTCAGGAAAAAAACTGAAAAGCCTTTGGGGTTTTGTTGATGTTGATTACGTAAATACATCAAAAGCGAGGATTCCCACCATTTTAGATCTTTATCGCATCAACCAACAGCATGTGACTTGCAAAAACCATGTGACAAAACGCTGAAGATTATTCTGGTTTGGATTGTTTATCATCTTGTTTTCTGAGGGCAGGTATTGCAAAAGCACTCTGTTCAGGTTTCACCAAAAATCCCAAAATATCTTTCACTACCCACTCAAATACTGTTTTTGTGTGTGTGTGTGTACATGTATAGCTATACTTGTGTGGAGCAACCTTTGACAGGCCACCAGCATTGTGTGGACATCTGTGGTTGTGAGGACATTTTGCCTGGTCCCCACAATGTTTAACTAGCTATTAAACTCTACTAGTTAGGTTTGGAGGTATGGTGTGAATTAGGTTTAGGTTAAGGTTAGGGTTAGGCATGTATCACTAATGGTTAGGTTTAGGGAAAGTGTCTGGGTTAGGCATAGTAAAATCAATGGAAGTCAATACAATGTCAACACAAGTATAGCAAGACGTGCGTGTGTGTGTGTGTGTGTGTGTGTTTGTGTGTGTGTGCGTGGCTTGGCTTGGCTGAGTTGAGTAAGCCAAGTGATGCTCAGTATGGTCATAAGACACAAGTGCAATGGCAGCAATGGGTGAGTTGACAGGGGAGAGGGAGTGTGCGTTTAGAGGCCAGAGGATTTGACAGGAGAGAAAATGGGGCCACAGGTGGTCAAGAGGAGAAGAGATGAAGCAGAAAAGGGAGGGGGACAGCCATTTGGAAGAGGAAGGAATGAGGCAAGAATGACGGTGAAATGTTCAGCCTCAGAAAAATCTGAAACCAATTTCAGATTTTTCAAACCATTCAAGTTGGGCAGATTGATACTGTAAAAGTAGGGCAAGTATGAGTACAGGAGGCAAGTGATGAGGTAATTATGTAGGGGGGAGGTGAAGAAAGCCTAGACTGTGATTTTTATTTTTTTTCTCAAACATTCCTGTATAATGTCATAAGATAGGAATCTGGCAGTAGTTTTCTATGGATGTGGTCAGCGTCCCTGAGGCCTATGATGTATGAGGCAGCATGTGAGGGGTTTCTTCTTTTAGAGGTGTAACCTTATACTGTATGTGTTGTTAGCAGCTTGATTTATGAACTATGTGAGACTGAGCAAGCTCAGCTTTGATGTGTGATGCAGCTTTCTGGCTCTGTCAGTTGGTGTCCCAGTCTTTATATCCTTTACGCCTACAGCTATACCTCGTGATTCCTAAATAGAGTTTGAACTTTGTCATATGTGAGGGAGGGGTTGTTGGGGCTCCTGCACAGTTTAATAGTAAACAAAGAAAATGAGCTCAGTTCAATTTAAATCCAAATTTGATGTAACTTAGTATGTGTAAAGAGCAAACCTACACACTATTTTAAAATTAAAATTTCATACTTTTCCAGACTCAAAAATACAAATTCTATTTAGCTCATCAGTTCAGGTATGAATGAAAAAATGTGCCCATTAATTTATTAAAGCATCTTTACAAAACCATGGATGGATGGATGGAAAAACAGATGTTGGACAGACACATGGATGGAAGATGGAGAAATGTACTTTTCCAGACTATGTAGGAACCCTACTAAAAAACATGAACGCAAATTTAAAATATTTAAGCATTATCGACTACTGTGTATTAAAGTGAATGACTGAAGCTCTGAGGCACACTAATGCTGAATTATATTTATACCCAGAGGTCTGAATTTCAGAGATCCCAGTCAAACAACTCAATGAGTAGTTGGCCTGGTCACTGGATACAGTCATTAGCAAAACTAGCTGGCTTTCTATTTCACAACCAGTCCGTACAAAAAGATGGTTCCAGTTGTTTTCAGCAAGACTAAAGAGAGGTTATGAGCAACTTATTTGCCACCCAATAAACATATTTATATTTAGTATGAATACAGGTACTTTTTTTCCAGAGAGCAAAATTAACCACAAGATGTGCCAAGATCAAAGCAGATTTTTTCCTTACCATACAATTTTTTTTCCTATAGCACATTTAAACAATGGCGCAAGGGCCAACCAAGGTGCTTAACAGGAAGAAATAACAATTCAAGCAGAACAAACGCAGTAAAATATGACATGTTAAAGAAAAGGAAAAAGTAAACGAAAGAAAAAAAAAAAGTAAAATATGCTAGAGAGATTTAAAAGCCAGGGAGTAAAAATGGGTTTTTAAGCAAGACTTAAGTCGCCAGGAATGGGGATAACCTAATTTGAAGTAGTAACTGATTCCAGAGTGGTGGTGCATATGCTAAGAAAGCACGACCACCATGGGACGTGTAATGGAAACGTTGGGCAGTGAGTAGGTGCTGGTCTACCGACCTGAGGGACCGTGAGGGGACATAAGGGGAGACCAAATCCGACAAATAGGCTGGTGCAAGGCCATTAAGGGATTTAAACACAAACAGCAATATCTTAAAATGAATTTGAAGGCGAACAGGGAGCCAATGTAGTTTTTTCAGTACAGGGGTGATGTGTTCGTTTAGTGCCATAAGAAATCGGGCTGCTGCGTTCTGGACCAGCTGGAGATGTGCAAGGGTAATCAAGTTTATTCCATAAAGTACAGAGTTACAGTAGTCGAGACGAGAAGTAACAAAAGCATGCACAATTGTTTCTAAGTCACGCCTCTTTAAAATCGGCTTTGATTTAGAAAGCTGTCGCAGTTGAAAGAAGCACAGTTTTACAGTCCGATTTACATGCAGGTCCATTTTTAGCGAGGAGTCCATCACGACACTAAGATAACAAACAAAAGTTTTTTGACTGGAGGAACAAAATAGAAGGAAATAGTTGGGGGGAAGAGGAGGATCTAGAGCTAAAAATGATAACCTCTGTTTTATCTTCGTTTAAAAGAAGAAAATTGGTATTCAACCAGGATTTTATATTGTTGAGGCATGCTGTCAATGACTGAAATGATTAGTCAGGTTTTACAGAGACAGAGTTGACAATCATTGGCATATAAGTGATAACATACATTGTGCCTCTTGAAAATGTCAGCTAATGGCAGGATACATAAGTTAAAGAGTAAAGGCTTCAGAATGGAGCCCTGAGGGACCCCACAAGTTAAAGGAGCCACGGGAGAGGAACAACCATCCAGCATCATACTAAAGGATCTGTCACCAAGGTAAGAAGAAAACCAATTAAAAGCTGTCCCCTGGGTACCAATGAATTGGGTAAGCCAGTTAAGTAGGATAGCATGGTCAATGGTGTCAAAGGCGACAGTTAAATCAAACAAAACAAGGAGTGCATCAAGGCCGAAGTCTAAGGTAAGTAAAATATCATTAAAAACGCAAAGATGAGCGGATTCTGTACTGTGCAGGGTTCGGAAACTAGACTGGAAAGGATTAAAGATGGTTAAGATAATCTAAAAACGGGGTAATATGGGTAAAAACCACACACTCTAAGAGTTTTGATAAAAAGAGAAGTTTAGAAATTGGACAAAAGTTGCCTAAGACAGAGGGATCAAGACCTGGTTTCTTTAGTACTGACTGTTTGAAAGCACGTGGAACAACACCAGTTGTCAGGCTACAATTTATGGTTCCAAGTAGAAGGGGACCAATAGCTGCAAATGCCTCTTTAATAAGCCGGGGGGACACTAAGTCTGTGGGGGACCCAGAGGGTTTCAAAGCAAAGAGGAGATCTCTGAGGGAAGCCAGGGAGAGTGGGTCAAACTGCTGAAAAAGTCTAGGAGGAGGGGTATAAGAGGATCGGTCGGCTTTAGACGGGGTGATCCGATCTCTAATGTTAGCATTTTTTCCCCATGAAAATGTCATGTTTTGCAGTTTACACTGGACCCAAAAGCAGCAGAGTAAATACAAAAATGATTTAATGAAAAACACAGGGAACTTACATAACTCAGGAGGGTACAGGCAGCAACAGGGAAAAAACAGGAACCAGACGGGCTACAAGGAAGGCAGAAATCAGGCGGGGAAGAAAGACGGACGAACCAGCGAGTTGTGACTGAAAGAGGGCCATATTTATACTGAGGGAGGAGAGTGAAGAGTGAAGCAGAGAAGGAGCAGGACCAATTAAGGGAAGCGGTTGCAGCTGAGGGCGAGTGAGCAGGTGGAAGTGATTAGCTGGGACAGGAGGTGAAATGGCTGGGAGACAGAAAACTGGGAAACTAGAAGGATCTTAAGAAACTAAGACAAGACTACGGGGAAACCAGAAAGTACAGAAATCACAAGAAAGACTAAGAATAGCTAAACATGAAAATAGAACTAAATAAGGAAAATCACTAACAAAAGACAAACACCCGGGGATCACAACAGAAAAACTTTAAAAATTCTGACACAGAGAAGGAAGGGAGGTTGTTGGTGGAAAGAAAAGCATTCAGGGTTTTGTATAGGACACGTTGATTATAGGATGAATAAAAAATGATAGCCGCAAAATAATTATTTCAGGCTGTCCTAAGAGCTCTCTGATAGCATGACCATAATTCTTTCATAACTTGATAGGAGACCTGAAGTTGATCCTTTTTCCATTTTCATTCCCTTTTCCTACACTGATCTCTGAAGTTTTTTGTATGAGAGCTCAGCCATGGGTCTGTTTTTTTGCTAGAACGAGCAGGTCTCAATGGGGCAACTTGATCGAAAACAGCTAGGCAGGAAGATTGAAAAAGGTGCAGAAGAGGATCAACATCACAAGACACAGGGAATGAGGAAGCAGCATCACTGAATAAAGTACAAAATTGTAAAACTACTGGTGGGGTAATTGGCCGAACCAAACGAGAAATTCTTCGAACAGCCGGAGGATTGAAAATGGTTTAGGGTAAATAAGACAGGCAAATGATCGGATAAACAAAAACTATTCACATGCAGGTCAGTGATTTGCAGGTCATGAGCAAGTACCGGATCTAAACTATGCAGTAATTTGTGGGTAGACACATTGACTAACTGAGCCAGCCCAAAAGAGTCAATAGTATTAAGAAAGTCCTTCCAAACAACAACTCTCAAATAATTTAGTAGTTCATGCAAACATTATTTCATTTTCACCACAGTCAAGGTTGCGTGAGGATCTGTATTGACATATTGTAAGTCTAAACTTTTGTCATCTATGGTCTGAAACAACATCAAAGGAGGAGATGATCACCCTGTGGCACTGCTAAGGTTTGACAGTGGCATTCAGCTTGTTTAAATTGTTGGGTCTGGTGTTTTTATTTTATTTTAATGTTCCTCTTACAATACTTAAAGAATTTTCTGTGAGGTGTAGGTCACATCATTTTAATGGCCAGTCAATCAGTGACACAATGCTCATTCAACCAGGTATTGTGCTTTTGGCACTACGGTGATCCTTATTGTGATTGTTTTTCTACCACACTTTTCCTTTCACTACATGTTCCAATAATATATTTAAGTACAGCACTCTGAACAGCCAGTTTTCTTTCGTAATGACCTTTAGTGGCTCATTCATCTTGTGCAGGGTGTAAATAACTGCCTACTGGAAGACTGTTAAGTCAGCAGACTTCCCCATGGTTGTGTAGGCCAATCCATCCATCCATCCATTTTCTTCCGCTTATCCGGGGTCGGGTCGCGGGGGCAGCAGCCTAAGCAAAGAGACACAGACTTCCCTCTCCCCAGCCACTTGTTCCAGCTCCCCGGGAGGAACCCCAAGGCGCTCCCAGGCCAGCCGAGAAACATAGTCCCTCCAACTTGTCCTGGGCCTTCCCCTGGGCCTCCTCCCGGTGAGACGTGCCTGAAACACCTCAACAGGGAGGCGTCCAGGAGGCATCCTGACCAGATGCCCGAGCCACCTCAACTGACTCCTCTCGATGTGGAGAAGCAGCGGCTCTACTCTGAGCCCCCTCCGGATGACTGAGCTTCTCACCCTATCTCTAAGGGAGAGCCCAGACACTCTGCGGAGGAAACTCATTTCAGCCGCTTGTATCCGTGATCTAGTTCTTTCGGTCACCACCCAGAGTTCGTGACCATAGATGAGGGTAGGAACGTAGATCGACCGGTAAATCGAGAGCTTCGCCTTACGGCTCAGCTCTCTCTTCACCACGACAGACCGGTAAAGCGCCCGCATAACTGCAGATGCCCCACCAATCCGTCTATCGATCTCCCGCTCCATTTTTCCCTCATTTGTGAACAAGACCCCCAGATACTTAAACTCCTCCACTTGGGGAAGGACCCCATCCCCGACCCGGAGAAGGCACCCCACCCTTTTCCGGGTCAAGACCATGGCCTCGGATTTGGAGGTGCTGATTCTCATCCCAGCCGCTTCACACTCGGCTGCGAACCGTTCCAGCGAAAGCTGTAGATCACATTCCAATGAAGCCAACAGGACCACGTCATCTGCAAAAAGCAGAGACCCGATCCTGAGGCCACCAAAACGGATCCCCTCAACGCCTTGGCTGCGCCTAGAGATCCTGTCCATAAAAGTTAGGAACAGGATCGGTGACAAAGGGCAACCTTGGTGGAGTCCAACTCTCACTGGAAACAAGCCCGACTTACTGCCGGCAATGCGAACCAAACTCTGGCACTGGTCGTACAGGGACCTAACAGCCCGTATCAAGGGGCCCGGTACCCCATACTCCTGGAGCACCCCCCACAGGGCCCCCCGAGGGACACGGTCGAACGCCTTCTCCAAGTCCACAAAACACATGTAGACCGGTTGGGCGAACTCCCACGCACCCTCCAGGACCCTGCTGAGGGTGTAGAGCTGGTCCAGTGTTCCACGGCCAGGACGAAAACCGCATTGTTCCTCCTGGATCCGAGGTTCGACTATCCGTCGGACCCTCTTCTCCAGAACCCCTGAATAGACCTTACCAGGGAGGCTCAGAAGTGTGATCCCCTGTAGTTGGAACACACCCTGTGGTCCCCCTTTTTAAACAGGGGGACCACCACCCCGGTCTGCCAATCCAAGGGAACTGCCCCCGATGTCCACGCAATATTGCAGAGCCGCGTTAACCAACACAGCCCCACAACATCCAGAGCCTTGAGGAACTCCGGTCGAATCTCATCAACCCCCGGAGCCCTGCCACCGAGGAGCTTTTTAACGACCTCGGTGACCTCAGCACCAGAGATTGGAGAGACCGACCCCAAGTCCCCAAACCCTGCTTCCAGATTGGAAGGCGTGCTGGTGGGATTGAGGAGGTCTTCGAAGTATTCCATCCACCGACCCAAAATGTCCCACGTCGAGGTCAGCAGCACACCATCCCCACTGTAAACAGTGTTGGTGGCAGACCGCTTTCCCCCCCTGAGACGCCGGATGGTGGACCAGAATCGCGTCGAAGCCGTACGGTAGTCGTTTTCCATGGCCTCTCCAAACTCCTCCCACGCCCGTGTTTTTGCCTCAGCAACCATCCGAGCCGCATCCCGCTTGGCCTGTCGGTACCTATCAGCTGCTTCAGGGGTCCCACAAGCCAAAAAGACCCGGTAGGACTCCTTATTCAGCCTGACAGCATCCCTTACCGCCGGTGTCCACCAGCGGGTTCAGGGGTTGCCGCCGCGACAGGCACCGACCACCTTGTGGCCACAGCTTTGGCCAGCGCCTCGGCAATGGAGGCGCGGAACATGGTCCACTCGGACTCAATGTCCCCCGCCTCCCCCGGGACGTATTCAAAGTTCTGCCGGAGGTGTGAGTTAAAGCTCCTTCTGACAGGAGACTCTGCCAGACGTTCCCAGCAGACCCTGTGTAGGCCAATACATAACATTTCTAAAATCTGTAATAATTGGTCTTCTGATTTTCAAAGAAACTGAAACACAAATAAATGCTTGAAATAAATCCCACCGTCTGCAATAAATCTATAAAATATGAGTTCTGCTTTTTTAACTGAAACACATTAAGTTTTCAATAATATTTTAACTTTTTGCACCTGTGTGCATTGATTTAGTTTGATAGGTATACACCCTATAGCTGGTTTAAAACCAAATTTATTAACTTTCTCTCTTGTTTTTCTCAGGTCTCTTCCTGTGTAGGAGACCGTATGAAGTAGTTTGTGCTTTATCAAGATGATCAATAATTTTTTGCTATTTGATTGAACCTGGTCCTTGCAAAAAAGATAAACGGGAAGGAAGGTGATAAGATGTGAAAAGTAGGAAGGGAAAAAATCTGTGTGCTGGAAATGAGAGAAGAGAGAAAAGAGAAAAAAAGAGACCTGGTGGGTGATGTGGCGAGGAGGCCTGGGGATGCAGTCAGAGCTGACAGGGTAGTGTGACATTTTCCTGCGAGGACAAATTGTTCAGAAAGATCACCATCAGCTGTAGCGTCCGTTGTTTATTCTGTTGTTTAAATAGTGTGCTTTGCAGCTGCCTCAAACTGAACCCTAATCAAGGGTTTCCTAATTGGCTCAAAAGCGCCGCAATTCATGCATGTCTGTTTGGCGCTGCACTAAAACCATCATATGTGCTGGATTTGTCCAGAAAAGATTAAAATCATTGCCATCTGTTCTCCGCCATATCTCGGTTAATCTCCTATTTTGGTTCTCCAAGCTCTCAAATGTGAAACTGCAGCGACGTAAGAAGGCGGTTATCCACTTTCAACTGGTTTACTAACCTCTTTTCCCAGCCATGCGGCACTACTCATCTTCTCCTCCTATCCCCGCCTCTCCAAGCGTCCACTCCCTCTGAGGGTTTCTAAGGACACGCCGTACTCGGTGACCTTCCGTCTTGGCTCCTCACTCATCCTCCCCCACTCTTTTGCTTCACTTTCTGTTTTATCCCCCTCTCCTGCTACTCTCTTCACCTGCACTATGATTTAAGCTTTTCTGCACAACTCTTTTCTATCAGCCTGAGGCACTGCAATGCAAAGCGGCACTGCATAGCTGGCATGCCACAACCCAACATCTGGTCTCCACAAAAAGGAGATGCTCCTCTTTCTCGTAAAGATTAACAACAAAGAGGGATGAGACAGTAAGCGGGATAAAATAGAGCCTTGCACAAAGGTGTGAAAAGAGTCAGCCATCACAAAGAGGTGAGCGGAATGCACTGTATGCACAAACCACCTAAAGGTGCATATGCACACACCCATACGGGCACTTGTTTGTACAGCCGAGGGGATAAATTAGGCACTGCTCTCATGCAGGTGTATGTTTAGCCATGAATACAGCTCTTGGCCCCAGCTGGTATTTGGCATCTTCCTGACAGAAGATTCCGGAGAGGAGGTCAACTGACACACAGATGCTGGTTTTAGGGTGGCCGGAAGATGAGAGGAAAATCTGATTGTTGCAAAGACGACTTATTTACTATTTATTATTTTATTATGTCATTTAGTTGGAACCTTTAAACCCCCAATAAAATAAGATTTGTTTTAGCTTGACCATGTTGATCTTTAAGTTCAAGCCAATTGAACTAATGTGAAGGAGCTGGAATCTATTGTACATGTATATTGACTAAGGTCCAAATTTTATACGTGTATTATACTCAACAAATTTTAATTTGGAAAAAAGCCATTAATCATATTTCTTCCACGAAAAGCACATTAACATTGAAGCATTAATAATGAGAACTAAATGTATAAGGTAACATTTCTGAGTCATACATTTTTTACATTAAATATTTTCCAAAAACAAAATATGCATGAAAATATGCTTTCACACACATTTGGCTAATGCATGCTGTTGCAAACTGTTGATTCTGTTATTTGTAAATATAAAGTGGTTTATGGCAAATTGCTTTAATCCCTAAAGCTGTTGGCTAGTTTTCAGCAATGTTAGCAAGTTGTAAACAATGTTATCAGCAATAGAACCTTTCAGATTATAGTTCTGCAATAAACATGTGAAAAAAATGACCCACTACAGATCACACTGTCCTTCCGCATACAACTCAATCCACTGAGATCTTGGGCACTGGTCACTTTAAGATTATGCAGCTGGGGTTCCAGAACCAAAGAGGAGGCAATTCGCTTAAAATCTTTTCTGTGACACCTAGTGCTGCTGTTATGGTCATTCACAATTGTTCCACAAGCCCATATTACCCTTTATTGTTCATAGCCGCTATCTGACCGATCTGGGGCGTAATACCCCCAATTCTGAGTCAGGACCTTTCAGTTGATTGTAATGCATAATAAACACCTCACTGAACCAAATGTTGATCTTAAAGGAGCTATATTTAAGCTTTTTAGCTTCGCTGGGCTATTTCTAAAGCAACATGTTTCTTTTGTAAAGGTTACTAAGCAAAGTTTACACTATGAAGCTAGATTTTAAGCATTGCTATTATTAAAGTCATTTTAGTGCATGAACAACATTGAATCCTTAAATTATTTTACAGTGTTGTTAACATGATAATACAAATTCTTGTTTTATGATTTAAATTGATGTGGAAAGGATATTTGACTGAATATATTGCCCTCTCTTTCTTTTTGTGTGCACATTTATTTTCTTTTCCTTTCATCACATTATTAAACTGAAGACTGAATTTGAAGAAGGCGTTGTTCTGAGAGTTTGTGTTGCGGCTGGCATACATGCTGACTTTCAGCCCCCTGACAAGGACAGGCTGTCTATCAAATCTCAAAATTTTATGCACACTTGTCTGCGTGATTGGCGGATGCTGAGCGAAGAGCAGAGGTGGACTGATAAATGTCACGTTACAAGGGCCTTCGGGAATTGCCACAGGAGTATGATTTGGGCTTAAGAGCTGGAATCAGAAAAGGAGCAGATAATCAAAAGCAGAGGCTTACAGGAGGAGGGTCTATAGTAAGATGAGCGAGGAGGAATCTGGGTAATAGAATAGAGGGTGATCCACTGTGCTGTGCTGCATGGTTTGATGCATCCCTCTGAGAATCATTTATACAACTCACACGTACAGTCAAACAGACTCTTGCAGCATGTTATCAATATCGCTTCACATAGTGGAAGCTAATATTGTGGTGTATTTCAATTGCTCAGTCTCCAGTAGCAAATCTTTGTTTGCAGTTGCAAAGGAAAATCTGCTAGATTAACAAAACTTTTATCTAAACCTCAGCTTCCTAAGTGAATGTGTATTTGCATGCTTTTCCTATCTGTCTTTGTACATTTGGTGATCTCCAACTTAATTTTGACTCGTGTTCAGTTAATATCACTCTCACTTTCAAAGGATTACTTCTTGGCCTGCTCAGGCCCCCTGCTGCTACAGTGCACAACAGTTATTAAACAGTAAGTATTTATTTAGGGGGCTTTCACATAGTCTAGAAAACAGTTTCACGTCTTCATTCGGTGTGGTCCATTTTCACATGACCCTTAACTATGGACCAAACCACCTGGACAATTTAATACAACTCATCATTTGGGGTAATGTAATAAGAAGCTGCCCAGTATGAGCAGCAGACAAAGCACTGAGCTGTCCAGATTTAACAGTTTTCAGTTTGCACACAGTTAAGCCCAAAGTTATCAATACCCCTGACAAATTGAGATTTAAAGAATGTTTTCATTCAACCAAGATCTTTGTTTCTGATAGAAAATGCAGAGTTAAACATATATCTAAAGATAACGTAAAAAATATATGTTTAAAAATATACATTTTGGTTTTAATTATATTTTATTTTAAGGGCATTTCTTATTACCTATCTTTTTTTTCCATTTAACTTTGTCTATGAAGGCAGAAGACCAGATGTCCTTAAGTGGGCGGGGCTGCATCTGAAAAAGACAAGATACAACAAACATGTTCTTGTGTACACACACACACACGCACGCACACACACAGACTGATGCACCTTCAAGTGGTATTACACTCTGAGCAGTTTGCAATATTCACTTATCATCCATTTAGTCTTGAGTGAGCTTGTTTGGATCTGGGGAAAATATACATAGACACATGAAGGCAGGTAGAGGCTGCCTGCCAAATGCACTCAGAAGCTTAATGCTCACTTAAAACATGGGCTAGGTTTGTCTTGCATATATAGATTACCCTTCATAGAGCATTTCTGCTGCAGATATGCAATAAAGTATGTAATTTGATGGGTGGTGATGTCTTCTGCCTCTAGCCATGATTAAAATTGCACAGCTGTAGTAAACCAGAATGATTGACAGAACGATGTCATTTGGCAGAGTGTGCGCATAGGTGCTTGAGTGCACATTTGCATTTATGTAGGCTACTGTGTTTTCACAACGAAATATATCTCATTAAAAGCTGTTAAGTGATTGCACATACTACAAGTACAGTACCTGTGCTAGTGGGTTATGAAATGCATGTGTAGTAATAAGTTCAGATGGCTCTGATGTTGCCTACTCTTCACCATCAGTGTTTGTGTCTCTGCCTTTCTCTCCGTCTTGCTGATGGTCTGCGTCGAGCCCCGTCCAACAGCTTTGGCAGCTCGTCAGGTCTGCTCTGTGAACACGCCAATCAATCCCCCGTCCAGGCAAATAAGCAATTAATCATTAGCATCCAAGAGCAGCCGATGCAATGAACCCAAGGAGGTGGGGGAGGGGAGGAGGAGAGAGGAAGGAGAAGAAAGAGGTATCAGGGTTCACTGGGTTTGTCAGTGACCACGCCCTCTTCTCACTCTCACACACGCACACATACACGCAGAGTTCCCTGGTGAATTCTGCTCTGGTGACTGTGTAACACGGGGATCATCGTCTTAATAAGTCAGAGGACGAATTATGGAAATGAGCACTGGACGGACAAAAATGAAAAAGCAAAAGCTGGGCAGCATCTGCTGACTAACACAGCAAACTAGTTATTTTAGGCTTTCCTCTCCACTCACAGTAATGCTGGTTAGTTGATTAATCTGTGGTTAAAAGGTTATTTGCTTAATAAAGCACACGTGTGTTCGATTCTGCTGTTGAAAGCGACTGCAGTCACTGTTTTGCATACATTTCTTGCTAAATATCAGCTTTAAAGGTTACTCTTGACAACTGAGCTGCTGTTATCTTGATGTAAACCGACAACCAGGAAGACTCCGGGATGTCTTCGCTCAAAGCCACGTCCCACACATAACCCCCATGTCTTTTCATTCCCAGTGTAATTTTGTCACCCTTTGTGGATTAAGCAAATGAGACAGAATATTTGACTTAATTAGTTTTACCTAGACTGAGCTGACTTTGCCTTTCAAGTATTGGATCAATATTTCCATGGTACACTTACCTGGACTGGTGGGGTTTCCCAACTGGAAAACAGGTCATGCAAAGTTTTGGTCATAAGATATTGTTTTTACATGTGTTTGACCTGTGATTAGCTCCATCTATAGCTAAAAAAACATCCTTCAGAATGATGCTGCTGACACATTTCACTATAGGAATAGATGTGTTTGATGGCATGTGTGTTGGTAGCTTTTCAACACACGCACACAGCACTGCCTTAATTGCTTATGGCAAATGAAACAAGAAAATCCATCTGATTAATGTATTTAGCGTATACGCAGCTGTAAAGAAGGGTTTGTCCACTGGAGAACAATTCCTGGATGTTTTAGACATTACCCTGCTGTTTTACTTTCTTTTTACTTCCTCCAAGTAGTCTTACGAAATAGCTCACAAGTCTTGCATCTTCTTTTTCAGTCTAGGTATTTAGTTCCATCCAACTTTCCATCAACTCTTAGGAGTATCCCCTTCCCTGCTGAAGAAAAGCCTACCCACAACCTGCTGCTACCACCACAATATTTCCCAGTTGGGTTGGTGTGTTCATAGTGACATACAATGTTATTTTTTTACCGAACAGTGTTCTTCACATGAAGGTCAAAGAGCTGAAAGTTGGACCAATCTGATCAGAGCAACTTCCACATGAAGTCTATGTTCCCTAGAAGGCTTGTGGAAAATGAGGCAAAAATATTTAATCGAAACAATTTTATCCTGTTCATGAAAACATTTCCGTTCGAAACCAACGAAGACAAGCTGCCTCCGGGTACCCAAAAACCAAGTGGGCAGTGTGGAACAACAGGAGGATTTGTGTGGCGTTGTCAGCTCCACGCATAAAATCTGCTTCGTATGTCTCCCCAGATCAGTTTTTTTTAAACAAACTGTTTAGCAATCCTGTTGTTGGCCAAGGAAATGCTTCAAGTTTATGATATAACCTCTTAATCTACACATTGAAAATGAGTCCTTTTGCTGACTGGTTGCAAAAACTGTATGTCATCAGGACATCACTCCAACCTGTGATGCCCACTCACCGCTATACAAATCAGTCAATGGGATGTGGATGTAAAAGGGGCGTGCTGACTTTAACCCTTCTTAACACATCGGCCCATTTACAAAACACTTGGAGACGGAGAAATGAAAACTTAATCCTGTGTTGAAGTGTTTTATGAGATGGGTTTCAACCTTTGTTCTGAACTTGCAGTATTCAAGCGTTGGATCAGACCTCTGTTTAACCTTTGGAAAGAGAGTTTTTCAAACTAGAGAGCAGTTCCTCCAACTTTTTTACTGTGGTAGGGGAGTGTTTGCGCTTGATCACCTCAGATTAGTCTAACAGAATAGAATACCTGTCTTGGAACTTTCATCTCAACTGAAATTAAGAGAGCGCTATCTTAGCTTCCAAAGGCCTTTTGAGCACCTGTGTGGGCGTTTGTGCATTTTACTACCTTCAGTTATACCTTAATCAAATGTTATATCCTCTATCATTTCCGCTCTCTGTTTACTCACTGACAGATGGAGATAACGGGTTTACTGATATCATCTCTCCTTCCTGGCGTGTCTTGTAACCGCTCCAGAAGGGTAGATTCTCCTTACTTGCCATCCCCGGATCTTCTTTCAGTAGCCAAGGTGCCCAGGTCAGCCGCAGACCCTTCTTGTAGATAATGTCACATATCCAATTACATGCAGGATGCCTCCATTTAATCCTATTGAGAATTTGATTATGACGGTGGGGGAAAATATTTTTCTGTTGTGACTAGAGACAATGAGGTTAAGAATGTAGGCTTAAGATACGGGCTTGTAACTGGATTAAGTTCAGAAACCTATTGTTGGAGAGAACGGGTTGGCTAAATCTGTAAAAAAAATAATAAAAAAAAAATAATGTAAATGTTGGAAAATTGTTTATATACAGGGCCATGCACAAGTATTTATGTCCATTGAACTTTGTATTACCGTTTTGTCACATTTCAACCAAAAATGTCATGGTATTTTACTAGGAATTTACTTAGTAGAGTTACATAATTAGTTCATAAGTGTGAAGTAGAAGGAAGTGGAAGCATAGTTTTTTAAACTCTTCCAAATTAAAAACTGATAAGTTTGGTGTGCATGTACATTCAGCCCCGCAAGAATCAATATTTTCTAGAGACACCTTTTACTGCATTTACAGCTACAAACGTTTTGGACCGTGACTCTACCAGCTCTTAAGAATGATTTTTTCCCCATTCTTCTTTGCAAAATATCTCAATTTAAGTCAAAATGCATCAGGGGATATCAATTTTAGGTCTTGTTAGAAATTCTTAATTGGATTTCGGTTTGGACTTTGACTGGGCCATTCCTGCACATGAACAAGGAATACGTGTAGCTGTATTCCTGTCAGTCCAGGTGTGACTTTTCTTCTAAGATCCAAAAATTGACCGCCCTCTAAGACTCACGCCACACTACCACTTTTCTAACAATAAAGAAACAAGCCAGGTTTGTGTGCGCACCAATGCACCCTTCAGTGTGATAAGTTGTGATAGCTGGCTCTCTGAACCACCACTGCTGCTTGACTCAGCTCACAGGACTGATTGTCAGGCAGGAAGTGAGATGAGGAAAAAATGCATCACACAGAGTACTTAAAAACTTGTGTAAGGTGTTGCTTCTAATAAGAGGTGGCAGATTCACATAATTCTTCAAGAGTCCTTTGGGGATTCCTAAATAGTGGAGGGTAGCATGTCTTTGCCAGATTCTGTTCTAAACCCCCACCACTTCTCTAAAAACACACTGCTCAGCAGCATCTTTACAAGCCTGTGTAAAAACACACTGATCAGCAGCATCATTACAAGCCTGTGCATACCCTCTGTGTTTAGACCCCAGCAGTGAGTTGCAACAATGCACCTATGCCACCTTTCTTCAAGCGTCATGACATGTGTTGCTTCATCCAAATGGTAGGGCGGCTCCTGCAGATGCTAGAGAATGATAGCAGGCTCTACCTGCTGTAAAATGTAACACAACTCCTTGTCTTTAAAGTAGGAATATCTACTCTATCAACACAGACTGTTGGCTACACAGACATAGAGGCATGCAAAGAATGAGGCTTTGATAGACAGACAGACGGTCTCTGGTTGATATCAGATATATGGTGATGAAGCCTCTAGATAAAGTGTGGCATTTGTTGCTTGATGTGCAACATAGCCTTGCAAAATTCCAATCAAGCTGAAGGGATCTATTACAACAATTTGTGATTAAAAATTAAAGGCTCCCTATGGGTTTGTAAGGGTTATTATTACTTGATTATAACTTGATTTATTTATATAGCGTCAATCCACGGAAAAAATTATCTAATTCAGTCAAATCCATATAGCTACTCAGTTCCATAAACTCATTTGTTGCAGCAGTTTTCTAAAGTACCAGTCTTAAGGTCACAATATTACATTTTTGTCTTGATATGACTTGCTGATATTTCCCCTTGTAACAAATGTTAAAAAACACACTGTCTTTATGCTTCATAAACCTATCTTTTTGTTTGGAATGTCATATATTTTATTAAGTAGTACTTCAGCTGCTTTCTGTGCAGTGTTTTCTCCTGATTACAGGGAGTATTGGAGATCACATCACAGCTTCAACTTCCACTATAATCTCTCTCTCACTGTGACTATCACTGTAAATTTCAAGGTGAAAACCAAATTGGAATGCAATACAGGATTGTTAGAGCAACAACCTAATGAGCACGGCCAATAACGCAACTCATATGTGTTTATAAATTTTATTTTATTTTTTAAATGAATGGCTTGCTATGGGTGCAATTGACAAAAATACTGTAGTGTACACAAAGAGGTTTTAGTTGAAATGAGTTTAGCCAGGTACCACAATACCAATCATTTAGAAATGCTTTGATCAGGACGCCAAGCCAACAATGAGATCAGGACAATCTCTATCTGTATTTTCAGTCTGAAACATTAAAAGTATGACAAAAAGCCAAAACTGATTAAAGCTCTGTCTTTTCCCAGCACTCTGAAATATTGACATTTCAGCAATAGTATCAGGGATTTACAGACATTACAGATGCTTAAAAGGTGCTATAAATCCAAATCCAAGATGTCAAAGGGCCAATTCGGTGTTCTAAAAGATGGCACCTCCAGTTGACTTAACTGCAGCACTGGTTTATATTTATGTGGTCTTATCTTGTAAAAAACGTGTTTAGATAAGTGCCTGGTAAAAATCTGATCATGCTTTTTAGCAATGGCTTTGCAATATCAGATCTACACACGTTTTTAATCAGTGTATTAATCCCGATAAAAGGAAACCCTAGTAGTGTAAAACCCATATGACCCTTGAACAACAAGTGACAAAGTAAAGCCAAAGGTCAGATAATGGTTCATTGGTTCCTTATCAATCCAATAAAGATAAAAGCCCAATCGTGAATTTACAGAGTTAGCTGTTTAAAAGGAGATGCGACTCATAACATGAAAATCCCAACTTTTTTTCCCTCACCACCCACAGTGTTAAAGTTTATATTTGCTTTGCCAGCTTCCGGAGGCACTTTGCTCTCTGAGATCATAACACGTCAAGGTGTCATCTGAAGGTTACAATGCCATATCGGCGTTGTGTTTTGTTTTTCATTGAACAATTGAGCTGTGACACATTACGGATAGTTTTGGCCTTCAACTTGGTATCGTAGAGACACTCTGTAACGTGTTTACACTGTTGGTGTATGCATCCCAGTATCCACAGTATTTGTATCCAGCCACGTGGTGCAAAGGTCTGTATTATGATACACTTGAAATTCAAAAGGAGAAATTCAGGTAAACACAATTTCAGATCCCCACTCTGCTATCTTTGCCAAATGTATTTTTCCACTTCTCTTTTCCACTGACTCCACTCTGTTTCTCCTCTTCTCCCCCCGAGCAAAGGGGACAGCTGCTTATGCCTGATAAATGCCTGGCATTTGGCACGGTGAGAGATGGGAGACAGGGAGCAAAGAGGAATTTGAAAGAAAAAGGTAAGGAGTGGGGCACATTGATCGAGACAATGGTGGGTGTAGGAGGCAGAGAGGATTAAAGTGCAAGGTTTTTTGGCGCCAACCACCACGAAGAGGAGAGGGGAGGGAGGGGAGAGGAGGCAGAAGATAAAGTCCAATCGTGACCTAGATTCCTAGACGCCCAGACATAATAGCCAGGCCCTCACCCCACATGAACCCCCTCTCTCTCCCGTGAACTCCACCTCAGTCAAAACAATAACAGAGAAATGACGCAGCTATTGGAAGAGATGGGGGGCCCGGTTTGGGGACGGTTCCAACCCACCGACCCTCAGATCTGCTCCACACATGCACAGCACTTGGCCGCCCTGTCATTAACTTACAGCAGCTGTTAGGACAAAAACGTTTGGGAATTCCTGGAAAGACAACTTGAGGAATGTTGGTGCAATGTTTGAATAAGGTTCTACGGGGGTCTTTTGAACTGTGTCTAAATTTATTTAACTCCATATTGTTTTCTTTGCCAGGAGAAGTAGAAACAGCTTCCAAATGAAGCGGCCAGATAATAAGGTGTTCAAAGTGTGGCTATTAAAATTGGTTTTAGTCAAAATTTAGGTAAAATTAGACTGACTTTTCCGTCAAATCAGTGAAACTCATTTTGATGTAGTTTGACATCTATGAAACATGGCATTGTCATTTTTTTGTATTTTTCTGGCTATTTTAATGATGGGAACGTATAGTCATTTTCCCAATTGTTCCTTTTCCGTCCTATTTGGGGTTAGAGTTATATATAAAAAATGTTTGCATAGGCAGGTGAAGGCATTAGGAAAGAATTGCAGAACATTGATGATGTTGCATCTGGAACTCTGGTCTCAATGCATAAAAAGTATTGACAGCAAAGTCTGCAACTCAAATCTGAGTTCATAAAGTGAATGTTTATACTGTGGTTTGGCCAATAAGAAGGAGGAATTTAGGAGAACTATTGTCTGAGAGGAGCTTGGAGACATAACAAACCGGCACCCTATAGTAGTATTTAAAAGCGCTCTGTGGTGAGCCCAGTCTCTCTGTAAATCTCTACTGGGTCAAACTGTCTCACTGTGTAATTTGAAGCACTAGAAAAAACTGGCAGCATTCAGATTGGATGGATACTGGAGTTTCGGGTCCCGTTTTAACCAGAACTGTCACTCTGGTGTGCAGAGGCATGCGTCAGCACGTTCCTTTCAAAAGAGTATCTACAGAATAGTAGGGGTGTCAAATTATTGCGTCAACTGCAATTAATTAATTATGGCCATATTTAGCACGCTATGTTTAATTGCGTTAATCTTATTTTTCATCTTTAATTTTACTGTTTCTGCATGTGAGTTGCCTTTAAAAAAAATCCGTTTTTATGCTTTGGGCTTCTTGTGCTTGAGTTGGGGGTTAACCACACCCTGAACTGGACATCGATTGGCTGTATTTGTAGACCTGCTTATCATGAGCTGCCATTGTAGTGGTGAGGGCAAGATGAGTGAGGATGAGCAGTTAGTTGCAGACAGTGTTGCCAATTTAGCTTCTTTGTCGCTATATTTAGCGAGTTTTTAGACCCCTCCAGCGATTCTTTTCCAAAAAAGCCACTAGCGAAAAATCTAGCAACTATTTCTGGGGTTATTGGAGAGATTTGGGTTAAGCATGGCTGCTTGTTACTCTCACTGAGCAGCGGTGCAGCCATGGGCTCGTCTCCCGTCTCAGAACGTTCACAGCAAGCAGGCAGTCCGCGCAGTGCAGCTCCGCCCCCTTTAACAAAAACTAAACACAAAAAAATAAATGACTTCATAAAGCCACTTTTTTGTTATATATTTGTTCTGCCATAATAATGTGAAGAGTTTAAACGAAATTACCTCTAGATGAGGGCTTTTCTCAGCAATTATTAGGCACAAATAAAAAAGATATTAATTAATTACAGATCATAATTAATTAATCTCAAAGTTTTTTTTATCTCATGACAGCACTACAGAATAGCCTACATTTTATTAGCAATCACTGAATTGTTGTGCAGGTGTCACTTTTTTACACATAATCAGTCTGTGTTTTACTTGGGATCCATCCTCACATGTTCAGTTTTGTGCACAGTGTTTGTGCACATGGTCATCATAGCTGCCAAATAGATTATTTTCCCTTTTATTTCATCGATCCAAATATAGACAAAGCAGAATTAGCATTTTTAATACAATACGCTTTTTTTAAAAGTTTGTTTTGTTAAATCCTACAACAGTATTTGCTACTTGACTACTCAGCAGTGCTTTAATTGTCGGTATACATTTGTCAGTGATATGTCAGTGTTATTCATATATATTTCACCTATACTCCAAAGTTCACTTTGACCAAGTAAATTATGGGACATAAGGGACAATTTCCTTTGTGACTTTGCATGTTTGTTTATTTTCCTCCAAGTTCCCTTTAAATTCATCCAAAATTCTGATTGCTTATCTGTATGTCAAGAGCAAAGTCTTCACTTCGTATTTGTTTCACCTTTCTGTGTTCTTGTTGTTGTCTCCATCTTATCTTCTACCTGCCCTGGTGCTTGCAGTGTCAGATCCAGACAGTTTGATTGGAGATGTCTCACTGGGACGCAACACGTGACCTGAGGCTGTCGCTGAGATTTCTCTTACTGTCCATTGTGGACCCACACACGCGTTTAGCACAAAACATAATAAGGAACTGTTTTAAAGCTTGTGTGTCTCTTGATGGAACATACCTTAATTGTCTTTTCTTTACATTTCTTTTACCAATACAAGTCTATAACCTGATCAGGCATAACATTATGACCACCGAAAGGTAAACTGAAGAATACTGATTATTTTTTCATCTTGGCACCTTTGTTTGGTGGGATAGATTAGGAAACTGGTCAGCAGATTGTCCTCAAAGTTGTGTTAGAAGCTGCAAAAACAGGGCAACCATGAGGAGCTGATCAAAGAAACAGCAGCCCTTGTGTGGTGCTCCTGATCTGCAGTGTTTAAGATCTATCAAAACTGGTCCAACAAAAGCACAGCTGCAAACCAGCAATATTTTCATGGGTGGCCAAAGCTTTTTGGCAGTCAATACCATAGCTCTGATTGCAGAAGAAGTTAATGCTTTTGATAGAAAATTGTCAGAATACAAAGTGCATTACAGTTTGTTGCACATGGGGTTGCATAGCTCCAGATCAGTCAGGGCGCCCATGACCAATGATGGGCAAGTGAGCATTATGCAATCCTAGAAAAATTGAACAAGGTAGCCTGATCAAACAAATCGTGTGCTCTTTTACATCCCATGAATGGGTGGGTGCATAGGGAACATATAACACCAGGATGGAGAATAGGTGGAGGGCTGGCCAGTAGAGAAATTGGGATGCTTTGGGCAATGTTATGCTGGTAAACTTTATATACTGAAGATTACTTTGACCATCAACCTATGCATTGTTGTATGCATTGTTCCATCTATCAGCAGATTAATGTATCCTACCACTAACAAGAACTGTTGAATAGCATGAGAATAACAAAAACAAGTTTAAGGTGTTGATTTGATCTCCAGTTTCCCCAGATCGCAATTTAAATGAGCATCAATGGGATGTGCTGAAAAAAGAAGTATGATCTTTGGAGGCTCCACCTCGCAACCTTCAGGATCTGTTGGTAACTTCTTTCTGACAGAACACCTTCAGGGGTCCATGCTCAATGGGTCAGGGCTTTTTTAACAGCAAATAGGGAATCAACAAACTGTTAAGCGGTGACTGGTGTATGCCTAAAGGGTAAAATAAGAGTGGAGGGTAAAAAAATTACCAACACTCTTGTAAAAAGTAAGGAGATGTCAGACAGTTTTATGATCCTGTCTATGTTGTACTTTTTTGAAAAACAATGAAAAATTATGATAAAAAAACATTAAAATAGAAAATTTGTTTCGCATTTCTGTTTGTTGTAAATATAGAACAAAAGTCAAGCAGGTAAAAATATTTTAAAGAAACAAATTACAGATAGTTTTAATATGAATGAATCATTGTCTGCATTACCGATACCCTCAGTAAAACTGATTGTCTATGATTCACAAACACAACAGGTTTAATTTCTGACTATATTCTAATACATATCAATATTCCAGCTGTAGGATTAAAAGACTCGAGACAAGTTTTCATGGGAATGAAATGTTAAAAAAACAGAAACAACAAAGGTCAAGCTAGAAAAAAATTGATTACAGCTTCAAATTGGCTGTAGAACAGTTGTCAGTAGCACTGGCACCTTCAGTTAAACTGATCTACTTTATATTTATACATAAAAATACCAGCAGGATAAATCGAAAAAAGGAGCACAATTTAAGAAGAAAAATACCAAAATACCAAAAGATGGTTGCCCATTGATGATGCCCTTGGAAAAAGTGAAAATGTGAATGAATTGCAAACAATAACACACACACTAACAGTTTTTACATTTCTGTTTGCCATACGTAACTCTGTAATGCAGATAGGTTTACCTAGAAATAAAACTAACAGGAAAAAAAATAATAGGAAAACAAACAAAAAAGAACCAATTGAAATCCAAATAAGTGGTTCTCTGCATTGCCTGTGCCCATTTTAAAAGTTATGTGAATCACTTACTAACACAATAATTTTAAAATGTAAGTTTAAGTTATAAAACACCCAACAAAATTCCAGCAGGTAAAGAAATGTTAAATAAAAACTCTAACAAAGAAATTGATAGGTTTAAATGCCAATGAATGATTGCGCATCACTTTTACCGATGGCTTCAGTAGAAGTGTTCACATATGAATCACAACTGTTTCACAGTTTATCTGTGCTGGAACCATGGATAACAAAACTGTTGCTGAAAAAAATAACTGACTGATGAATATAGTTTTCTGTACTGCGGATGCTATCAGTAAGAGTGATCATGTGTATGACTCACTGACAGGGTTATGGTACATTTCGTTGGATTTACATCAAGACCTGCTGTGTCATCATGTTCTATGCCTACATTTCAAATCATTGATCATTATGTTCTCACTTCTAATGTCTACATCAATGTTGTATGCAAAAAATAGGGTCAAGTTGATGGCTCTCAGGCCGTAGTGTGTCCCTCAACTAAAAAAGAGACCATGTTGTTAATCTCAACACTTCAGTGCCATTTTGTTCAAATGACTAATTGCAGTTTACAAATGGCTTGAAACAAGAAGGGATATGGGAAGATCACAGGAATATTTGAAAACCCAAAGTCAGCGGGTTGATTCAAGTTAAACTGAATTTAGTTGTGGAGTTAGTGAGTGCAAGCGTGGGAGGTTTGTGGGTTCGCTGAGCAGCGAAAAAAGGAAAAAGAGAGAATGTGGGAAAGGGAGGCTCATCCCATAGCCACCAGCGACAGTGACCAGCTATTGGATGTGCAAACTGCAATCATTTCAAATAGATGCTGTGCATCCATAATAAGCATTTTGGACTCACACAAAGTTACAATTTGCACGTAAATACCACCGCTGGACAATATGGTGGTATATTTTTATTTCTGGCTTCACAAGGAAGCGGCTGAATTGTTAAAAGAAAAAAAAAAGAAGGATAAGTGTGGACAGAAGAGATTTATCTGACTGACTTTGGTCAAATTCAAGTCTTGCATATGGCTAATTGGAAAAAAAAGTTAAAATATGCATAGCAGCACAAAGGTTGTGCACGGACCTGCACAAGGGACTGTGCTGATATTATTATACCACCAGGAGAATGTTTATTAGAAAGTACAGGAGACTGAAAAATAGGGGGAAGAGAGGAGAGAGAAACCTTCAAGCTGACTTCTACTGTGAGAACATACAATTACCCTACAGCTCATGTGTTCACCGAAGGCCAAGGGATTGTGGGTGTGCTCTAAAACAGCAAAATCCTCCCAGTCAGATGGCGTAACAGCTCAGTGGTTTCAGCTCTAAATCTGGCTAAAAAGGGACTAATATAACTTAAGTGCTAAATATAACACAATACAGCTGCGATATATAAATAGTCCCAGCTACTAAGACTCTTCCTCTCTTTGTTCTATGGAGAGATGAGACATGAATAAAGAGCGGGGGAGACTAAAAGGAATTTTGGGGTAGGGTGCCATTAAATAAATAGGAGAGAAACAATGTGGTCAGTCAAAAAACAGAGAGTGTTAAGAGTTCTGACACACACTCTCACAGTATAATGATGTGGTCCTGCCATAGAGGAGAGGAATGTGACAACTAGCTTGAGGCCAACGAGGCCAACCGGACACTTTAATTACACGCAACAAAGGAATGACAGAGCCAACGAGACTGATGGTGCTGCTGTTTGTTTGTTCAGGAGACAATATGATTGTCTGTACAGGCTGTTTGTGGTGCCTGAAGAAGAGAAAAATAAGTATTGCCGCTAGTATAAAAAATAAAATAAACTGAGCATTTCAGAAACATAATGCCAAAGGGTAATGAAGCTGATGAAGGAAATCAAATGATGATACAAGTTTGTCTCTATTCGAAAATGAGCTGTTTTGTGACAAATATACTTCCTCAATAAAATCAAGCAGGTCTAAAAATATGATTCTGCTGACTGCTTTGAGTTTTAACAGCAGTCTTTGGAGTGGCACTTAAAAGCAATCCATTCTTTGCCAGACCGGGCCACCAATCGAAAATGCCAAAGTGTGTGGAAAATAAGGTTTTCCTTTTTGTAAATGAAAAAAAAGTCTAACTTTGATCTATTTGGGCCAATACTTGGAAGCCACTCAGGTCTATGACATGGCTAGAGATGGGGTTGAAGTACTCTGTCATTACAGAGCTGCAGTTTGCATAGGCCGCTATTCCTGAAACAGAGGCTGGTTGGTAGTACATTCAAAGATGGATTATTGGACACAGATTCTTTTTTCTTTGTAGATAAAATAGGCACCTTGTAAATGAGAGACTGGTCAGTGCTTGTGGCCACAGCAACACACTACTAACAGGTTCAATAAAGAGCGTAAAGTATCGTTTTTACAAGCTTTCTTTTTATGCTTTGCTCAGCTTCGTAGCTTCAAATCAAGCATCTACCAGGAAGCTGAGAACTCGTCTGAAAGTTTTTCAAACAGCGATGATGTTTGCTAGAATAGCTTGAATTTAAATTCATAAAGTGAAGATTCATGTGATTGTTTATGCATCAACAAGGAGTGAAGCCAGCACCTTACAGATGGATTAAAAGTACTCTGTGGCAAGCCCAATCTGCCTGTAATTCCCAACCAGGGAAAATAGCGACAAAAAATCATTTGAAACAGTTCTGGTACCATTTAGGGTAGATCGTACATTTTCTGCTCCAGTTCTGACCAGCATTGTTGCTCCGATGTCCATGGACGTCAGCCCTCCCTAATTTCCAAACCACTTTGTCACCAGAATATTTCATAATAAAGAGTGATCCATTGATTTAGCAAGTCTCACTCCCCCCACATAATCAGTCTGTAGTTTACTCACGAGGTTTTAACTGCACTACACCTCTTGTCATGCCATTTAAACTTTATCTGTCCTTCTATGTTAGTTTTCTCAAAACATCATGTTTGGCCTTGAAAAAAGTCCCTTCAAGCTAATGTTACTCACGGGGTTTTTGGAAAGTTAGGGTTAACAATTGCCAAGTGAAGATGAGGAATACTTATTAACTCCTACCTGAGTGCTAAAATAAAATCAAAAGGTTCGTTAGCAAAGTATTATTTAAAGGATGATCACTCCTATCCAACCAGCTTTTTTTTCCTTTTCATATTTTAAAAAGGATAAATGTCATATAGCAAACAAACTTTATCAGCGAAGGGGGTCCTCATGTGTTGCTGTCAAGTCAGTTTTGTCCCCTATCGCACCAGTACAAGTATGCACACACCCAAACACCATAAATAAAGCTTTGCGTGTACAGATTTGCTTTGACAGCCACTGATCAACAGCCAGCAACAGGTGCAGCTGCCTGAGGGAGGAAACATTTACATGTGTGTTTGCTCATATGAAATAGAAAACTAGACTGGTCTGTAACCACTGGACGCATGAGCTACAGCAATGGGCCTTTTCCTCTACCCATACATTGGCTGCTTTAAATCGGGCGCACAGGGTGATCACTTGGCTGGCATGAAGGAGAAACCCTCTATTAATCCACCACATCAATACAGGGGGGAAAAAACGGCAGAAATATGTCAAAAACAGATTCAGGCTTCAGCTTTATGCTGGTTTTGAATATGTTCTTTTAACAAGTCAATCATAGAAAAGACATTTAAATAGGCATTTTTTCACTATCACAATTCATTTTGAAAATAAATTTGTGAACTAAAAAGCACACATTTCTCAAGTGTTGGTTTTTGAGAACAGAGTTCCTGGGATGAAAATGTTGAGCACCATGAATCAATTAATTGCGATGTGAGATGTGCAAAATTAATAGTGATTCAAAAGTGTTCAAAAATGAATTATTTTTCAGAATACTTAAATAAGAAAAACATAAAAGTCTGGCGTGTCGCATGGACATTTTTTGTAGATGGACTGGCGGAAACATGGCTGAATATAGTGTTTCAGCCATGCAGCACAAAATTTACAAAATACAGCACATATTTTGCACTTTAGTTGTGAAAGAAGCTTTGTTGCTGTGTGTCATGTTAGCACCAACATCTTCTTTTCCCCGGACATGTTCACTTTTTCGGTGCTGACCGGGGCGTCCTCCCCAACCGCAGCTCATGTTCACCAGACGTCAGCCCAAGTGTAGCTTTAAGTATAAAACAAGAAGGAAATTTCCTTCATTCCATCCTGGTTGCGACTAATGTGTGGCGGAGAACAGCGTACACATAGCTGGCAGATTTGTTTCTGTGTCTGACAGGTGGCAAACATCCCATTGGTCAATCTGACGCAAAAACTATAAAAAGTTGGAGTTCTGTATTAAATTGACAGCGGAAAAAACAGACTGGAGTGTAGACTTGAAGTGTCTTTGGCAGAATGCTGCTTTTTATTTTCTATTACTTTGAATAGAAAATAATACTTATTTTCTCAGAATATAATTTCAGATTTTTGTGTAATTTTTGTCCTGTATAAAAAGGGAGCTATTATTGTTATAGGTTTATTTTCTAATATAGAAGATTAATTATTTCTATTTAGATTTTAAAGTCATTTCTGTAATGGTTGACTTGTAAAAGCTGATCTGAAGTTTATTTAATTTTTCTTTTTAACCACATAGAGCAAGAATACTTTAAATAGGTTAAAATCAAAAGTCTTTTTTAAGTAAACAGTATATGATTGATGTGTTTAGGGATTGAACCAAGTTTCCTCTTGTATGGAAATCAAAATAGGGTCACCCTATATTATATCTAAATTGCCAACACGAATTTCCTTTAGCTTTCATTGAACATATGACCTTGATAGGATTACGAAACATATTTTGGACATGTGTTGGTTTATTTGTGGTTTGACATGAACAAAAAGGACATCAATTGGTTTGGATACTTCAATTAATGGAAACTGAATGGATTTAAGAGCAGAAAATAGCCATGGAAGGAATGAAGAAAAACCCCTAAATGGGGAAAAATATGCAACAAAAATAATCGTTTTATAATCAAATCATAGCACCCAAATCGTAATTGAATCATAATCCTTTTGTCATCGTTTTGTCACTATAAGAAGCTGGAGCGTGGTGCATGGGAAAGCTGAGTTGCAGAGATATGACCAGGCATTTGTCCCAATGCATGTCTTGCAACACAGCCTGCACAATCTGAACCTTTGGGTATGTAAAGACTGTCCAACCCCTCAGGCTACCCTGTCACCCGGCCTCACAAATAAACAGGCCTAGGAGTGATGCTGCCTTTGAAACATCATGAAAGCCAAAGGCGGTTGACCCTAGCTGGGGATATAAAATGTGTAAAGAATTGTGTGTGTAATTTGATTTATGTATTTTGCAGATCTGGAAAGGTATGAAAATATGTGTGTATTTCCAGACTTTATTCCATATCCAGTTATCTAAAAAGTGAATCCATCCATCTGTTAATTGGAATATCTGTTTGTCCAACCATCCATTGATTGGGTGTCATTCATAGATACATTTTCTTAACATTCATGTGTCCATTTATTCATCAAACCAACCATCCATCCATTTTCTGACTTTTACAGATTCCATATCCAAAGTCCGACTTGTGTGGAAAAACTGAATGCTTTGTAAAGGAAATATCTTTTAAAAATTGTAAAAAATTGAAAACAAACAATCCTACTTAACAAAAGAAATTCAAAAACGTATGAAGACTATGGTAGGAATTCAAAATAATATATCACAGGAAAAACACAAGAAACCAGGCTGGTTGGAATAACAGGATTATCTGACAAACTGAGTTGATTACTGAACATGGTTGATTAGAAACTAGGTGAAGCTGTGAGGGAAGGCCAGTAACTGGAGTTGAACTGAGGAAATGTGAGAAATGGCTGATAGAACCCACAGGGAACAAGGGAGCAAAATATAAATACATCTGAAATACCAAAATAAAGGAAAACACAAACAAAAAGCCCCAAAGATCATGACCATTTCTGAATGTGTTCATACAGAAACAAGGTAAACAGGGACAGGGAACAAAAGGGAAACTGCGAGCTGGAGATTGCAGCATGGCTGGAAAAAAGTGTGGAGATTACAAATATGCATATAGAAAGAGGCAGTCTTGTTTTTGAGGGTTTGAATAAAAAATATTTAAAAAAGAAAAGATATCAGTGTAGCACAATTAAAAATTTAGAGACAACATTGTGGTGCTTAACATGATAACATCACATGAATGCATCCAGTAAGGGTTAATTAATGCAGAAGTTTAAAAAAATGCTAAATCTGAAGCTAAGTGTTTTACCCTCTTTTTTTATTATTTGTGTTGAAATTCCCAGTAATATGTGTATTGCATCACTTTGACATTATGTCAATGTGCACCTACATCTGCTGAGCTAATGACCCTCTTGTTTGTATGTATAGTTTCAGGTCGACCCGTACTATCTGTTTACTGTTAAACAGCAGCACCCAGCCCACTGTCACCAAAGCAATATCCATTTAATGACGCTCAGGTTCGTGTTCCTACTCTGGATACTTGTTGACAACAGAAAAATGTAAATAAACAGAACATAACATTGCACAAGCAGTCATAAGAGAAAATGAAACATATTGAATTTTAAGGGCAGGAGTTGAAGGGCACTAGACTTATTTATTGGTTTTTGGTGACTTGACATATCTCTTGTGCAAAAGGTTTTATCACTTATAGTTGTAGATTGTAGAAGTTTCAGGTTTTCTTCATATCTTAGAAAGGTTTTGACTGGGTCAAATTTACATAAGAGAAGGCAATGATGTAAACCATGCCATTGTAGCTCTGGCTGTATTTTTAACGGTTTTTGCAGTGCTGGATGTTAAGTATCTACCCATGCTACTATTCCCACAAATATACATTCCCATACAAATCAGCCATCCAGGGATCGACTCTTGACGTCAGAACTTTTCCTGCTTTTTCCTGTCTCTCTCTTATCCCCTCTTATTACTTCGCATGAAGGCCAAAAGTGCCACAAAATCATCAAAACCTAATTTCTTGAAGGAATATGGTTTATGGGTGAAAACATTGCCTAAGCCCAGACACATATATTTGCAATAAAATCTACACATTGCCAATGTTATTGTTTTCAGCAGGGTTGGTACGTGTTCACTTTAAGGTTACTGTAGTGTACAGATACGTTGTATATATTGACAGGAGTTTTAATACAGCACCGGTAGCGTTTACCAAATGAAAAAAGAAAAACTCTTACCTTGAGCCTACCCTAATAGCTACCCTAAACACTGACATGTTTCTCACTCGCTTCACTGGCAAAATGTAGTTCTCCATATCAATGTAGGAAATGTTTGGTAGCTCAAAAACTCAGAATTCAGACTATATTTGCCCTTGGGCATCTGGTATGGATTAACTATATCAATTAAATGTAACATTTTCCTTGGCACTCACTGCTTGTCTTCCAGAATGGCTCTCGGGTAATTTTTGTGACGTCATTGTTTTCTAAACACTACAGCTGGTTTTGCCCAAGGCTATCAGAATAAACATGGGTCAAAACAAATGCACCTTACACTTTACATATTTTAATTTGTAAAAACTATGTAATAACCATGTATCATTTTATTTTCTTCCCTTCCCCTCCTCCGTCCTTGAATGCAGAAGTTATTAAAGATTCCTACAGAAAGCATTCAGTAGTGTGTCCACTGCTACTACCACTACCACTACCACTACGACTACCACTGCCAAATGTCTGAATAATCAGATATTACGTTAATATAATGGAGCTTCACCAGTGAGGAGGGACAATAGGCTCTACCCCGCTTTCACTTACCTGGCTGCTCGGATGAAGCCATGCAACCCACGAGTGAGTGATTGATGTTGATTGAAAGTCATTACTTTATCACCCGCCTGAACTCCTGACCCCACATCGAGGGGGGTAAAAGACCCCCGGCACAAGGTCACAAACAGCTTGTGGTTCATCACCCAAATGAGTTTCCTCCATATAGGCACCTATGTGTTGGCAGTCTTGCACTAAGAAAGTACACACACTCACACAATGGCTACAGCCCAAAGAGGATTCAATATCATATGCCATAATCGGTGTCTAAGCCTGAACAGAGGGGGTCTCTGCGATAGATGAGCTTAGAGCGCTTCAATCCCATTTTATCTGCTTAAATTTCCTGCGCTCATAACTTTTGGGACTTAAAACAAGACTGGGTCAAGGTAAGGTCAACCTCTCAATGACCCTGTAAAGGTATGTAATAGTTATGCTCTACTAGAGTAATACCAGAAGGTTGTATTCACAGGATAATGGCTTCTAGGCATCATCATCTCTCTTTTTTTTCCCCATCAACTTTGTGGGAAAAAGATTGGCCAACTTGGAATTTTCAATCATCAGTGTGGAATGATGCTCAATGAAAAAGTTCCTCTTAACCACATACATTATGCCCACAGAGATCTATTTAAACACACCTGTTTAAACAAGCAATGAATACAACAGAGGTGAAAAGAAAAAGGAAATGTGGAAAATTGGATAACAACATCTCAGTTGTGGCACCCCGTCTTGCCGCACATTAGGCAGTGGAACTCTTCTTGCAGTCTTCAAAATAAGAGAAGGGCTATTCCAACTGTGGACTCTTGGGAGATGATTGCTGGAATCTGTGTTTGAGGGAGGTGGTATGGTCATTGAGCCTTCTGAAGAAGGAAAGGGAGGCCAGGAGGGCAGCTCATTGCTGTTTTATTAAAGCCTTGGGCTGGCATTTAATCATAAAAAAACCTTGGAAAAGCACTTTTGTCCTATTTTGTCATGGTATTACAACAAACTTGATTGTATTTTATTGGGACTTTATTTGATAGACCAACACAAAGTAGTTATTTTTTTTCTCTTCTATTTTCCTTCTCCTTTCTTTTTTTTATAATGTCAATTATACAAAGGTAGAAACACCATACAACTATGAAAAAATAGACGTAGATTCTACAAAAAAAGATATTAGAAAAACTCTAAAATGTAATTTGTTTACACTGCACGGACGGACGGACGGAAAGAAAGAAAGAAAGAAGAAAACCTAGATCTTCTTCAATAAACCACTTTGTTTTAGAAATTCAATCACCAACTTATATTTCCTTTCTTCACCATTTAATAAATTCTTTGAATTTATTCCTCCACCCCAATTTATTTTAGTTTCTCTCTACTTTCTACATATTTGAGACAATTACAAATTACATGCTGTGCTGTCTCTCTCTCTACTCCACATCCACACATACATGTTGGATGCTTCCCTATCAAATACATAGTACCATACTATTAAGTCCCGTACGTCCCATTTTTAATCGTGATATTATTCTCTGATCTCTACTATTCATTCTTATGTCTTTCCATTTTTCTACTTTCCCTTGTATTTAAAATAAGTGTCTTCCTTTCTATTCTTTTTACCCACTTCGCCACTCTTCCATTATCTGTACTTTAATATTTGCCTTAATTTCACCTACACTATATGCAACATCAATTATTGTTCTTTCCCTTATTGCCTTTTTTGCATAATAATCCTCCATTTCGTTTCCTTCTACTCTATGTGCTGGTACCCATAAAAAAGTAATTTCTGTTTCCAATTTCTTTAATCTAAACAAGGTCTCATATTTCATATAATATATCCGTTCTACTTTTGGTAGACATAAGTTTAAATGACATTAATACAGACAATGAATCTGTACTTATAATACCTTTTAAATTCTATTTTGTTCCATCCACTGGGCCATTGTTTTCTTCCCCAGTTGCTCAGTTTAGTCCCGTGACCAGAGCAGGGTGGGTTCTGGTGGTTCATTCATTTCTGAATGATAGAGGCCACAGTGCTTCTCAAGCCACACTGCAATGCATGTTTTAGATGCTTCCCTGTTCAGCCTGCTTCAGATGACTGCACCTCAGTAATGGCCTGTTAATCTTTTTTTTTTTTTTACGTCTCCTGTTTGGCAGTGTTGAGCTCAGAATTGGTGTCTGAGTACCAAGTAGAAGCCCAACAGATTTACTTTCACAAACGGAGCATTACAACTTTTGCTATGGTACTCCACTTGATATAATTTATATGTGTGAAAATCTTTATTATGAATTGCTGGGGGTTTTATTTCCTGATGTTATGGACAAGGAGATGGAAAATTAAGGGGAAAAAAGAAAGAAGATGAAGAAGAGAGGTAGGAAACAAAAAGTCATGAGAGAGGGTGAGCTGAAAATACAAGAGAGGAAAGGGAACAAAGAAAACACAGGAAAACATCGAAGTCTGCCTCCATACCCACAGGACGGCAGAGAGAGGGGAAAAAACAAAAAAAACAAAAAAGGAACATCAACAAAACAAAACAAACATTGCGAACTAAGAACTACACAACCACATCACACAAAAATGGATATAAAATACCACAAGAATGTCACAGAAAAACTCATGGTACCGATTAATCAAGCTCTAGTAATGATAACCTCAGCCCAAGAATATATCTGTAAACACCGGAGATCCCACACCTATGTGTGTGTGTTAGCATGCTGGTGCATATAAGGTTTCTCCATAAGAGTGTTCGATAGCTGGTGTGAGCAGACATCAATCCGTCTCCCAGGAAACGATTCAGACATGAAGGAGATCGGAGGCAAGACGTCCAAAGGACCCCCAGATCCCCAGGCGGACCAGGGCAGGGGCGACCGCATCCCCCAAGAGAGGAACAGAGGAGAGCCCCAGGGGAACGTCCAGCGGCTACGATGCAGGGGCCCGGGGGGCAGTAGTGACGAGCCCACGGGCCCCGCCGGCAACCGGGCGAGCCACTGAAAGATGTGCCCCAACCAACCAAGGGAAGACATCGGGCCAGCGCATCGGCCAACCGACACACCGGTCCCCCCAGGCCCGGCGAGGTACGCACCAGGTCAGAACCGGATTGACCACCGACGCACCAGTGGGCAGGAGCATCCATCACTGGCAGGGAGTGACGGAGGGGAAACAAAGTAGTTATACTTGAAGCAGCGATGATGAAAACCTGTTAGAGGTTGCAGAAAAGTTGAGATTGAGGTGGATGTTCACCTACCAGCCGGGCAGCAAGCCTAAAGATTCAACTGGAGCTACAATGGAATGGTTTAGAATCAAACCATGTGATATGTAAGCATGGCCGGACCCTAAAGGATTTTAGCTGAAAGGTAATGGAGGCTCTCCTTCCAATCTGACTGACCATAAGCTTGTAGAAACATGCCTCAAAACACATGTAATGGTGTTTGTTGCCAGAGATGGTTCTACAAAGTATTGTCCCAGGGGGGCTCATAAACAATTGTATGCCACATTTTTCAGATTTTTTTTTTCTTTTAAAACATTTTGAAAACCATGTTTATTTATTTTTTTACACAATCTGTGTGTTGGTGCATCAAAAAAAAAATTAAATGTTTTTGGTTGTTACACGATAAAGATTTTAATAAATCCCATGTAGTTAGCACATCTTTATTTGGCTGCTTTGCCTTCCAAAATAAGCATTAGGTAATTTCTGGCTCCCTCCACATACACACAGAGACTCAGACACACATCCACGTGCCGGCCGCTGCCAGACATAGCGGCATTATGGTTAGATACAGTAACAACAGCTTGCTTCACTCCCCTGGGACCTTCTTGCGACCTTATATGGGGGCATGAGACATGCTTTCTGTCATGCACCAGGCTAAACAAATTGCTCCCAATACAGATTTCCCTGCAAGGCCAGACACAAACCAGATGTGAATTCAGCATGAATAAATCACAGGTACAACACCATGAATATTTAAGGGCAAGCATGCAAGGAGGCTGGTTTAAGAAATGTAGCTTCATCCGTTAAGGAGAGCTTAGAAGTATCTGTAAGCGAGCGCTCCCCAAGTATTTTGTCACTTTCACCTTTTGTAAAGATTTATTTTTTGTTTATACTGCAGGCTGAGATTTCATTTTAAAAAGGATAGAAAATTCCCCCTCTTTTCTATCTGTGATAGAAACAAGAGAAGGTCCTAATCCTGACCTAGAAGACCATATGCTGAGAGGTTGGGGGTGGGGCAGGGCATGGGAGGAAGAGGAGATAGATATAGGAAAAGAAAAGGGCAGTGTCGGTTGAGGCGGTGAGATGTTAAAGATCAAGAAACACAAAGAAACTGAAAGGTGGGGCAAAGGATGATATGAAGACCTAAAGAGCCTGAGACCTTAATAATAATCTTAGAAGCTTCAAATGAAACAAAAACGTCTGGTGAGAGGGAAAGACAGCGGAGATAGAAGTGAACTCATTAAAGGCTTATGCAGCAGGGATAAGACCGAATGGTAACCTGGGTGAGGCAGGGTTAACTAATCTGAGCCACGGTTCCTCTGCTGGGATCTGAAATGCACACATTGCTCCGCACAAAACTACTGAAGCTAATAAGATTGCAGGTGATTTCTTTCCACTACACTCTCTCCCGTTACATACAAGAAGGGGTCAGGTTGCAATGTTGCTGGAGAGCTTGTGGTCAGGCTAAAGTTAGGCATTCTGAAATTTTGAAATCTAAAAGGAAATTTGGATCTCTTAGGCAAGGTTGTAAATAGTATGTCACTCTACAATGCTTTAAAGAGTTCTCTCTTAAACAGGCTTCAGGCTATTTTGATCTTTTTCCAAACCATTATTTCTAAAAACCCTTGATATGATCCTCCTGTGTCTTATACTTGAGCTACTGTTTTGCTATCATCCATTCATCATCCATACATAATGCAAAAAGAAGAAAATTGAGTGGTAGGACATGGCTGGTGTAGGGTACATGAGTTCTTACTGTATAGTTCAGAAAATTGAGCTGATCATTTTGACGTTTATCGTTTTCTTACATTTGTATTGTATTCCTCATTTCTGACTTTTCAGTTGCATTAAGACTTTCATGAACATAAAAGGTGTATGAACTGGCTTTTTAACATGAAAGATGGTAACCAAGTTGCAGGTGCACCCAGAACCCCCTTGCTTTGCTGGTCCTCACACTAAGACAGAAAACAGGCACAAGGGGTGGAGCGCAACAAGCTACATTGTACAATGTATATTTGATGATCATCTGAGTTATTCACACTATATCAATGTGAGCACCAAGTATGCTATAATCTAATTTGACAACGAGATGCGTTTTTCTTTTGTAATCAGTGGCTGCTGGCGAAATAAAATACTAAACAATTTCTGGTTGTAAAGCCCAGCGAAATATTTTTCATAAAGATATCTTATTCTTAAAATCAGTTCTACAATTAAGAAATAATAATACAAAACAGTAATATGGGAAAATGGACATCTAAATCTAGTCCACACACTAAATGAAATTTTAAATAATATTTCAGAATGACTCAAACCTTGATATCCCACCAATTGGACACTGGAATGTTTACCTTTCTGACGTTCCTATCCTACTTGATTATTAGATTGATCATTTTATGCATAAAACGAGCTACACCAGCCTGGCTTCATAACAATTAATGCATTTCCAGTTAAATGAGCCAATGTTTTAAAAAGCTCTTTAAAATGATTGACTCCACAAGACTCGGCTCCCTTCAAATCAGTCAATGAATCCATCTCTACTTTTGGAGATAAAGAGGATGGATGGATGGATGGATGGAGGGATGGATGAAACTAGACAATAAGATAAGGAATACAATCTGGAAAGGTCTTGTCACACAGTTTTCATAGTTTATATATTCATCCAGACTTTCAACTGACCTCTAATAACTCAGCTAAATTTGAGATGGTGCCTAAATGATGCATTTCTAGAGTAGAACTCTATGTGGTTACACTTTTGAGAAAACCCCTGAGGTAAAAGATAATGGAGTTCCCTTCTTGTATTTAGTCATGTGTTGTTCCCCTTAGCCTTGTACACTCATCTTTTTTCCTATCACATGCACCTTATGTGATTGTCACAGGGCTTATTTACATATTTTGTTTTCATCTCCGTTTCCACTTTGTCAATTTCATTTGGCTTCTTTTCATATCTTCTTTTCTCGCTGTCTCTTTCTCTCAGTCTTTCCAGACAGCAGTCTTTACTACATGTTGTCATTCCTTCTCCACCTTGCTGTTCCCATAATTGGCCGTCTGAATTCATCCTTTACGCACACATCTCACACACACGACATAAACACATGAGAAAGTGAACACCAGACACGAAGGGGGAGACAAAAAGGCAGGGAGGAAAGGGAGAAAGGAGGGGGAGTGGCATAAGACGGTGCCTGTGTCTGGTCAGTGTCTCCTGTTGATCGTGGTTGTATTAATATTTAGTTCAAACACCAGTAGACAACCTCATGTAAATGTCAGACCACCTTAAATGGGCTCTGTGTGGTATGATCAAGACACAGATGGATGCAGATGTGGGCACATACACAAATATAAATTGCTGTATACATACTGTCAAAAAATCATTACCCTGACACAAAAATAAGATTTTACTTTTTGTCACATTTTAAAGACAAAACTAATTTATGGGGATTTTATATGATAGAGCAACACAAACCAGTGCATATTATTGAAGATGAAGAAAGCTAAAAAAATTTTTTTTTTTTTTTTTACATAAATCTGAAAATTGCAATGTGTATTTGTATGCAGCTCCCTCGTGAGTCAGAACTTTGTAGAACCACCTTCCACTTTTTTGGGTAGATCTACATAACTAGACTATGTCTTTGCAGAATAGCTCAAACTCTATCAGATTGATTTGAAAGCATTGGTGAAGAGCATTATTTTAAGTCTTATATATTATCAATTGTACTTAGGTCAGGAATTTGACTGAGCCATTCAAACAGATCGATATGCTTTGATTTGAACCATTCTATTCTGGCTCTGGCTCTGGTTTTTAAGGGCCATTGTTCTGTTGGAATGTGAAGCTCCACTCCAGTCTCTATTTTGGTCTTACAGTTTTTCCATACATTTTGACCACAAAAAAGATTTTCCACATCAAAATGCTACCACCGCCATATTTTACAGTGGAGACAGTGTGTTCGTGGTGATGTGAAGTGTTAGTTGGCCACCCCAAATAGTGTTTTGTATTTAGGCCAAAAATGATTCTCATCTCAGCTGACTGGAGCACTATCTTCCTACATGGTTTGGTTTTGATATTATTTTACGGCCTAACCATTGAAGTTCTGCACAACTTTAACGGAAAAGAATACATTTAAATAAAAAAATAAAAATTGAAAAAATGAACAAATGATAACATACAAGATAAAGGACTAACTTTTAGTTGCAGAGGAAACGCAACATAAACGGTCTTTTTAACGATCCATGCAATGACAGTTGATTGTTAAATACATTTTTTCATTGGTAGTAAACAGACATGCCAAGCAAGCATCATCGTCAGTATTTTGCATCCACTGCATATAATGATTTTAACCTAAAAGCATTTACCCATACATTTAAACCTCCAATTTAACTTTCTTTGCATTGTAATCCCTTTATCTGTCCCAGAGTGATTTTTTTTCTTCAGCTGAATTCCTCATCTTCTGTGTGGAATAGAAAGTTTATTGCCCTAGATTTGTCTGCCCTTGATACTCTTGGGGGCTTTAATGGGAACATAATGGTATCAGCTCAGATTTACCTGGGCAGAGGCTGAGAGATAAATGGGTCAGAGGGATGAAAAGATGATGGAGCCACTCAGCAGGAAGAAGGCAAAATTCTGATCTTTTAATTCTAAGTAATCAAATTAGATTGTTACACAGACAGCCATACTGACTTGTACAATATCTAAATCTCTTCCACGGAATTATCTTTACTGGAATATTCCTCTCCTTCCATTGAAAACCTTACTAAAATTAAAGCTTTTTTTACTTGAATTGTGCGTTTTCTCTAGATGTTGACATTCAAGTGAACTGCAATCCACCTTTCATTCTTTTCTTGGTCACTAATTTCAACCAGAGAGGGTCTTGTGTGTTGATTCTTTTTGTTTTAGAACCAAACTACAATCAAAATTGTGTAATCATTTAATCTAGAATCAAATATTTTGTTAGCTCATTAGATTGCGTGTTTATCCAAGCTGTTAAAATCTACTGCAAATGGTTTACTTCTTTCTTGTAATTCTTTCAAATTCAAGATGGTAGGGAAGAAAAAGTTTTTTTGTCTGGTTTATACTTTTTTGGGTAAGAAAAAGTTCCATCTGTCATTGCACTTCTCATACTGATGATTCATCAATTTGTACCTGTAACAGTCCCTCCAGGATTTTGCGATCTTGCGATCGCAGCTATTGACTGAATTAAGCCAGTCCTCGGGAATTCTGCACGTCTTGCAATTTTATCCAATTATCACAACTTTAACTCATGTTTGACCTATTGCGATTCTCCTTCTCATCATCTTATATCTGATGCCGTCAGACATCATGTACACTCCCTGTTTCTTATGTGAGAGGGAGCGGGAATGAAATATGTTGCATTTGTCAACAAAACTCTCTTCCAAGGCACATGCTATAGACTACAGTTTCCTCATTCTCTACATGAAAGTGGAGGTACATTGTTTTGTACCTCATGTAATATTGTGGTCGAGCACAAACGGTTAGTTATCAATTGACAAACGTTTTTCTACCGCAGAACAACATTTTGACAGATTACATTTCACATCATTCCCTGATCACTTGAAACAGACGTGCAGACATTTTCAACATTACAGTTAATAAAACAGTAGTGATAATATTAAACAAAGATTCCCATGAGAGCATCTGAGCGTCGTCTCAGAACTGCATGCTGTTCTCAATGCATCTCTTTATCTGGGAGCTGACACCGTTTCTGTGACCAGTGCGGCTGATGACAGACGTGCCCCAAAGAGCCCGCTGTTGTGCCATCCGTAGTGCAAAAGCGGGTTGCTGCAGGATGAATCCTGAATCGATTGTTTGCGGGTCAGGAAACGACTCATTCAGAGAGTCTTTCCGACTTCTGATCTCTTCAATTGGAGAAAAGTTCCCTTATTTCAAAACTTTGCCTGAAGTGGCGCTCGTCAGTCTTCAGTTCGGCAGCAGAGTGCGGATTCAGCCTCCAGAACAACATCAAGTGTGAGATTTTCCATTCAGCTCCCAGCTGGTGAAATGTTCGTATTTTAAGTGTGATTGTATAATTTTGTTTTTTAAATATAGTTACTGGGGCCACACTCAATGATTTTTGTCACTACGGGAAAAACGTTTAATGTATTCATCTGGTTGATGTGATGGCAGGATGTCGATTCTCAGTTCAGCTTATTCGGGATAAATATAAATTCAAATGAATAAATATAAATCCTATTGAATATGTCATTATCTACATATTGATGGGTAGAAATAGATTGACAGGACTTTTTTTTTCACCCCATCGGTCAAAGTGACACAACAAAAAGACACTGAGCCTTAATCAGCTTACAGTATTTTTGCTATGTATTCTACTTTTATTATTTATTACTGTATCATTTAATTTGGCATATGGATGCTCAGAATGCAGGGTTTAAATCAATAGGATGTATACAAAAAATATTGGGTTTATGAGAGGATGGAGGGCTGAGAGTTAAGTTTGGGTTTGTTGTTCAGTTTCAGTTAGAAAGCAGCTCCGAAATACCATCAATCTGAACTTTTGAATTTTCACCTCTTAACTTCATTAATTTCTTTTTTCCATTTCAGAATGTTTACATACTTAAAAGAAACCCAACTTTTCTTTTATCGGCACTCTGTTTTGTAAGCATTTGTGCACTTAACTTTTTTTGCGTGCAGAATTTTTTTTTTTTTTTGTATTCTAGTACAGGATTGCATTTATTGTTTTGTTTGTTTAATGACACAATTTTGCTCTGTATTTACGGAGTTATTTGTCAAAGACTTAGAAAAGAATCACTTTTATTGTTTTTGTACTCCAGAGTTCTATGAACCTGGAATAGTTGCTCTGTTGTTTTTGTGTTCAAGCAATAAACTACAATTTGAAGAATGTTCTGCTGGATGGTCAAGTGTTCTTCTAGTGCACATATTACAATAAAAAATTTTAGAATTTAAGAATTTAACATTTTGATGGATTTTTTTAAAACAATGTGGAAGTGATTTGGTAAAAAATAAAATAAAATCCCAAATAAAAACTTTGCAATTTTTGATGCAACTTTTCACAAAAATGTGTCCGCTGTAATGGGGAAATTTTTTTACCTACTTTGACAGCTTGGGTTATAAGGTAATTAAGTACAAAAGGACAAAAATAAGGTGGGTTGCAGGATTTCTAATATCTACCAACAGGAGGACACACAGACTGGAAATACAATAATGTGAAATAAGTTGCAGTATGAAACACATTTTACACAAAGATTTGAAATTGGTCGAAACAGTTTATTCCTTTGTACCTTGGAAATTGGACTAAAATGGTTATTAAAAGTCATGTACAAGCCCATGATATTTACTATATAGTGGATGTCTACTGAAAATAGCTTTTCAGAATTTTATATTCCCAAAGCACACAATTTTAGGCAAACATTTTTTGCCACCTTTTGACTAAAAAAGTTTTTATTTATCATTTATCTCATTAGGAATTTCGTTCATAGACTATGTATGCTCCTGCCAGTAAGTTGATTGCTGAAAATGTAGTAAAATGGCTTAGGAGACTGCTAAGTCATTAGCCCTTTCAAAAGACACAAGCAGTATGGCAACTTGTCATGTTCTGAATGACTTAGTACTTGGGATCCTGGGCGGATTGGTCAAGGACAACACTGGGGAACCATCATGCATTTCCATCAAAACAGGAATCTATAGTCCCTGCAGTGTTTTCTGGGTTTGCGCAAAGGTGTCACTGGGATGTGCCCAGAAACCCAAAACTTACTGTAGTCCAAAAGCCCTGAGAATGAAGCTTATTTTAGCTGCTTGGATCCAGGATTTAGTGTTTTCGTTCTTGACCCCCATCTCATAAACATAGGTGAAGGTCAGAACGTACTGTAGACACACAAGTCTTTCTTTCCCATGACACCCTGCCATTAATTGTGAACAAGAAAAGATGTTGGTGTTTGAGAGCAACTTATAACAGCTTTATACTTGGCTATGAACAGTTTCAGTACATGTCTGGTACACCCTATGCAAGAACCGACATAGAATAGGCGGGTTAAAGTTGACCCACCTCTTTCATGCCCATGAGCCACAAAGGGAGGTTGCAACAGAGCCAAGTTAGAAAGCAGATATAAAATGAGGGGCACATTTTTGCAGGACAAAAGTAGCATGATTGATTGTTTTGTTAAAGGTTGAAGTGGCATAAAATGAAGCTCATTAGTGCAGTCTTACCATAGAGCTGTCTGGTGAAAAGGTCTATTATTTGATATGGGCCAGACCAGTTATCAATAAGGTATAAGCAAGAGAATATTCCTCTTTTGGTGTTGGCTTTAGGTTTCTATATGTATACAGCTTTTACATGTATAAAAGAGCAGCTAAATTAATAACAGAAGGTATGAAAAGCCACGCTGTGAACTATGGCTGTCTACGCAAGACACCTATGACTCAGAAACAGGTGAGATAAATCTAATGAAAATATAAGCTAGTAACACCAGGTTATAGTAATGGTAGACTACTAACACTGGAAATGAACAGGATTTTGAATCTTACAACTCACTTTAACTTGAAAAATCTTTGCATCAGTTTGCTTTGGAGCTTTTGCTCTGAAATTTTTGACTTAATTCATCTCGGTTTAGCTCCAATCCATTCCGTCTTCAAAACCAGCCAAAGATAGCACTGTTTGGTTAGTGAATGCAAGCTGTAGCACACAGGGGGTCATTCATGCAACACAATGACAGCCTCTGACATGTCGGCACGCCTGTAAAGCAGTCGGTCCATCTGTGCTTGGCCTAGATTTAGGGTTATGTGGTGCATTTCCAAACCCCATTCTCAAAGGGGACAGACAGAGGCGCTGAGTGTGTCTCTGTCTGGTCTGTCACTGGATAAATATAGCCATGACATTCAACCAGACCGTAGTTCAGTTTGTCAATTCATTTTGGGAGGCACAGCATAATTAAATGCCCCAGTAGGGAATAAACTCTCAAAACAGTCTGAATTTAAAAAAAAAAATCAGGAGAGTTGCACGATTGTGGTAGCTTGCAAAATGAAATACACACTGCAGAAGGAACATATGCGTAGTTTGCATTTACTTAGACAGCGCAGGCATGAACATGCCTTGAGTCAACATGCTAATTGTTGTACTCAGAACGAAAAGAAAAAAAATCTGGCATCCTTTAACTGCAAGGCATACCTCACTCACAGCTCCAAGGTGTCAGCTTAAACAAGTATGTAATGGTTACCAGCAAATTTGGCACAAGAAAAAAGGGAAATCTCTGCCATTTGAAGTTTTATGGCAGCGGTAACAATAATGAATTGTGTGTGTGTGAGGACAAATTAGACACCTGACAGGAAAACTGCTACTTTGTGAGGGGGAGGAGGTACAGAGTGCGAAGGCCAGGGTATCCTCTAACACATTTTACTGGGTGTACATGTATAGTCCTTGCTCCACTTACACATTACAAATGGAGAATGCACTGGTGTGCAGTCTTGCTGTAGGTGCATCTTACTTGTTTTTCTGTGTACTGCGGTGACATTTTCAAATGTGCATTTGCTGAATAAGTTTTCTTTGTTTGCACTTCAATAAACATCTACAAAAGAATATGTTAATGTTGGATGTAAGTCGTTCTTGTGCCATAAGATGTTACAGTAATAAAATATCACCATATTTCTCTTCAAAATTAAGTCTGGGTCCCAAAGTGGTCTCCAATTGCTTTTAGCAGGTGACTTTGTTTGGTGACACTTGTTCATATGAGCCTTGGAAATGAAGGTGAGAGCAAACATTTTATTTATGTTTGGGACTCTTATGAAAGGAAGTGGTTCTTGGTAAAAACAGTAATAATAATGTAAAACAAAACATAAAATTCATGTACACGCTTATGATGGAGTGGAACTGTCAGGAATTTTATCTAGATGCGGCAGGGACTCAAACACAGACATGACGAGACGAGACACCAGGCTGATACAAACGAGCAGGAGGGAGACATCAGGGGTAGACAGCTGAGAAGACGTCAATGATCCAATGGGGAGTGGGAGGATGTGAAGGGTTTGAAAAAAAGGGAGGGAAGGAGGATCAGGTGAGATGGATTGGAGACAGGTGTAGACACTGATTAGACGGGGTGAGCAGGATGGAGTGTTGATGGTTCTGACAGGAACACTGTGAATTTCACACTATGGATCACAGTTTATACAGAATGGAATCACATTATCTATTTGTGAAAATCCCAAAAGGTAGCATTTTCAATGCTTAGTGGGCATTGGGAGCACCTTAGAACTGGACAAGCATACAAATGGCAATACCAGCATTAAAAGGTGAAGTAGAACAGAAGCCATGGGAAAGCCTGACGATTTCAGCAAGTATGATAATGGTCAAATTACTAAATTGTGACGGCTTGATTGTCAGTGCATCGCCAAAACTGCAGATCTTGTGGGGTGTTCATGGTCTGCATTTGTAACTGTCTATCAAAAGTGGTCCAAGGAAGGAACTGTGGTGCACCGGGTAAGGCACATTGATGCCCGCGGGGAGTGAAGGCTGGCCTATGTGGCCTGATCCAACAGACAAGCTGCTGTAACTTAAGAAATTAATGCTGGTTCTGATAGAAAAGTCTCACAAATGACTTTATAAACTTGACCAAATCCCCTAGATCTCGATGAAATTTAGCTTTTGTTTGATGTGCTGGACAAACTATATTTTTTATCTATGTAGGCCCCTCTATGTATCTTTTTGGACCTAAAGCAATTTCTGCTGACATCTTGGTGCCAGTACCCACACCACACCTCCTGATTTTTCCTCCTGAGGGCCTCAAAAAATCAGAGATGTTTTGGCTGCCTATGAGGGACCAAGACTCCGGATCAGAGTGAATGAACATTTTAGACCTCTGTGTAATTATTCTGCTCTGATTACAGATTCTTTAAAACAGTTTAGAATTTGTGATATAACCAAAATCGTGTCTTGTCTCATCTTCATAAAGCCAATATTTGTTTTCTAGTTGGATTTATTACTACACCTCTATTCAATATTTCACATTTTAGAAAATGTAAAGGATCAAAGTCATGAAAAACTGGTTTTATCTTCATGTCATGTATCTAGAAGCAGTCCAGTTCACTAATTCAGTTACGGGCTACTCCGCAGGGGATTCATAAGCATTTAAATCAATCTAGGTATCTAACCTTTCTGCTTCTGCATAAATTGTTCCAAAACCAAATCCTGTCACTGGCAAGCTTGCAGTGTAATAATGTGCATACAACTGTCAGAGTGCTCAAAAGAAGAATGTAGGTTAGTGTGTTCACCTGAGGGCAGGGCAGCCTCCCTGTGCCTGCTGCTGTTGCTTGTATAAGCTGTGATCTGAATGAGTGCGTAACATGTAAGGTGAGCGGTCTGGGCTGGATTGATGCGGCTGAGTAGGGCATGAATAATGGAAGGTGAAGCACAGTGAACAAGGCTGTAAAAAAGCAACCGATGTCAGTGCTTTTGAGGATGCCCTGTTGTTTCCAAGTCCTGTTAAAGAAAATAAATGATCCCTTTATGACATTCAAACACTGCTGCTGATTTGAACTACTTGGCTTATGAATCACTGATGATTTGCATTTGCTTTGAAAAGTGTACACTGGTGTGTCATTGTTGGTAAAGAAACCATAGTTACAGTGTGCAGTATGAGTCATAGTATTGCTGTTGTATGTTTGTCCAGCTTAGGCGAACACCAGACAGGGATATCCCTGGGAAGCTGGGCACTCCTTGGACCAACTTCGACTATGAACTTAACATCTTAACTCAATCTTTGTTTATCCCAGGCAGATTAACCGATCACACCCTCCACACTCACTGTTACAGCACAAGCTCACACTTGGAAGTTACGACAGACCATTACGTTTGGATGCCAAAAAAAGCTGGAAAAACTGAGGAACCATGTGAAATATTGAGGGCAATTATATTTCACTGTGGTATTAATCCCAAAATCTTTTGGGAGGATTCTCCAGTGCAGTCTAGACATAGTTACTTTGGACTTCAGACAGAAGCTGTGTTGATGTTTGATTTTTGACCTCAGAAAAACTTGTTCATGCATCCATATACATAACATATTTAAAGTGCATGCAAGCCTACATGTCATCAGTTCTCACCAATTTCTTATAAATAAACATAAAATATGAATATTTCCTTTTCTGTATTTTATGAAGACTGCTTTTGGTCAAATTGCACCTTCAACAGTTCACACCCCGACATCGGCCTGAACCACTTCCATTCAGCACCAGTAAATAGACTATTTCGTACCCATAAAAATAACAACCCTTTCCTTTATTTCTCTTGGTGACTTAAAACTAAATAAAACCATTTTCATTAAACTACAGAAATTTAATTTACAACTGGATTAAGTTGTACTGTGTATGAGATCCACTGTGGTTCGGATCCCAGTCAGGCCCAGTTATTCTGAATTGTTACAGGTTATTACACCTGTTTAAACAAAAATTGCATTAGGCTGGTAATTCAAAACAATTAAAAATCCAAATTTTTAAAACGGTTTAGGGGTGCCCTTCTTTATATTTTTAGATGAATTTTAACAAATGAGGCCAATTAATAACATGTTTTGTGCAAATTAAGTGTAGAGCCTATTTTATCTATACCATGTGTTTCATGACTGTAATCCCTCCCGCAGTCCTGGTTTGGTGTTCAGGCAGAGTAAATGTGGACAGGCTGACCCCATCGGCACAGCGCATGAGTTGGAAGGACAGGAGGGTCAATGTGACCACACTGGGACTGCGCATAGCATAGCTGTAAATACAGGCCGGAAGATGCAAACATCGCTGGGTCCGTGTGACCCCAACAGGAGAGCGGAAGGGATAGCTGTAAATAAAGGTCGGGAGGATTTGTTGTGTTCCGTGATCTGGTACTTGTGATTAGAGTGAACGTTAGGTTGGACTTTAGCCTATAACACACACACACCACATGACATCGTGGCACCATGCGCTGGCAGCCCTCTGGAGGAGTTGTCGCATTCCGTGATCTGGTACTTGTGATTAGATCGAAACGGAGGTGGACTTGACAGTATACTAGAGACTGGGGGTCACATGGACCCCTCAGTGAGAGTGGAAGGGTTAATAAACAGCATACTTCCTTAAGTCGAAGATGAATGCAGAATTATGCACAGTCACTATAAAAAAGCTAGTTGTGTATTTCGCACCTGGAATCCAATTCTGGGTCATATACGGGAATTCTCGCTTCTTTTAGAAAACATCTTAAACTATGTCGCCTAGAATGCCAAAAATGTCAACATGACTGTATTTAAACTATTACGGTTTTATAGTCTTTTATACACAGTTTACTTAGCAGTATTGCATTTGCTTCATATTAATTAGGTACTCAAGGGACTGACTTACAGTAGACAACAAAAAAAGAGGGTTAGAGAATACCCGGAGGTGAATAGGTTAACAATGTGGTCACTATGAATCGTTTCTTGATAAGAAACCAAAAAAGTTGGATATAAAAGTGCAAATGTACAAGATTGTGAAGGGCTGAAATCCACTGATGAGCAGGAGTTAATGTACGGTGAACTAGTTATCCCGCTTTCACCAATCACTCTTTTATGCTTGTTACAAAAGAATGACATTACTTAACACAAAGAATTAGAATACATCAGACCAGGCTATTGTGTTTTGGTTTACTCCACACTAAGCTAATGCTTTTATACAGAGCACTATAAACCACATCGAGGTGTTAAATTGATCAGTTAGTTAAGTTTCCATTTATAAAGGTATGACAATTATTGTATTTGTATTTAGGTGTAATGTTGTCAACAATAACTCCACAGAGAAGGTCACATGTGACTATTTGGTCTGCATCAGTTATCATAACCTATGCCTACTCCACAACGGTGTTTGTTGCCATATCAGAATGTGGATTGTGTCATATTGACATTCAACAGGACTCACTGTGGCCACTTGTCAACAGTGGAAGATTCTTTGGAGGGCGAAGATGAGAAGTGACACAAGAACATGTCAGGGTGGGGCTTTGATGTTACCATTTTCCAACCAAACAGTGACAGGCTTGATTTATGTCCCCCCAACAGACGCCTGTTCTGCCAGTTATGCTGAAAATAAAATAGATATGTCTATGATGTCTTCGCTCTTTTGACTTTCATCACCTTCTTTGCTATGTAAATCATCTGTTCTTTCTGGCTCCTATACCCTTGTCACTCTCTCCTCTGGAACACTTTGTGCTTTAGCTAGTTGATATCATTCCCTTGAGGGCACAAGAGGTAGCATGGACATGCCACAGCAGTACATTGTCTTCCCCATATCACAATTCAAATGCTTGACATTGTTCTTTAACTGTTTAAAATTCAAGGGGTTTGGGTTGAGTAATTTATGGATTGTCATAGATTGGGAAAGCTGTTGCATGGTAGGTCACAGCTGTTGTCTCTTCTGTAATTAAGGTCCGTGGGAACACAAATTTGACAAACTGACACGAATAGCAAAAGTATTTTTTAATGAGTTAAAAGCTACATCAGTCATTTATTTTTTGTCAACAGCTATTGAAATATGCATGTAAACTGTAAGAAGTTTCATGAAAGTTTACCCTCGTGGAATTATTTTTATTACCAAAACCTGTTGTAGTTTGTTTTAGATCAGGTGTGAAGCACTTTCATTTTGTATTTGAACATCAATTCAGTCAAAATTCTTACTTTTAGGTGAATACATTTTCCAAATAATCAAATTATTATATTTTAATATATTACTTCAACTTACTACTAAGTTATATTAATTCTGACTAAACATTAGACCTCCCTCAACATCACATTGTAACATTTTAAGAAAAGGGGATAGTCAAATGGTTTATTATTCCCGAATACAATGCTCAGTTTAATCACCAGTTTTTTTGGTTGAATACTATTCTCAGATCATTTTTGGAACTTCTATACATCTATCCATAGTCTACTGCTATCCCAGACTGCCCTAAAAATATCCAAACAGTTGCAAACTGAGTGCAGACTCAAATTTTAAAGACCTGTACAGCCAAGATTAAATGAAAGATCTTCTTTCTATAATTGGTACCTGTGAGATCTGTAAGAACTAGAATCCAGTAAGTCCAGTAAGTACCAATATTTCCAAATATACAAGTCTGCGTGACACTATAAAGAGAAGACTTTCCACTGTATGTGACAGACTCTGGCAGATCACAGTTTTAGAAAATGGCCAAATTCCTGAGTGTTTTATGCTTTATAACTTGAGTGCAGATTAAACCCTTGACTTCAATCAAAGGTTTGATCTTATTGGATTCCTACAACACCTTGGCAGTGGAAACAAGGTTAACTTTAGATATCAAAAGGATTGTAATCATAGCAGCCCTTTGTAATTTGGTCACTTTGTAATTTTTTGGGGTATGAAATAGAACCCTGTGCCACGGGGATGTTTCATACCGATCATCAAACAATCCATACCCACCAGGGAGAAGTTTTGTACTGAATTTGACAATGAAGGATTTAAAGTAATTAGTGTAAAATAAAGGGTGAAGGGACTCAGTCAAAGAACACAACCACAATAGGGCGTAAAACCAGATAACAGGAAAATAATCCATAATTACATTACATCATATTTCCGATTTGAGCACTTTTACATCCATCTCCATACCTCAGGAGAATACTAATACAATAAAAAAATATACCAATGTGCAACGGTTTAGATATAGAACATAATGTGGACAAATTCTCAGAAGACATCTCAGTCTTCTACCGTGGCATGTTAGACAATCTAAAGTGTGTCCAATTTTCTGTCTTTCATTGGATCTTTTCCTAAATTTCCAAATGGAAAGGTATATTTAAATCTTACTTGAAAGTAACTAATCCCCATTCCTAGAAAATAAGGGGTACAATTTACATGTGACACAAAGCCAAACTCCTGGCTTCACCCCTGAATGAGGCGTGGGAAAGGTTCAAAGTGAAAATTAGAACTAAGAGAGTACCTGTCAGTTATCAGGTGTCACAAGTTGGCCAAAGGCAAAACAATGTTGTGTAATCCCGCCAGCATATGAAGACCAAACTATACCTTGGAAAAGTTATTTCTGTTTGATCTCAGAAGTATGCTATTAATTCTGTTTTAGGGTTAGTGTTAGTTTTATTAAGTTGCTTGGAAAGCTTTAGGTCTACCATTCAGATCATGATTTGCAGCACTAATAGAGTAGTGAAACGTTCACATTTTGTATTTTGAAATGCATTAACCACAGTGTTACGTTACCTCTTTTTGTTAACAACCCCTTTTAATGCCTGAACCCATAAAATGTGTACCAGTTTAATGTTACTGATTAACAGTAAGGCAAGGCGAGGCGAGGCGAGGCAAGGCGAGGCGAGGCATGGCAACTTTTTTTGCATATTACACTATCAATAACAAGGCAATTCAAGGTACTTTGGGTGGTTAGGGGGGAAAATTAAAACAGCGAAAGCATAAAAAACAATATTAGAGACACATAACATATGACACATCAAAACATATAATTAATTACACCCATAACTATGTCATGAATATTTAAATATTGGAGACTAACTTTCTTTGTGCCACCCAATCAATCAATCAATCCATCCATCCATCCATCCATCCATCCATCCATCCATCCATCCATCCATCCATCCATTCATCCATCCATCCATCCATCCATCCATCCATCCATCCATCCATCCATCCATCCATCCATCCATCCATCCATCCATCCATCAAACTTTATTAATAAAGCACTTTTCATTTAAAGATTCCAACTCAAAGTGCTTTACAGATTAAAAATGACCCCACATAAATCACATTCCCATCCCTCCCCCACAGGTTTAAAAGCATGATCACGTTTATAACAGGTTAAAATATAAAAATAAATTGTGGCTAAATATGATAAGACTAAGTAGTGAAACACTGATAAAATATAAGCAAGTAAAACATGCAGAGCAGAACAGACTATCATTATAAGTTAAAAGCTAGGCTAAAAAGGTGAGTCTTGAGCTTGCTCTTAAAAACAAGAATGTTTCTCTGCGGCCCTGAGGTCGTCCGGCAGCCTGTTCCAGAGGTGAGGGCCATAGTAATGGAAAGACGTGTCACCGTGAATGCTTGTCCAGACTTTAGGGATGACAAGGAGACAGACGGCTGCCAGAGGAGCACAGAGACCGTGAAGGTTCATATGGTAAAAGCTGTTTTGAAAGATAGTCCAAGGCCATTAAGGCACTTAAAAACCATTAAAAGAAACTTAAAATTGATCCTAAAACATACGGGGAGCCAATGCAAGGAATTTAAGACGGGTGTAGTGTACTCCCGCCTCCTTGTCTTCGTCAGGACACACGCTGCTGAATTTTGTAGGAGTTGTAAACCTGAGATACTCTTTATGGGAAGACCAGAAAGCAGGGGGTTACAGTAATCAATTCTACTGGTGATAAAAGCATGCATTAGTGTCTCCCTGTTGGCCCGAGAGAGAATGGGGCGGACTCTGGCAATGTTCTTTAGATGATAAAAACCTGTTTTTGTGATATTTTCTATGTGAGGGATAAAAGTCAGCTCAGAGTCAAAAATCACGCCCAGATTATTTACTTGTAAAGAAGGATTAAAATACAGTGATTATGGTTTTGGTAATAATTTCTCTCTCTGAGCGTCAAGGCCGATGACAAAAATTTCAGTTTTATCCTGGTTGAGCTGGAGAAAGTTTTCTGCCATCCAGGATTCGATGTCTAAAATGCAGTCGATAAGTGCGTCCATTGGCCGTGTGTCATTGGGAGGCATGGAGATGTACACCTGTGTATCGTCAGCATAACCCCAGGCTCACATGTGAACAGGTATTCAAGGATTATGAAAACCATCTGCTGATGGGAGCAAAGACACACAATTAAATAAACCATTCAACAGTAAGAGCATTTAACTGTCAGTCATTCACGTCCAGATGATCACCTCTCAGCCATTTGCGATGCTACTCGGAATATCCACACCTTCGAACATGAACTTCGTGTCAACCCTGTCATGACAGCAACAGCAGAGTGCACAAAAAGATAACTGGTATAGACAAAATGTGTGTTTGTGTGTGCTTCAGGGGCAAGAGAGGGGAAGGAAGGTGTTTCCATATTCAATCATGTTTTGACACCAGAGACAATTGAGGTAATACTCAATGCACATCTAGAGTCATAGATTCCAGGTAACGACTATAGAAACTGCAGGGAGCAGTTTTATGATGTGAAAATATATTTTTTGAAAATTAACTGCAAGACCTAGTTGTTTTTACTGAAAGATGAAAAATATTATGCTCTTATCTTTTTGTTGTAACACAATAATAGTATCAAATAAAGGGATTGAATGTACAGAGGACAGTACTTGTACAGGTACATATGGTTATGTCAATGCATTTGTTGTTGTGCTTTAAGTAATATACAAAGACAAGATAGCATATAATTGTAGAGTAGAAAGAAAACAATATTGGGTTTAATTTTTTTTATTTTCTTTATGGAAATCTGAAAAACATGGCATGCATAGTAGCAGAGAATTTATCTTGTATTTCCACAAAACTGGGACGTATATAGGTGCGAGCCATAGTTGAAGAGAAGCCATTAGAAAGCTTGTTTACAGTTTGCCATAGTGGTCGCAGCATCATGTTGTGGCAAAGCTTTTTGTCAGATGGGACAGCAAAGCTGGTAAGACTTGATGTATGAAGCTAAATACGGGGTATTAGTGGAAGAAAACCTGTGAAAGATTTAGCTAGCGATGCAATGACTGTCATTTTTGTTCTGCGTTTCTTCCTAAATCCGACAGAGAACTGGGGTAAGACTTCAAGATTAATCTTCACAGACCTTCTTCCTCCCGTTTGAATGAGCTTGAGCTGCTTCACAAAAAATAATTAGCTCTTGCAGCCCACAGGTATAATTGCAACAAAAGGTGGTTCTGCACTGTATTGGACCTAGGGCAGCTGAACACAAATGCACCTTTTAGAGTTTCTTAATTTTTTCAAAAATTTTGTATCTTTTAATTTCTACTAATATGAGTAAGTCTATTACTTAAGGTCCAAGAGGAGAGCCCTGAAGTTTGTTGTTTTCTCAAACTGTGAAAAAGTTCAATGGAGTGCTTACTCAAGGCACTGTGCATTATGTAACCTACCACCATTTCACCTATACTAATGAATTTACAACATAAGGAATTTGCTCATCTACACATCTTCAGATCTCTCCATCACTTCATTGTTCTGCACTTTGTTATATATTTTGGCTTAAGTATGCGTGATATTTTGTTTTATCTGAAAACAAATTTTCATAACAAGTCAGCAGGTAAATAAAAGGGTGATCTAAGGAATTACAAAACAGTCTAAAAAGTGAAAGATGACACTTTGTAAATGGTGTGGTTACAAGACGAGAAACGGTATACATTTTCACTGAATCTATACCTAAACATTTGTTTAGCCTAATGGGCGAGGGATTGCGTAAACAAAAGATTTTAAGCTTGTTTTTAACCTCTTTGCTTTTTTTCCCCCTGGTGACACAACCCTCAGTGAATCAGCCAGAAGTTAAGCAATATATCTCCAGTAAAAGGAAGTAAACATTCATGCAATGCTTCACTTTTCCGGTACAAAACAAATGAGAAATGCAAGTTTTGCAACTTATTCAAATAAAACCTCTCAACTCAGAAAATGAACTGCATGTGGTAGTTTGATATTGTCTCTGTTACAGAACATGATACGAGTTCAAATTTGTGCAAAATCACTTGGTCTCAAATAAATAAGTAATTTGTTTCTAAAAAACTGGCAATTCTCTTTTGTTAGCCAACTGAAAACAATTTCCATAGAAGTAAAAGCTCAACAATACAATACTCCACCTGAAAAGAAGCAAAATTGAGAACTGCATTGCAGGATCTAAACCTGGTAAATAGACAGCACACCAGTTTCAGATGGGAACAGAGCTTTCCAGTGGAATCTGATTGTTTGTAACTGCTCAGACATTATGGGGCCTATTACTCCTTCCATGGACTTTGATACAAAACCTAAAGCCACAGTATACGAAAATGAAAAAATACAAGTTGAAAAGATACGTCTATTCTTTAGATACTTGTCAAATAAAACTATTCTAATTATAATAACAATCCTGGGTACCCTGCCTAAATTGCAGGAGCTTCTAAGGAAGGAAAAAGTTCACACTTTGACCAAGAATATCATCTGACCTAACTCCAATCGAAATCGCAAATGTGAAAAGTCTTTAGGATGTTTTTGAAACTGCAAAACAACACAACGCCACCAACAGAAAGCAGCAGAAAAATGTTTCTGAAGAATGTGGCCAATTTGGCCGACCGTGTCCTCCATGTCAGGGGGAATGGAAAGTTTAAACGATTTACTGCCACTGTAGAGATATAAACCGTAATTTTTTTAACCTAATGTAGCACCGGGTAAATTATTCTGCGCCAAAATACAGTTATAGGGTTTTCATTTCACACAAATTCTCTTTCACAAATTTGCTTTCACACAACTCTGGTTGTGCCACCCTTGACTGCAACAACTGCCATCAGGTTTTTCTTCTTTTTCTCATCACTGTGAAAGGTCCAGTTGTTGTGGCAGAATTGTCTTCATTTAGCCACATTTGAAGATTGTTGAGCATAAATGGCCTTCCTTAGGTCCTGCGACTGCATCACAATCAGATTTAAGACCAGAATTTAACCAGGCCATTCCAAGACCTTTATTTAATTTCTCTTATAGCCCTTGAGAGGTGAACTTGATGTTTGACTTTCTGAATCATGTGAGTAACAAAATCATTCATAGATGTACAGTATATTTCCCATAAGTTTACCTTTTATCTTTTTGTGTCGCTTTTTTATGCATCTTCGGTTTAAGGTCAACTCGATGGTATTTGTGCTAACACGGTCCAGAAAATGTTGTTTATCTCAATCAAGTTTTCATTCAATAAAAAAACTATTTCTAAACATTGTAAAGCTGTTTTTGAAAAGTGAGGTAAGAACAGGTCGGCAGGAAGATGTTTGTTGATGTCTAAATGTGGTTGAATGGTAGTTGGGGGACAATCTGAGGGATCTGATCAGGCCTGAATTTTAGCGTCTTTGTTTAGTCTAAATTTGGACATACTGACTAAAAAAGTGACATTTTTTGCAAATTCTTCTAGGTTCGAATAAGATAAAAACTTGCCGATCTGAAAAAAGAGGTCCATGGACGTCGGCTGTTTGGAAGGTTGTTTTGAACCGTATTAAATGCAGTTGCTGTTTGCTGCTTTAAACCTAGCCAGACATGCCTGAGGGTATTGGACCTTGCCAGGGTCTCTTTCCTCCTGCTGTTCCCACTAGTCTGGTGTAATAGAGGGGGTGGCCTACCCTCTGTGGATGAAGAAACCCAAACCTCAACAGGCCCTTTTGTACCGCAGCTTCAAAAGGAGCAGCGGAACGGCAGGGGCTTTGATCATTGGACTAACACAAGAGGGGAAAGGGGTTGGTTTTGGGAATGGGGAGGAGTAGACACCCCTGCTCATGAGCTAATAAAAAGACACCAATGCACAGGTGCAGAAAATTTAGGAAAAAGTGCAGACCTATTGTGCATACACAGACATTTATAGTCTCATGTATGCATTGTCACATGAGTGACAAATGATGATTGCCTCTTTCATGCCCACCTGTGTTTGTACCTGAGGGCAAAGTCACACAATTATTCTGTGTTCTGGTTGCAGCTTTGTGGTCTAATGTTTCACTATGAATGCCTCTGAAGACTAAATGGATTTACCTCTGCAGGAATTTATGAGTTTGCCCTGATCTATGCCAAACTGTGTGTGTACACAACCATTCATGCTGAAAGTTAAACCAATGAGCAAGATCTTTTCACCAGACATAACAAATTATGTTTAGTGGTTGCAAGCTACAGCATTTTCATATGTTTTTTAAAAAAAAGCGTTACTGTAAATCCATCCTATTAAAGCAATACTTTACCCCCACTTATCCCTAGGGAGGCTGAAGCGATTTTATCATGGGAACAGCTTTTTGATATAATTTGTGAGTTATTGGCAAACTGTTACATCTTAAGTAATATTACAACCTCCAACTTGAATAAAAATGCTGTGATATCAGTGCCATTGTCATATGTTACATTTTCCTCAGAGCTTTTTGATTGCAGAATGAAAGTTCTCTTGTTCACCAAAGTAAAACAGAAAGTGGTGTTTTCAAATGTAACGTTTAGTAGCTAAACTTGAGAACTTGATAAATCAATGGTCAAATCGTACGATTTTATGAGTTAACACACTATGCCCAGGGAACCATAGTAAGAACCATTTTCCACAAATGGAGAAAACATGAAAGAATGAAAGTGTGACGTCTGGGGCTACTTGATTTTTTCAGAGGCTGGATGCCTTGCCGTAATTGATGGAGGCATGAATTCTACTCTTTACCAGCAAATCCTGAGGGAGAATGTCTAACCGTCAGTTTGTGACCTTAAACTCAAGTCCACTTGAGTTGATCAGCAAGACAATGATCCAAAACACACCACCAGATGCACCACTGAAAGGCCAACCCCCCCCAGAAAATTATTGTTTTTCAGGGACCATGTCAATATACAAGCTTAAATTTGACTGAGATACTGTAATGTGGCCTTAAGCAGGTCGTTCATGCTCTGAAAACCCTCCAATGTGGCTAAAATAAAACAATTCTGCAAAGATGAGTGGGTCAGAATCCTGAAAGTCTGGAAGTTATATCAATTGTTTAACGGCAGTTAGCTGCCGAGATTGGTATGGTTACTTTATTGGGTTAGGATGGAATTACTTAAAATACATTTGTAATTTTCTATTCACTTAGGTTATCCCGGTCTGACATTAGGCAAGGCAAGGCAAGCCGAGGCAATTATTTTTTGTATAGCACTCTTTCAACAACAAGGTAATTCAAGGTGCTTAAAATTTAAATGTATTTGATGATCTAAAACATTTAAGTGAGACAAAAAACCAAAAACAGAAGACATCTGTAAGTGGGCACTTTTTTATATGGTAAATGGCCTGTACTTGTATAGCGCTTTATCTAGTCCTGAGGACCCCAAAGCACTTCATCCTACATTCAGTCTTTCACCCACTGGTGACGGTAAGCTACATTGTAGCCCATGGGGCACACTGACAGAAGCGAGGCTGCCGAACACTGGGCCACCGGGCCTTCTGACCACCACCAGTGGGGGTTCAAACCAGCAACTCTCCGGTTACAGGACAAGCTCCAACCTCCTGAACTACGGTCGCCCACATTACTTTTGACTTTTTCTTACTAAGTGATTACAATCTATTCTATTCTGTATTATCCAGTGATTTAGTGATGGATGTTTCAGTAAGTCATCAGATCCCAGTACGCTTTTTATGTCTGATTACCTTCTGTCTTTATTGATTTTGTGGACCTTCCCTGGAAATCTCTTTTTGGTATTTTAATTTTTCAACTGCCCACAAAGACCCAACCTCCCCTGGCCCTTTTCAGCATGCCGAGCTAATCCGTGCTCAGATGTGCACCGTTTTATGTTACTGTGTGCACCAGCTAATAGGAAAGAAGTGACCAGCACAGCAGTGTGCAATCACAACAGGTCTTAATCAGGTGGGGGTGCGTAGATACTCCAAACACAACAAGGTGAAAGAATGTTAAAAATTGCAAAAGTTTTCCCTGTAGTTTTCCACAGACAAAAGGGCAAAAGGACTTCTGTAAAGACAAAGAATGTCAACAGTCTGCTGGCTTCCTGAAACCCTACAACTGACAGGATCAAAAGAATGCTCTGTTAATGATTTCACCGCTCAAACAACGAGGCAAAAAATACCTACAGACAAATAAAAGATTGTACTTCAAAATGTAAGCGTCCACTGATGGCATGTGGCGGGGTTCCCAGTGGAAAAAGATCACAGGGAGAAAGCTGGACATCCACAAACATGCTGGTGGTCGCCTTGCAGCAGAATGGTCAAACAACGGAAAGTCAAAGCCTGTCTTCATCGGGGGTTAATTCTCTTCACTGATAAGAGGTCAAAGAGTGGATCAGCACCAAAATTAGCAAGGCGATAAGAGGTTAGAAATGGTTAAGACTTGCAGTGGTTTGCAAAAATATGAATTCCCTAATATTTTTTTTAATTTCTTTCAAATTAAAACTACAAACTTTACTTTAAATGCAAATAGAGTAGCTTAGTGCATATCTGTAAAGTGTAAGGGAAGATTTTTTTGTCAAACAAGTCTGAAAGAAAGTTGAAGCAGGATAAGGTTATAAAACAATGTGCCGAGTTCTGAAGAATCATTTCAGTATAAACAAGAAAACTAAACTGACCAGGTGAGGACAGCAGTATTCAGAGAAGAAACTGTTTAGCAGCTGCAGAGATCCACAGCTCAGGTGAGAGAAATAATCACATCACAATTATTTATCATTGCAATCAACAAATCTCACCTTCTTGGATGAGTGGCAAGAGGAAGGTCATTCTTGAAAGAAAGTCATAAGAAGACCCAATTAAACCTAACTGTAATTAATGTAGGGGACACAAGAAATACATGCAAAATCAGAGCAGATGAGACCAAAATGAAACTTTGTGGAGTAAATCTAGAGTTAGTGGAGGAAAGGCATTACATTATCCTGAACAAATCAGCCCCACAGTTAAACATTGTGATGCCAGTGTGATGCTACAGGCTTGAATTTTTTTGTTGACCCTAGGTTATTGGACGAGGGATGGAGCTAAATACAAGACCATGCTTAAAAAAAGCTGTTAAAGGCCTGAGACCGAGACTGAGGTTCACCTTTCTGGAGAACAACAACCCAAACATTCAGTCAGAGCTGCAATGGAATAATATAGATCAAAGAACATTCATGCCTTAAACTGGTCCAGTTGAACTCTAGACCTAAATCCAGTTAGGAAATATGTGGTGAAATTTAAAAATAGATGTTCATAGATACTCTCCATCAAATCTGGATGATCTCGAGCTACTTTCCAAAGAAGAATGGGGCAAAATATTAATGCTTCAAAAGACTTGCAGTTGTAACTGCTGTGTAAAATGGTTCTGCAACACATTGTATAGAATAAAAATGCTATGCACACATTTCATCTTTGAGTTTGTAAATAAATTAAAAAAATTCCATCATTTTTCTTACACTTAGCAATTATAAACTTGTTTGTATTGGTCTAAGACAAGAAATCGCTACAGAAATCAATTAAAGCTTGCGGTTGTAGCCTAATAAAATGTCACATTCTTGAATTTCCCCCTACATCAAGGCTGGCTCCAGACTTCACAACACGCTGTGCGCTGTTTTGAAACTGCCTGTTTGAAATCGAAAACGATGCAGAAGAATGTGACTTGGGGACTGTTTGCACACAAGCTCGGAGTAGACGAAGGACAAATCCGACCAATGAGAAGTCAAGGTGTTTTCCTTGTTGTCGAAAGTTTACGATAACTGCAATCATAGTTTCCTAATCAGCTGACAGACATGGCAGCCTTTGGAAACAGTTGGCCCCAGTCAGTCAGTGTGGTTATACCCCTGTGCAATTGTGTGTGTGTGCGTGTGTGTGCGTGTGCGTGTGTAGGTGTGTGTGTGGAGTGTAGAGGCGTGTGTATTTAAGGCTCTTTGGAGCAACAAAGGCAGGGGTCTTGTTAATGAACCATACAGAACAAGAGAAAGAACATGCCCAGCACGCTTTGCCAATTACTCAAATTATGAATGACCAGGAGGGCTAGATGGATTCATATATAAAATAAAGCTCTTTGATGTTTATAGAAAACAACATTCAAATTATAGTGGGCATCCAGTTATAGATGCGACTGATTTTTATCAGGCACTATTCATTCACTCAAGCCTCATTTCCAGAGAAACTGTTCTATTTAACTTGCAAAAGCGTTTCCTTTTAATACAGTGAATGGCTGTATTACAAGAATCTTTGCCATTCAAATACTTGATTTTGTGCCATTTATATTCTAAAGAGCCACTGATGTTGGAGCTTTAGGTTGACTCGCTCTCACTGTGTTTATATATATATATATATATATATATATATATATATATATATATATATATATATATATATATATATATATATATATATATGCTTTAACAAATGTTTTATTTTGTTTGGCCTCAGCTCCAGGCACCACTTAAAAGCAACACATTTGGCTTCATGATTGTCTTTCTTTCTTTGTGTGCAGAAATTGGAAGGTGTTGATGAGGTGTTTTCCAAAAACATCTCACAAGACCTTTAAATTGAGGCATTGAATAGCAAATATAATCAATTCATCTTTGGAAGAGAAAAAAAAACACCACAGAACCGGTTTTATTAAATAAATATGCCCACGGGGTGTTAATCTTTTCTTCTTTTTTTCGCTTCCTGATTAGCTTTTATTAGTCATTTTCTGTTGTTTCCTGCTTGTCACATTCCAAGAAATCAATTCTTTGCTTTGTGTTTCCACCAGCATTCACATGATTACAGGGGTGGTAATGGTCATGTGACATGTTTCAAAACGTGTAGATAAAAAAAAAAAAAAAGCTTTTCATTTAGATCTCTGCTTTGCTTTGTTTTGGTTGATTCAAGATGCCGTCTTGCAGACCAATTCAAAGTTTTGGAATCTCACTGAAAATCCCAATTGTAACCTGTTATGACTGTTTTATAACTCAGTAGTGCCCCGAAATAAAATATTGATCATGTCACTTTAACAAAACAAGAAAAAGCATTTCTGCACACCAAAGACAAACTGCTTAAGATATCTTCAATGCCCCTTGAAAGATGGTGGAATGCCAGCCAAGAATGTAACCTTGGAGCACCGTAACTTTAAGTAATTTGTGTTTTCAGGCTCACTGTACATGCAATCAGCAAACTGGTGCTGCTCGTTGCAAGTCTGGAAAATGTTATATTGCATTTATTAAAAGTTTGTTAAATGCCAAAAAGATGAGTGAAAACATACTGTGCCGCTTGGAGTTACACCACCTTCCAGATAGTTGTCGAATTATTGGACCCAAATCCAAACAAGTTTGAAGCCCTGATTTTGAAATTCCTGTGAAGACCTTGATAAAATACAGCATGTAAAAAAATGGAGGCCTTGATCCAACATGGCCGACTTCTTGTTGAATTTAGGGCATACCTCCAAGAGCCCTTCTTGTCTTTGTTGGAAAAAATGTATCATGTACCAGGTTTTATGGTCTTAGGAGACACCATTTCAAGGGGCTTCAGCCTTCTCCATCACTATGGTCAATATGAATTTCATGAGTTTATGGTAATGTTTAGGCCCCCAAATATGCAATTAATTTGAAAAAAGAGAAGAAGTCAGAAACTGAATTATAATAAACATTTGCATTTCAATAGCCTTTCATTTTATTCTGTAAAGCACTTTGAGTTGCAACTCATGTATGAAAAGCCCTTTATAAATAAAGTTTAATTGATTGATCGAGAGGCTTTCTTTGATTGAGCCTAATTAATACAAATTCTAAGACTCGCAGGTACTTGCAGTAACAAGAAAAAGGGTAAGAAAAACCTGATTAAAACCTTGCTGCTTTAATGGGATTTTAGCTGGAAGATTAGCAGCTAGGTGTAGCTAATCAAATGCCTTTACCTCTATAAAAGGGACAGTTTGCGTTATTGGATTCGCAGTGTAGAGGTTTGTATTAGCACAGTGCCCAAAATGAAAGACATAAAAACCAAGTACAGTTTACCAGCACAAACAGCTTATGCTAACTGTTAAGCATGGTAGTAGATTGGTAAGGATTTGGACTGCCATGGAACATTGTTACCTTGTAGTCATTGATTTAAAAATCAACTCCTGTGTACACCAAAATAGTTCTGGCGTCAAATGTGAGGCCATCTGTCCAACTGCTCAGGCCTGGTTGAAATTAGGTCACCAACAGGAGAATGATCCCAAACACAGTAGCCAGATCTACAACAGAATGGCAGAAAAAGGAAAGAATCAGGGTGTTGCCCAGTTACAGTTCACGCCTCAATCCAAATTTAATACTGTGGTTGGACCTGAAGGTAACTGCACAGAAACAAATTCATTCAAAGCTGAACTGAAAGTTTGAAAAAGTGTACCAAATAGTTTGTTCTTCACTGTCCATGTACAGTTAGTATACATATGAAGGCTCAAGAAAATACTGCTGTCTAAATGTAAATTCATATTGTCAAATTTCCTTATATGAAAATTGTAAGGGGTTTTGATGCTTCTATATGTAGATGCAAAATGGTAAAGTGCATCATGCCCATGCATAATAAAAACATGTAACGACCCCAATCAAGACTCAAATTTTGGACTTGCTTACACTAAAGCAACAGTACAAACAACCATACCACTCTCTAACCTGGTAACAGATTTTTTTGACATCCCTATTTATTTCCCTTCTTTAACAACAATTTTTTTGTTTTTACTAGGGCCCCTTTTTACAAGCTAAGGTCACACACAATAAAAGAAGGTGGTTTAGAGGTAAGGAAAGAATGTGACAGAGCATGGAAGCTTTTTGTGTGAAACAGACTGCTACAGGAGTAGAAGAAGAAAGAAGGAAATAAAATAGCTTCTCACAGATTTCCTTTCCTTTGAAGAGGGGATTCCTCCCTCGTTTTTGAGGATGAAAATGATTAACACCTTCACCGTTGCCATGCCAACAGAGTCTCTAGGAGCATTCCTGTCCGCAATTGCCCACAGTTCAAGGGCTCTCTTTAATTACCAACAATCTATTTGCACTTCCATTTGTGAAAAAGCGACTGAATAATAATAATAAAAAAGAGGAGTATTTGGCAGTTATTTGCACTTATTTTACAAGATGGCACAAACCATTGGAAGGTCACACATATATTACAAGGCATGTGACAAACTGTTACTGAGAGACAACACCATGATATTTCTTGATACTTTACTAATAATCTTTATTTCACACCCAAAACTTCTTGTCCCAGTTCCAGTTTTAAAGTAGAATCATTTCCAGCATACTTGCATAATTTTGATTATAAAAAATACCCTTTAATTTTTTTTGCTTTTAATTTTTAACTTAACAACAGTATATCATATCTTATAATACAAATTGAAAATAAGTACAAAAAAGCTTTTTAGAAATGTCGAATTTATTTTCAAATTATCTTTACATAGTGTCAATTTATAGCACGTTATCTCAAACTTTCTCAAATTCATGTCCAAGTTTATCAAATTTAATTTTGTCCAAATTAAATTGAAATTAATCCAATCCACATCCAATCCAAACACATTTATATGGTCAGATTCATATCCAATTCAAATCCAATTAGATTTCAATTGTCATAAAACACAATCAAAGTCAGTAGATCATTTATTTCCAATTGGTGAAAAAGTCTGTAAGGACACCCAGTGGACTGAGTCTTGAGTCTTTAACATTGCAGCAGTCCCTCATCTGAAGCAAACAACGGGCAATGGGGGGAACAACTACTTTTTAACAGGTTGAAACCTCCAAGAGCACCAGGCCACACCTCAACCCCAGCCAGCTAGGGCAAAAAAGTATTTTCAATGGAAAATAAAAGAAAAAAAACAGCTCATGTGGGTAATGCACACTATAGTTCTATCAATGCCTCCGTCCAGGGGAGAGACACAGCATAATATTGAATTACCAGGCCAGGAGGGCTTTCTATTAAAATTAAACGCAAAGAGGATCCAGAGTTAATGGCAGCTATGGCCTTATCAATGGCTTCATTCAGGAACAAAGCACAGCTAAACACAGATCAATTGAGTAAGTAGTACTTTCTATCGGAAAGAAAAACAAAGTTTCAAAATCGTACACAGTTAATGCTAGATATTGCACCGTTGCTTTGTCAAGGAAATATACACTGTTAAACACAGATGCACTGAGGCAGAAGTACTTTTTATAGGTAAGAAAGACTGAGAATGAAAACAAAATCCCTGTCAGTGGCTTTATCCAGAAAACAGGCAGCTAAACACAGAAGCAGAAAGAAGAAGAAAAAAAAAACTACGAGTGCATAACAATGGCAGAACTATCTCTGACTCCGTCCAGGAAACAAAACAGTTAAACACAGATTCGCTTGGACAGGGTGTACTTTCTATGCTCAGAAAAACAAGGAGTACACAGAAATAATGGCAACAACAGTTCGCCACTTGATATGTACACGAAAAATACACGGCTAAACACAGCAGCACTGGCCAGGAGTACTTTCAGAGCAAACAGAGATAATGGTAGTAGTAACTGCTAATAACCCTGTCAAGGTAAATAAAGATGAGCAATCATACATCTAACCATTGTCTACACCCACTTACTCTTGCAGAGTCACAGATGGCTGGTGCCAATCGCAACGGTTATTGGGTGAAAGACAGGGTACACCCTGGACAGGTCAACAAGCAAAAATCCATCCATCCATTTTCCATACCCGCCCATCCTATGTAGGGTTGCGGGCCAGCTGGTGCCTATCTCCAGCGCTCATGGGGCGAGAGGCAGGGTACACCCTGGACAGGTCAACAAGCAATAATATTTTCATAAATCGTTTCAGTGATACAAAGCCATAACTTTAGATGTGGCTCACAAAAAGAACAAAGAAAACACATTTCCTTCCAAGACATGGGTTTTATTTACCATATTGGTTATTTCACATGCATTTGGTAGCGTATCTCTCAGTTTTTAAATATACAAGAATACATTTAGTCAAATCTCTTATGAACAACCAATGCAGCTGTAATATACCTACCAATCATCATAGCATATCAATAGCCCTCAGTTTAATCGGGTGAACTGCAATAAAGAGTTGTAATTTCAGTGTGACAACTTGGCAATTAAAACCAAAGACTCAAGTCTTGTATTTCAAACCGCTGATAAGGCCAAGACTATTGACTTGCAATTAGTTGGGCTTCTGTTAGGAGGCACTCCATCGCTGATGCTTTGTAATTAATTCTCAGTATCCTTCCAACTTACGTGTGTGCAAGTATAAGACAATGAGGTGTGTGACTTCAATGCACAGGGCCATTATGGTAATTAGTATCACTACAGAACACCAAAACACCCTGATGGAGAATTTTTGTAGCTCCTGAAATTTAGCAGAAGTTGTTTGTTTCTTCTTTGGATCCCCTCCTTTCTAAGAACACACCTTTAAATTAACCATATAAGAAAGGCGATTCAACTTTTTTGAGATATACCCCTAAGAAATTGGACTCCTATAAAGCACATTTAGCACAACATGGTTGCCCAAAGTCCTGTACAAGTAATAAGCACCCCCCAATCCTCTTACAACCTTATGACGGTGCTAACAGACAGACAGACAAACCCTGGTGAATGCATAACCTCCTTGGGAGAGGTAATAAAATAATAAAAGACTAAAATAAAACTTCAAGGAAAACAACTATAGTTTTAGTTTAACACGGAATGTGAGGTCCTGATAGCATTGGACTCACTTCTCTGTTCGCTTATTTGAATCATACATTTCAGTGTGAACGCTCAGCTGTAAAGGACTTGAGCATCAAAAGCCTGGCTGTTTTTTTGTGCTGGTGTCATGGGTGATGTGGCAGAGGGGTCTGCAGATGCTTTTCCTTCCTTTGTCATAACGTCACAACATCAGGGTCCATGGGTTAGGGTTCAGTTTCTGCACAATGTGACAGTGACATGTGGCTATAAGTACGCTCTTGAATAAGTAATGACGTGCAGAAAGAAGCATAGACACACTGTTAGCTTTATACATGTATGAACATAGGGAATGAATCAGCAATGCGATTAAATTTGAAGCTGCATATTAGTCTATTGCAAAATCAGTATACAAAGACACAGTTTCTTTTCATAACCATGTTATGTTGAAGAATGTATGTGTGTGTATGTATGTGTGTGTTTGTGGGTGCAGACTGCTGACCAGGCAGCATTATGCCAGAGCCAGGGCCTTCAAACACACACAGTCAGCACAATGCCTGTCACAGAAGCCAGCCAATCAGAGCCCTTAAAGCACAGGGAAAACGGTGGGCAGGAACCAATAGCTGACAGAGTATACACTGTGGTTCAAATCAGATGTGGCTCATATCAGCTGCAAATAGATTGTTTTTTTTATGCTGCCATCTGGCTTTAACTTTATTTTTGCAGTGAAAGAGATGCCATTCTTATTTAAATTCTGAAACACAGAAAAAGCCTGAGTTAATGTTAAAAATAACAGTGTGGTATAAAACTTCTGCCAACATCTCGAAGTTAGTCCTTTCACCAGACATCTTTGTTCTCCCAGAAGTTTCAACTTGGATTTTTGAGTTACCTCAAGCGTATTTCGGAAAACTCAATTTGATAAGAAATGAAGTGTCAGAAGGACTAGTAGTAAAATATTATTTTAAGTCTGTTAAAAGACCTTAGAATCTCCAAATCAGAATGCAAATTTCTGGATGCATTTTTACCGTCTTGATTTGACTTATGCTACATGTGATTTGCGTCAGATGTTGGCAATTGGATAAAGGAATCAGATCACGTCAAAGTTTAGCATATTTTAGTTTCAAGTCAGAAAACCAGAGACAACATACAGTAAAAACTATTAGAAGAAGTGCCAATAGCTAGTTTAGACCTGGACCCTTTCACAGCATTGTACATGCACCACAGTCATCTTAGACAGTAAACTCATTTTGGGCTTTGACTGATGCTGTCTTGGAAGTCAGAACTCAACAATGTGCACATCCCATGGTGCACCCACTTCCCATTGACTGGCCATGCACATACTTAATAGTGAGATTGTTTAGGAAGTAAATGACAAATAACTTGTTTTCCTAAGTGCTTGTGGCAACCCCCAGCCCATGGCATTCTGTTTGGTGAGCCATGTCCTCTGTGTGAAAAAACCCCCGCCTCTGTCTGAACAGAGAATAAAGTGGAAAGCAAAGAAATCAATAATAGTTAGTAGTTTTCACATTTTCTTGCAAAGGTCAATAAACATGATCCAGCATTAACCACCAACCTTCATCAGCAGGCTTGGTTGTTCATGTGGGATCTGCTCAATGTTACAGGAGAAATGTTTCCCAAAACTCTACAGTTTCTAGAAATGTGTTTCTCTTTGCTTTGGTGTTTTTCTCCCCCATTTAATTATGTTGACCAATAACTCTTTTTATTTGTATGTTTTGTCCATTTGGTGCAGAGGAAAGACCGCTTTCCTGGGGTTTTATCCTAATGTTAAAAAATACCTTACCTGATGCCAAACTGCACTGAGATGATATTGAACTACTCTATGATTTTTATTTTTTCAAATCACAGCATTTGTTTGTTTTGGATCCATCGTAAGAATAAAGATTAGAATAAAGTCAAAGTTCATTTCCAACTGTTTATTTGACCCTTTAAAAACTCATCTATGTTTGTCAAACCTTTTTAAAAATGTATGAAAAATAATCATCCACCTGTTCAAATGGATTACATGTAACTCTACACTGCAACTCTTTTAGTATGCACAAATCTTTGAATATTCAAATTGCTCTTTGTTTCTATAGCCACGGTTTGGCTGCAACACAACTTAAAACACTGTTAAAATACTGACGCAAATAGGGGAGGTGCATTTTTAGAAGGCATGACTCATAGAAAAGATGAATTCCAAAGAACAACTTTCACGAGATTGCATACATTTCATAATATAACTGCATTTTACTGCTAGCATAAGTTGTTCCCTTTAGGATGTTAATTAATGAATGGCACAAAGCATATATTTAACAAATGTTACACATAATTTTTGTAAATATAAAATGGCTGATGTCTCAGTGCAGCAGTGTTGTACTGTTGTCTTCTGCTATGTGAAAACACATACTGTATGGACACAGTAAAAACTTTAAAGTGGAGTGCTGAAATCTCCCCATTTAAATCAGTAAATTACTAGTAATGCATAATTTGGACTCATTGAACAATCTCTTGCCCTGCTGTGCCACCACCCGGGGTCATCGGCCTGGGGGAGATTCAAGGCTTATGTCACAGTATCCTCTTAAGACAGGAATGGGCAGTTAAAAGGATCAAGTCATTGGAGGGAAGTAGAGTACTTAAGCTGAAAACTTCCATACATACAATGCAAGGAGAGAATATGAGGCAGCTATATCTGTGAAGATTAGCCACCAATGCAGCTACATGAAAGCCAGACTTCAAAAAGAATTGACCAACAGACTTTGAATGTGATTATTAACCATTAAATAACAGTCCCTTAAGAAGGCAAAGAGGTGGAACATAAAGCATTCAAGTCAATGGTTAAGTAAAACTTGCTTTGATAGCACTAATTGTAACCACATCGTGGCATGAGGAGACCCCATTAAATCAGAAAGCAGTGAGTAAAAAGAACCTGTTTTGAATTTTCCATCAGAAATATGCTAATCTCTCCCACTGCTAAATGTTTTTCTGGTGTAGCTGAGAGCTGTATGCAGCATTTTTTTACATGCTTGTTCTCAGAGGGCCAACCCATGCACAGAACCTGAACTAATGCAATAAATACTTGTTCCTATCCAAAACGTGAAAAAAGGGTGATTGTTTTTTTTTTATTGTGAAATCTCCCACTCGAGCCCTGCAGCATGTTCTGTACCCTCTTGCAGTGTTTTATGTGAACACACGCTGCAAACACGCTGACCAGAACATAGAGCTCAGATACGACGGAGCAAGTCTTAAGATGAAGAGTTTAAAAATGGCTGCAGAAAATCTGTGCAGAGTCTGATTTAGAACCTGCAGTCAGACTTTTTTTTTTTATTCACAAATTTCTTGAGATCATCAGCTTGCTGGCTGGCACACACGTTTGTCTGTATTTGTAAATGCCATCTCATTATCCATTAAATATAATTTTGGCAACCCAGTCTACCTATGATCACTTGCATGATAAGATTCATGAGGTAATATGTTACAGAGTACCAGTCAAAAGTCACACCTAAATGATATGCTACAGTAGCCTATTGCATTGCAAAAAGCATGAAGCTGCACTTGTACAAAACTATGCACTTTCAGCAGCATATATCAAGGTGTCTAAGGAACCTACATTTATTCAGCTGATTAACAAAAGGCAAATAATGAAATTTAATAAGGATATTGCTAAAATGATGTCTTGGTGAGTGAAGCGCTATCCGGTTGTTAGCATGTTATCCTTGTCTGATGTGAAAGCTGCTTACATGATCCCTGGACATAAATCTATGCGCTATATCGATGTTGCTTTGAAATGAGAAAGGAAGTAGTTATTTTATTATCCAGTTGTGTTGATGGAGTTGCCTAATAAAAACTTCTGGTCTTACAGTCTTCCACCAGTCATTTACAAAGTCTTAAAGAAGCCTCTACTATTTTTTCAAATAATTTATTTGTCAGCATTTTGGCTAAATGGTAGATTCATAAGCAAACCGAGGATAACGTGGCTGGCTAACAGTTAGCTGCTAACCATTAGTGGCAAATACAAAAGTTGGTATTAGCTTTGGAATTTCTATCAGCGCTAAAGGGCTTCAGAGCCTGGATTGCAGTTAATCATTTTTTGCTCAAAATTAGAAATACTGTAAAAATAAACTGACTATACAACATGGATATTGTCAATAAAACCAGAGGTGGGTAGAGTAGCCAGAAATTGTACTTAAGTAAAAGTAGCACTACCTCAACAGAATTTTACTCAAGTAAAAGTAAAAATTAGTAATCCAAAAAATGACTCAAGTAAGAGTACAGAATTACTTGGTATCAAGGTTACTCAAGTATTGAGTACTTAATTACTTGGTATAAAGGTTACTCAAGTATTGAGTACTTAATTACTTGGTACAAAGGTTACTCAAGTATTGAGTACTTAATTACTTGTTTTGAGGTCATAATATATTATTAAGTACTTGAAAATTACGTAATTGCACACAAACTTAAAGTTATGTGCAAATTCTAAAGACAACAATAACCAGAAATAGGCGACCTAATTGTAAAATAACACATTTGAGTAGAAGTAGTAATCAAATTTTTCAAACTAAAACTAATTAAACCAATATTAACAGTAGGTAATGTAAATAAGTTAGATCAGGGTAAGGTACCCTCACTTTACCTCCAAATGGCACAACAAGCTCAGCAGATAGAAAATAACGTTAAAATTATGTGTACATACAAGAGATCTCACTTCAACATAAACTGTAGGTGTGAGTCTCATGCATTTTTGGTTAAAACAAGCATTCAGTTTCATTCGGTAAAGTTACTCGCTGTGGGTAGAGTAGCCAGAAATGTTACTCAAATAAGAGTAGTGATATTTCTTAGAAATATTACTATAATAAAAGTAAAATGAACGGTGTAGTAAAACTACTCCTTAAAGTAATTTTTTTTTTCAAAAAGTTATTCAAGTAATTATAACTGAGTAAACTGAACTAGTTATTACCCACCTCTGATTAAAACACAGTAGAAGAGTTACATAGCCATTACTCTATTTGTGAAGATCGAAAATGGGAGCATTTGTAATGTTGTTGTTTTTTTGGCAGTAGAATCATTTTAAAATTAGATGACCAGTTTGTGATATGTGAAATTTTCAACTATTTGTCAAGATAAAAAACAACAACAACAAAACAATGGGTGTTATTAATTTTACAAAATTGCCTCGTTCTCGTTAACCCGATATCATGTATCGTCTCGTCTTGTCAGCTGGATTTATAGTTACTGCCTTAAAAATGTTTAGTCCCATTTTGCTTTGATGTCTTTCTTACCCTGCCAACATAGCACTGGAAGTAATTGAATAAAAAATTGAATAGAATTAAGTCGTCTGTCTTATCATGACAAATCATGTCTACTAGTGACTCAAAATATCTGTCCGATATTTTATCTACAGGTATTAAAGTGTGATCACTGTGTCCTAATTTATTCTTCACCAGATACTGCATTATACAGAAGAGTTTTATTGCATTTTTTAAATATATTTCGGTCAAAGTTTCAGTGTTGTTAAAATTGATCTTAAGTAAACTCCAAATATGTTTCTGCCCTGGTAGATTCCTTACATTCGTGTAATTTCACTCGTTTGCATATATGTCTCTGCGCCCCACAACAATGCGTGCAGCGCAGAACATTAGGAGAAACACACATATAATGAGCAAATCAAGCACAACAACGTGAAGGTGTGAGGGGAATGTGGAAAGGGAGGTAATGGACAGTTATGCAATGAGGTTGCCAGATTAGCAGACTGACTGGAGACCTGACATTGTTACATAATGCAGAGTCCAGACGCTAATCCATAAGGCAACTTGGCTGGAAGGCTGCAAACATGACTAGTAGACGTAACTTGTAGAGGACAAGGAGCTATGTAGCTCTGATGAAATTATGTATTTGACAATCTCATAATACTGTGTTGTTTTTGTTGTGTTTAGGTTAAAATTTCAAAGCCCAGACACCTTTTTTCACACGTCCTTGAAGACCAAGATGCAATACACAGAAGTTCTTTGGCAAGCCAAGGCAGATTTGCATTAGTACACTGCCACAGGAAGCACTGTTGCAGGGAACTTGATACAAGTGCACCCAACTTACAAGTGTAGGGATCCGACCGCCGCACGAGGCTCGACAAATTTGGTTCCTCACATTTCCCTGGCAGAGAGCATTGCTTATCAAAGCCAGATCAATTACAATCAGTCGCTACATACCATACCATACCAAAATGGTATGGCTGCCAACGGACTGTCGCAATGGCGTTATAAATACCCCCATAGGCTATGTTGCGGCCATATACGCAATGGTGAGTCCAGCCTAACGTGTCCCCAATGAAACTAAATCAAATTACAGACGCAAACGAAGGCGTAGCTCTTATCAAAACTGTTCCGACTTGCTGACACAGATTTGTAAAGCAGCAATTAGAGCAAAAGGAAAATGTGGGGCATCCTTAGCATGCAGGAAAAAAATCTCTGAAATCCCAGAAATGAAGAAAGAGAAGAAACTTGGGCGGATGGAGTCAGCTCATCAATAGGCCCACAAGCCACATGTCTTCTGAATTATCTGCTTGTTCCCTTTTTTTCCCCAAATGAGTGGTGACGAATTCCCACGAGATCTGAGAGCAGCTGCACGGTGCATGCTCATGTCAAAACGACATCCAAACAGCTGTCTGTGTTCCTGTTGTCACCATGCCTGGATGGATGCCTGACTTGCCCCTCAAGTATTTAACCATAGTAGGTGAGGAAATAATAATTATCAGTCATAATTTCAGTGAACCTTGTTCAAGTCAAAGTCTGGTTTTATCTTATGTTGATTCAATTCAACTCAAAAATACTTTATTGATCCCAGAGGGAAATTAAGTGTTGTCGTAGCTCATATAATTAATTCTTTTAGGAGTTGTTGTAGATAGTAATGGCTGTGGGAAGGAAGGATTTCCTGTAGCGGTCTTTATTGCAGCGAAACTGAAGAAGCCTCTGACTGAAGACGCTCTGTTGTTGCATGACAGTCTCATGAAGAGGATGCTCAGGGTTGCCCATAATTTTTTTGATTTGATGAATAATCCTTCTTTGCATCATCATCTCCAGTATGGTGATGAATTGGAATATAGGACTGTAAGATTGAACAATGTGTAATAAAGTAGAAAGCTATTTGGTATTTAGAGTAAAATAAATTTCTCATTTTGGCACGTTACCGCCCCAAACTTCACTGTTTTTGGTATTTTATCATATACTGACACAAAGTAGTGCTTAATTGTAAAATGCATATTTAATTACAGCTGTTTCTGTGAAGGCTTCAAACGTTTGTGACAGTCGGGAACAAACACTGTGCATGAACCTGAACACACCATCCTCACTGTAACCCATGGTGTTGGCAGCATCATGCTGTGGGAATTTTATTCTTCAGCAGGGACGCTGAAGACCCTAACAGGTTAAAGGGAAGATGGGTGGAGCTAAATAGAGAATAAATGTGTCAGAGGCTACGAAGGATTGAGACTGTGGCGAAGCTTAGATGATGTCGTCTAGATCTTATGAAATCACCCTGCCAATGCCCAGATCCTAATCCAATTAAGAAGCTGTGGCCAAAACAAAGTGCTGCCCACTAAGTCAGGCAAAAATGTGCAGAGGAGGTTTAATGATAAAGAATAAATAGCATTGTACCTGGTGCATTCTTATCTGGTTTCTCTCTACAAATTTGCATGACTCCAGCACATTGAAGACACACCTAAAGAAAGTATTTTGTTCCACCTGTTGGACATGCCTGTGGTGGAATGTGTCAGCCATGTTCCATGCATTTCACTGAGATCCAGACATCTTTCAGCTCAGTGGCTTTATCACAAACTCAAATAAGCCGGTAACCCAGAACAACGGAGTAGTTCCAGTTCACCTGTTCTGACTTGTTCCGACTGTGGGAGACCATGCATGAGAAGGCTTTCAAAGTTCAAGGGTGCGGAAGAGTTGAAACCCCCTAGAGAAAAGGAATAGATTTGAATGAAATTGAGTCTTTTAGCCAATTACTGATAGGATCTTTATCACTGTGGAAAGACCCTGCAGGATAGGTGGAGGATATACAGTATATCTGCAGGAAATAGGTTGTTGCCAACACTGGTGCAGGCTGGGTATATTTCCTTTGATGCATAATCCATTAAACTTTTGAACGTCTTTATGCAAATGTATCATAAGATAAAAGCAAACAAACCCTTAAGGTTCCTCCATATATCCCCACATATTCTGCATGCACATAGTTGTATACCCCATAACATGCAAATTAATAAAATACTGTGCGTAAATGGTGGCGCTGCACATCAAGGTAAACTGGAAACCTAAATAACCCAAATACTACGCCAAAGTTATGTTTAAAGTACACACATGAGTGAACTTTACAGGCTGAGCTGGAGAGATCCACTTTAAACGGTTGATCCGTAACTCTGCTGTGTGTTAAAGTTGCAGGTCAGCCTGTAGTCTGTTAATCTGCTCTTTTAGCGTGTGTCTGTGTGTGTGCACATTTACATAACATTCCAGGCCTATAGGGAGATAACATTCCCAGGAGCTCCCTGATGCTTCTGTTTGGCTAGGTAGCGTGGCACGCCCACGCCCACACACACACACACACACACACACACGCACACACACACACACACTCTTATATACAGAGGGTATCAAAGGTAGCACAAGATAAAAAGTGGAAAGATCACCGAGAAGCAAGGTCATGTTCCAAATTTGACATTAAAAACTGGAAAGTTTACTTGCAGGAACTGAACAGCTGGCCCCTTTAAGCTTTCTGATTACATTCCCATGCATTTACGCTTGTTGTTATGATGCTATGAGAAACTGTTATGTTTTCTATGAGACAAAGTTATTTTTTTATACTCTTGTCTATGAATGGTGTAGCGTTTTCCCTGCATCATCCTTAAAAATGCCAAGTAGCACATTAAAGTATCGTCAATAAATTTTGAAAAAACAAACAAATGAATGGTTGGTTGGGAGAATTACTGCACGCACGTCCACTAAAGCAGAGAAAACTGCAACTTGATATCAAATACAATAGACAACTTAGTATGGAGGATAATTCACATGACCGATTGCTGAAGATGCAGGCCAGCAGAGGGGCTGAGGAGGCACAAAATGTGGTGTGTTCAGAGATGGAGGTTGAGCAGCAACACTGTTAGCAGGGCTAGGGTTAGGGCAGCCAAGAAAACTGCGGTAACTCTGGAGGAGCTGCAGAGATCCATATCTCAGATTAGAGTATCTGCTGACAGGACAACTGTTAGTCATGCCATAAAATTTGGTGCTTATGGAAGAGTGACCAAAAAAACTATAGCTAAGAAATAAAAAAGAAGTGGAGTTTGCTATAAAATTCTTGACCTACATGCCATATGATATATTTCATGTTCTTCACTGGTAAACATGGTGGCAGCATCATCCTGCTCTTCCTCTGCAGGAATAGAGAGTCTGGTAAGAGTTCATGGAACAATTGATAGGGCTAAATCTAGAACAGTCATGGAGGAAAAGATTTTGGAAACCACAGAATAGTTGAGAGTGGGGCAGAGGCTAACCTTTCAGCTGGACATTTATCCTGAACCTGCAGCGAGAGCTACAATGGAATGGCATAGTTCGAAAGACATTATGGCCCACTAAAAATCCAGTTTAAATTCCTGTGGTAAGACTAGAGAGTTGTTGTTCAAAGCTTCTCTCCATCCACTGTGACTGAACCTGAGCTAATTTGCAAAAAAGAATGGACAGAAATTGCAGTCTCTAGGCGTGCAAAGCTTGCCCAGACAAACAGACTTGTGGCTGTAACTGCAGTGGAACAATTCTTGAAAGTAGAAGCAAGCCACACTTTTGGGATTTTTTCTAATCTCAGTAGGACTGACTTTGGCTAAAAATGTAATTAATTTCTAACTTATCATTCAGTTTTATGCTTATTTGTATCATTTCTAATACTATACAATCAATATTTAACAACAGCCATTATAACATGACTAAACGGAAAATATATATAGATATATATTATAAGACTAAAGTAATATACATATACACTTGTTATGACAACTTAATAATGTCTAAACTTTAGAATAGTCAATGCAGAGTTGTTCAAGGGAATGTAAACAAGCAACCTAAGTGAGTGTCAGTAGATCTGACTTCATAACTACAACACATCAGCTGTAGTTACTTCTTCTGCCGTAGTTTTTTCAGTCGTCCTGCTGCAGAGAGCTGCAGAAGGAAATGGAGGGAGGGAGATATGGAGAGAAATTGCCGCCACGTGCGCTCAAACGACTGTGTTATTATGAAAACTTTTGCTGGATTGGTCGAGATACAAACACTGTATTTATAGACGTTATCTAATTGGCTGTCTCCTCTGACTCGATAGAATAACACTCTCCAGAGAAGGGATTCTTGGGCGTCTCGTACTATGAGTAAATAGTGCGTCTGAAAAATCTATATTTTGAAGGAAACTTTCCGTAAAAATTTATTATGACTTAGGAAAATTCACATACACTGTATTTAGAATTTTATTTGTCAGATAGTTGCATGTCACTGTTAAGAGGTTTGGAAAAAATGCTTTTGTCGGTAGCGGAGGGATACCAAGACTCCAGGTTACGCGTCAAAATATTGGCTTGGGAAGACCGCGCCAAAGCACAGACAGCGGCCACTCTTCGGGAAAATAGCACATTGCAGTGGCCCCTTTAAACTCACTGTACACTTTGTACTCTCATTCTACACGGTCTCGATTCGGACTTTTTCTTGCTTTGCAAGGCGGTTTGTTTTTGTTTGGACTACTTTACGTCGACACACAGGAGTCGGAATTGATGCCGGTTTTCGGGAAATAGTGTGCGACTTAACGGTCGTGACACGACTTTCTCGTCGGGCACCGTGTGCGGCGGAGTTGGCGCACAGCTTGGACTGCATTGCCAACAGGGTCCGTAGCACCGTTTCTGAGCCCAGTCTTCTCGCTTCTTGTGACTTTTTAAAACAAGCCGAACAGGACTCGTTTACGTCGGCATCTTTCAACTCGAATATGTTGCTGTCAAAGTTTGGTTCTTTTTCGCACATTTGCAATCCCTCGAGTATGGACCACCTACCGGTGAAGATCCAGCTCCAGCCGGGTACGTCGCCTTTTCGCTTTCCAGACCAACAATAATCAGTTAGACTAATGTGCTTTAGTTTCGACTGGCCAACTGGTGGGAAATCATTCTCATTTCCCTATTTTTACTTGCAGTCAAAGTGGAGAAGGATCCTTTCGAGAAGGTTTACCAAGTGGGGTCGGTGCTCGGCAGCGGAGGGTTCGGGACAGTGTACGCCGGGAGCCGGATTTCTGATGGCGCACCGGTAAGGATTTAATACGGGGTTTATAGGCCGCCATTAAAGTGCAGATAAGGCAGATTTAAATGTGCAATTTTTAATGTTTGCTGTTTCGTTTTTTTTCCCCCAGGTTGCTGTGAAACATGTCGCGAAGGAGCGAGTAACGGAGTGGGGCACAATTGTAAGTGTGTGGTTTGTTTTGGTTTCCCCCACACACCCTCCCCTGCGTTGCAGTCGGGGTGCGGGTGTTATTATTATTATTATTATTATTATTATTATTATTATTATTATTATTATATCCACATTATAGTTTCGTTATTAAACGCCGCCATTCCCCCTCCTGTATTACAGAACGGAGCTATGGTGCCACTGGAGATCCTGCTGCTGAAAAAGGTCAGCTCGTCTTTTCGCGGAGTTATAAAGCTGCTGGACTATTATGAACGCGCCGACGGCTGGCTCATCGTCATGGAGAGGCCGGAGCTCGTCAAGGACCTGTTCGACTTTATAACCGAGAAAGGAGCCTTGGACGAAGACACGGCGCGGGGCTTTTTCCGCCAGGTTCTGGAGGCAGTCAGACACTGCTACAGCTGCGGAGTAGTACACAGGGACATCAAAGATGAAAACCTGCTCGTGGACCTACGCACCGGGGAGCTCAAGCTGATTGATTTTGGCTCAGGGGCGATTCTCAAGGACACGGTCTACACTGATTTCGACGGTAAGCAACGCTTGTTATTATTATGGGATGTCACAGGGCTTAAGCGTAATGTGATTTTAGGAATTATTATTTTTTTTTTTTTCATCCGTGTGGGCCGAGTTACGTTTTTGCCTCTGATGCTCCGGCTGTGCTATATTCAGACGCGGAGGCGATAGCGAGGCTGTGACGCAGTGATCCGTTTTTGGTCTAGGGTTTTCCTCGCCAACATCCCTGCGCGCATTAATATTAGAAATACAAACCGGATAGTAATGATGATGGTGATGCTGCTAGAGACAAATCTCTAGAATATTTACAGAGGTGACTCATCGATTTCTTCCCCCCCTCCCCATGTTATTATTTTAAATCGGTGACGCATTAATCTCTCGTGAGCCGGATTGTACTTTAATGTTTCCGGCCATGATGTTGTCATAGCAGCCTGAGTCACCGTGTCTGCAGTGATGTTGTGGATCTAAGGTCAGTGCCACCTAACATCTGTTTGTTGTGAAACTAGAGTCGAGGCTTCACGTGATGGGCTCACGTTGCCTCTTTTTGCAAGATCACCACAAGGGGGAGCAAGAGGGGAGTGGCCACCCCAAGGAATTTCTAGATAATATTTTTAAGGTTTAATTTAAGGGATTGAGTAGAGGAAACACCTTAATAAGATACAGCTGATATGTGTCATAACTTGCCAGTTTTTAGCCGTGGCTCCTGAAATCCTGTCATTGCTTGCACAACTGTCTTTTTTGGGGGGGGATGGGTGCATGCAGTCCACTGTGATTCTGTTATGTGATTTGTAAGACCCAACCTTTTCTCACGCTGCTCCTCCCTGCTCCCATCTTCTCTCAGGTACGAGAGTCTACAGCCCGCCGGAATGGATCCGCTTCCACAGATACCACGGCAGGTCGGCAACGGTGTGGTCGCTAGGCGTGCTGCTGTACGACATGGTGTGTGGAGACATCCCCTTCGAGCAAGACGATGAGATCCTCAAGGGGAGGCTTTACTTCAGGAGAAGGATCTCAGCTGGTGAGTGTACACAAGTGCATAGCTTGACTCTGTTGCCCTCTAGCATTATTTACTGGTACAGCAGCATGCCATAGATACAAACTGGGGAATATGCTATCAGAATAAAATTCAGAGGAGGTTATTGCATGAATGACAGATTTACTATTTTGGGGTGTGTTTTTTTTTTTTTTAAGCTTCTCCATTCATTTCACTACTGCAAAAGCTGTTTAGAAGAATCTGTAATCAGTGTAAATTTAATCCAGTAGAATTAGACCTCTCGAAGTCCAATATTATTTTTATTTGTAAAGACATAACTAAACTAATCATTCATTTTAAATTGGAGCGGTGTAAAAATTTTAGATCTGAAATGCATATAATCAAATCATTAAAAAACTGTAAAATTCTGCCTGTTTAGTGGGGAAATAGGAATTTTCGCACGGTGCTTACAAAATGGGGTACCCACTACACATTGAATGGACATACCAATAAGAATCAAAAAATTGTTTGTGGTGCCTCTCACTGACACAATGGTGCCCTGGGTGAAGAGCCATATAATAAATTGCTGCTGATGGAGATTACTTGGGAACTTTTCCATAAATTTATCTTTAACCTAACTGATGTTTCTGTTTGCAGAGTGTCAGCAGCTGATCAAATGGTGCCTGGCCCTGCGCCCCTCCGACCGGCCTACTCTGGAGCAAATCTGTGACCACCCCTGGATGAGGAGCGCGGAGGACTCGCCCAAATCGCCAGAGGAGCCTGCAGCAGTGGACATCCGCCTCAGAACCATCGACACGGACTCTTCGTCAAGCACAAGCTCTAGCAAGGAAAGCCTCTGAGCGCGGCTCTGATGGACTAAATTAACTTTGTGAAGAAAGAAGGGGTGGGGATGAAAAGAGGTGACACGGACTTCTGCCCATCTGAACTATCAGTGGCCATGTGCTTGACTCATCTGGCATAAAAAGGAAACAACAGGAAATAAGAGTACTTTCATTTTTTTCTCTTCTGTATGGAATTTCTTATTTATTTTTTTTGGTTACGCTTTTATTCGTCCCCATCCCTTTTTTCCAATTCAGTTCATTATACCTGTTTCCAAATGTGGAACATTTTGCTGTTCGGGTGGTCTTACCAGCACTATTTATTTCCTCTCCCTTTCTTTATATTACTAGGCTGATATATATATATATATATATATATATATATATATATATATATATATATATATATATATATATATATATATATATATATAGCTGGCAAGGCCCTCCTATTCAGACTGCTCTCATAGAGCTTGGAGAGGAGTTTTTATTGAAATATTTTGATTTTGGAGTGCCTTTTTTTTGGAAAGCTGCTTTTCTTGGCGGGGGGGCTTTTTCGTCAGCAACTCACGGGGGGGGTCGGGCTGCAGCGTCGTGGTTAGATTGTCTGTGCTGTGATGGAAGAGGCTTCAAGATGTTTATTTATTTTTTGCAATGTTTTTGTTTCTCCTCTCCTCTTCATCACTGTAAGCCAATGGCTCCCCAGCCAAAAGGTGGAGTCAAAACGGAGAGAGGACGAGGCGGGGGCTGTTTCTTACAACAAAATACTTGAAAACACTCTTGTCCATCTCTATAAACGCTGCTTATTCACTCTATAGCCTGAACAGGTGTTTTGGAAACTGAATCCTGTCTTTTCTGAATGTCTACAAAATGTCAACATATACCCCCTTCCCCCACCCCACCTTCTCCTTCATCATGCCTGTTGCAGGGTGGGGGGTGGTACTTCTTTTTGCCTCCCACCATCTCAACGCTGACCGCCCTCCCCCCGCCCCTGGCCTCCCTAGAGGTTTAGGGTTTAGATGCACAATCAATGCAATATTCATGGGTTCAATTTTTGTTTTCCTACAAATATTGTACAGAGCATTTTTTTAATTTTATTTTTCTTTCTCTTTTTGTGTGTAAATTTTTTTCTCCATTTTGCATTTAATTTATTCATAAAACATGTAGACATTCCACACTCTGTGGTTATTTATTTATTTATTGTCTATGCTTAAAATCCCCCCTCCCTCTCCCCCCACAAACACACAAAAATTTGCATAACCCACTTGGCCTTTGGTTTGCATTCCTATAACCTATTTTTACATTTCAACATTTTTTTTGTCTGAGATGTGGAGGATGCACTGAAGCAGTTGTCAATGTAAAGCAGAATAAAAAACGTTTACTTAAATTTAAGCAGAGCATTTGAATGTTATTTAATTACTTTAAAGGAATAAAGTCTGTTGGTAATGTTAAATGACTACGTATCAGAGTAATAAATTTAGTTTGTGTACTGTCAAGATTAATTTAAGTTCTATGGTAAACTAAACAATAGGCAGAGCAGTTTTTATAGTTTTGTCACATAGCCTATAAATGAAACATTTCACTTTAGCTGTGTGACTTGTGTGAAGGATGGATATTGCTATTTTTTGATACAGAAGTTTTAATTAAACACCCATTTTTATGTACAGAAATCAGTCTGGTGTCTTGCTGTTTCTTTACCAAAACAAACCTGTTTTCTATCCTGTTTCTAAAATATAAGATTATTAGATTCTGGTAAATATACATTACTGGCTACATTTATTGGCAACCAAGCAGGTGCAAAAGTGGCCTTAAAATAAATTAATCCTGTATTATGATTGCATAATCTGCAAAGTAAATTTGTATATCTAGACATTTTTCATTCATAATGCCACCGTAGTTTTCTGTGGCTTAAATATGAACTTACACAGGCCAGTTTTTCTTATCTTTGCTTATCATTTGCTTATCTTTTCCAAGTCAGGAAATATCTACAATAAAATATAAACTTTCATGAACCAGCTCTTATCTGTAGACTGAACAAAAATATAAGTGCCTTCTACCATTACAAACATAAGGATGTGCAGTTTGCTAAACTTCAACAGGAACTGATTTGAGAGATGAGACTAAGATTTGGAATACACGTAGAAAAAATATGAAGAAAAGGACCTCATTCCCACTGTTAGGTATGGTGGGGGATCTGTTATGCTGTGGGCTTATATCTTTTCCAAATGGCCTGGGAACCTTGTTGGATTGCATGGCACTCCGAAGTCTGCATTAGGATTAAAATGAGTCAAAAGTGATGTCATGTTAAAAAAAAAAGCTTACCTCTGATTTTCTCCTTCCAATTACTATATAGACAGAAATCAAAGGTAGGATTTTTCAAAAATTAAACAGGTAGACAACGGATGGATTGATGGCTTCTTACATGTCCATACCAGGACGGCTAATAAATGTCTTAGTGTTTAAATGCCTCATTTAATGAAAGCTTGAGTCATTTTCATTCATCTGCTTGACAGCGGCCCCTCCATGGGAAGGTGGGGTGAGGCTAACATACATGTCCAGTGTAGCAAATGGTTCAATTATACTGCCTTTAGTAATAACAGGACTGCAACATGTGACACAACTGTTGAAGTGGCAGGAGATAAACATCACAGGAGTCATTAAGTGCATGACAACCAATCATGAGGGGGGGGGGTTAATAGGAGCCAGATGTGTCTGGAGAGCTCTGGGGAGAATGAGGGGATGCTGGTATAAAAGAGGAAAAGGGAAATTGTATAAGTACTGTTTTTTTTTCCATTTTATGCCTCCTGTATTTCTATCTGCTGCCCACAAAAGAAGCATAAGTCATAACTGTTATTCAGGAAGACTATGAGTAACACTGGTGAGCAGCATTTCCAGGAAGCAGGAGTGAGAGTGAAATTGTAAATTTTTTTTCTTTTTTCCTTAGGACTTGCTGCCCCCTCCGTTGAATGTCATGTTATGCCTTCGTCTTCCGCGACACTGACTGAACCCCCCCACACCCCACACCCTCCTCCTCACCACACGCCCAGCACTTTGGCTCACTCTTTTGATTTCACCCAGACAATGATCATTCTCGCTTACAGGAAGCACTCTCCTCGACGCCAAAATTTGTTTGACTGTCTGCTTCCTATTCGGTCGGAGTTTAGACATGTCGGTGTTTGAGGGCTTGATAGGACAGCTGGTGCTCCAACCTTCTCAAGCATTTGATTCTCGGCGAAGTGTTCGATTCATATGCATACAAGAGGAGCAGGGTCGCTTTTCTAGATTGCTACTTGGGCCATACATCTGGAAGTATAAAGCACCACTTAAAGCAGCCTTCTAGGGTTCTTCTAATTGTATGTTCTAGGGTTCTTATAAGCTACCTTTGCCTATGAAGAAGAGGAAAATGCAAAGATTGTGGGCACTAATTTAGACTATTTGGGGCTTTAAGTGATTTATTTATTTAATTCATTTCTGGGAAATACAGTAGAGGACAAGGGGCTCATGATGGAATTTATTGAGTTTTACTAAACCATGCGGGGTAAAAATGATGCAATCTGGTTTAAATATATGGATAAACCATCTGTGATATTTGGATAACTCTTCCTTTGTATGTTGCATCTCAACCACATGCTTTTTGTATCCATCAACATGCTATTGGTTTAATCCTGGCCGGCTACTTGACCACTCTTCCTTTCAGATGTAACAGAGCAAAAATACATCTATTTTCTTATCCAGCACGAACCCATAAAAAAAAGTAATCTGAACGCTTTCTGCAAAGTTGACATATGTTTGGGGTCCTTGCCCTGTCGAAACTCCAAACTGTGTCCAAATTTCAACCACTTGCCTGTTAATTTGAGATGAAGTAGGAGGATTTTGAGGTAGCCCACTGTCTTCGTTATTCCACTCCCTTTGCACAATGCACCAGTAGTCTTGGTAGTGAAACAATCCCACAGCATATTACTGCCATCTCCACTCTTGACACTTTATACAACGTTCTTGTGGTCCGAAAGCCTCTCCTTGACTCGTCCAGCCACACTGCTGAAAATAGGCTTTGAAACACAATGTTTGAAACGACAACCTTTCTTTCTTCCATTTCAAGTTAAATATATCTAAGTCAGATTCGTTTTTATTATCAAACTTATCTCTGTTTGGTAGATACCAAAACAATGAGAAATATAATTTTTTATTACTGTATTTAAACCAGAAGTTTACATTACCTTCTTTAGTATTGGGCAAAATTGCCTTTTAAACCGTATGACTTGGGTCCTTGTTATGGGTATTTTTCCCCAAATCTGCCACGTAGTTTGCTGGAATTTTGACCCATTCCTTTTGAACTGCTCGAAGTAGGCCAAGTTGCTTGAACACACCTTGAACACACTCCAAAACATTGACTTTGTTGTCCATAAGCTGCTCTGTGACTAATTGTATGTTGTATAATCATTGTTCACCTAATTATTATAGAAATATGTATCCACAGTTCCTCATCTTACATACTCACCTAGCTCCTTGGACTTTTCCAAATCAATGCATTTGCATGGTGTTAATTTCGACCTGGAAATAGGAATGCTCAAACAGATCCTTAAAAATCAAACATTAAGCGTGGATAAAAACTTTTTACTTAGACTGTTGGTACTAACGATGCAATACCCTACCATCATTGGCTGTTCATTCATATATAGCGTCCTGGGTAAGCCCCTCCCTCAGGAAACCCAAACAATCAAAATGCAGGGAATCATCTGATTATCTGAGGCGGGATAACATGTAGTGTAGTCCCAAAAAGAGAAAGTTAAATACTCTTATCTTCTTTCAGAAACCAGCAGGGACTCCCTACTTGAGAGATGGGGGGCAACAACTCCCCATTGATAGCATATGTCCTGCATAAAAATAGAAAATTTGTTCAGACCACAAATGACAGAAGTCATTCCATCTGGTGCACATATGCTTCCCTTTCTAATGCCACCCTGGGCAACTGCCCATATGGCTTACATTATTATCAACTGCTACTGTTCACATTTAACATAAAACAAACCACATATAATCTAACAGTATTTGACCTTTTAAAGGCTGCATATTTACTATGAAAAGTGAGCCTCTGTTAATTAAAACCTCAAAGTGAAGCCATGGTAACAAACTCTTTTTTTTAATTCAATAAGTGCATTTCTTCCAAGCATGTTTACAAATCCTCACTGGTGTCAGCCTCAATGCTTTAACATCTGTGTTTCTATATGCATCCTTGCTAATCTTCCATTGTCTTTGAGTCTGGGGGCTTATTGACATGCAAATGGCTGGCAACTTTTCTTCCTTACGAAACCCTCTGCTTTCAACTAAAGCCTGCTCCAGGCCCTTGCCATGAAATCCTCATTAAATGTGGCGCGACTTATTCCTCATGGTTGTCTCCATTAGGGAATCATCATTAGTCTCTGGTACTTAAGTCATGGCAACAAGGGTGGTATTTGAAAAGTTTATGTTCAAAATGCATGTTTTTTTTTTCCTAACCTATTGCATCAAGATAAAAAAAGGTTTGTTCAGTCATCTTTACTTGACATCTTTACCTGCATACAGTGCCTTGCAAAAACATCTATATCTCTTGAAGTCTTCCTAATTTTGCCAACCACAAACTTAAATGTAGTTTAACAGGAGACCAAAATAAAAAGTGTTAAATTGTGAAGTAGGAAAATCATGGATGTTTTTCTTTTCTTTTTTTGCAATTAAAAAACAAAAGTGTCTCTTGTGTTTATATGCGACAGTGCAACCAATTGTCCTCGGAAGTTATTTGAAAAATAAAGAGTCCATCTTGGGATAATTTAGTCCTGGTTTATATTCAGCTTTTCTGCAAACACCTTAGAGGTCTGTTAGAGAGCATTCGAAAACAAACAGCATAGTGAAGACCAAGGAACATGCTCGGCACAAAGTTATGACGTGGGTTAAGGCAGGATTAGGTGATAAAACAGCATCCCAAGTGTTTAAAATCTAATGGAGCACTTTTCCATAATTTGTCTCAAAATGGAAAGCGAACTGCCCAACTGCAAAGCCATCGAGTCAGAGGCATACAAATAAATTGAGAGTATGGGTAAGGAAAGCATCAAGAGAAGCAGACACAAGACTGATAACTCTGAAGACGCTGGAATGATCCACCGCTCAGGTGGAAGACTTTGTTGACAGGGCAACTATCTGGAATGCACTCCACAAACCTGGGTTATGTAGGAAAGTGCCAATAAAAAGAAATCATAAGAAATTCAGTTAGCAGTTTGGCACAAGTCATGTGGGGGATACAGTAAACGCAGAAGAAGGTATCCTGACCAAATTAACCATGAATGGCTATGAATAGCCAGAGTTGCAATGCTTTAGATCAAAACATTGGTCATGGGTTAGAATGTCCCAGTCAAAACCTCGACTAATTAAGAATTTGTGGCAAGACTTGAAACTTGATAGTCAAAGTTGTTCTTCCGTTGTGACTGCACTCAAGTTATTTTACAAAGTTCGCAGAATTTCAATCCAAGCTGACAGAGACACCCCTCCCCAAAACAGTGCAGCAGGAACAACAACCAGGCAAAGATGACAAAAAAGATGGTTAGGATCATACTCTTTCGCAACAGATTCACTTCTGAAGCATTAAATGATGGACGGAGTCATGACAGTCTATATGGCAGCAAAGTCTCTGCGTTGTTTAAATGTAAAATTATCTGAGTATCTCGGAAGTTGTGTTTTAATATCTGATTGACATTTGCTGGCTTGAGCATGAAATCAAGTAATAACTTATTTAAGATGTGTTGAATAATTCGTCATCAAAAATACCACCTGGATCTAATATTTTCACAAAATTTCACAGTCCAAGATTAGTACCCACCATCGTGCCAAGCTCGATACCTGTCATTTTTGCGTTTTGCTTACCGTAAGTCTGCAACATACAGTATATTACTTCCTCAGCAATGACTCCTAGCATAAGAAAGTTTGATCTATTCTAAATAGAAACTGGTTGTCAGGATATTGTCTAAATTTCACCAGCCTTATGTTAAAACTATCAGATGAAAGTCCTCATCAAAAGCAATACTTCCTTCCTGTCAGAATAGAGGGAATGTTACAGTTTTGAATTTCCTGTGAAGGAAGTACTCAGGCACACGGATATATATCAAAAAAATCTAAGGGCCTGATTTATCAATAATCCAAATAAAGAGCGTGCACATAAAATTTGGACTAAGGGCGACTTCCTGATTTGCGGGTGATATACTAAAATTGCGCAAATGATAACAGGCATAAAGAGCAGTAATCTAATCAGGACTTTGCTGCGTGTGCCAGCCTTTTGGCCCATGCACTGCGCTACAGCCAGAGAGAGGAGGAATAGGCGCAGTGGATTTATGATGCGATTTTACTCCTGTAAAAAAAAAATCATAAATTCAGTAGAAAAATGCATAGAATGCTTTTTTTTTGGTTCAAAGGCTACATACGTATATAAAGAATGGAATGCATATTCAAAAGCTAAGCAGTTTCCTGGTCTTAAAGTCTTTCATAATTGACATATATTTACTGGAAATTCTAGACACTTGTCTTACAGGTATAAGAGCCGTGTAAAGTCTTCGAGCTCAGTTTAAAATGTGACCGTAGACTTTTGTGTGTAAAGGACTCTAACTTGTCAGCAGTTTCTAAGTTCAGTTTTTCAATGGATTGTATGTAGCACTTTGTGCTGTCTGAACAACACTCCTCCATATTAGGGCTGTCAGTGGTGGACGTGGTAGGTGACAACTCGCTAGACAGTAGTGGAAGACGCCAGATGGACCTTAGGCCTGAGGGCCCGGATGGTCACAGACGGGTGGGTGGGTGGTTGGGTGGCACCCACACAGGCAGCATAGCTGCCAGTGCCAGACTAAGACAAGTAGAAAAAAAAGAAAGATCAGACTATTGCCACTGATACTACACTAATCCACACATGCAAGTTTTTTTAATGAATGTGTGTTAACAAATCTAACCTTTAAGCAGGGATATGTGGATTATAAGATGGAACGGTTAGCCTGTACGGAAGTCCACTCCTAGTAAGATTAGTAATTTTCCTTAAAGCTTTCCAATTTTTAATAATCTTTTTCTCTGTAAAATGAATTATTTAAAATAGTTTAGAAATGACACTGAAATCCCTCTCAGATACATGAGCATCATCAGCTACTTCTCTAAGCCGCAGCTGATGACTTTCCTGCTAGACGTTGTGGTAACACACACCTGTACCACCCAGATCAGGAAATTCCATACTCCTAAGTTTATGGAGGTGGTGACACTTGCTAATCAAGTGCTCTGGCAGCTTCTTTTCCACCTGAATCCATTGCAACAGCAATGGCAAACATATTTTTTCTTAGGACTCTATATAAAAGGTTTCCCTTCTATAATTTGCATGTTATAGCCAAATGAACACTTTGTTCTCATCTGCATGTGCCGTTGGATCTCAGCATCTTGCAGAACACCTTACTGTCTTCTCAGGAGGTCTCCTGCTTTGTTACTCTGTGCAGAACCTCCACGGGGACTTTCCACCACACAAGCACGGAGTTCATTAAACTCTGTACCCGTGCCAATAAGGAGAACCACCCGGCTGGTGGGAACCTGCAGCCATTGCCGCGCACCGTGAAGGCACTCATTGTTCTCGGCTAACAGGTCACGGTGTAAACATATGAGCGGAGGGTGTTTTAGGAAAGGAGAGTCAAGCAGAGACTTTCACACGAGCTGGCGAACACACACATGCAACTGTCTCAGAACCTGAGACTCACAAACAGATTCCAGAGATGAAACAGAAACCAGGAAACAAAGCACCAGTCAGGTCTGAGCACTCTGCTGCTGTTGCCAAGATCCCAAACGACAACAACTGTGGATCTCAGCAGGTGAGTCGAGGTGACTTCAAGCAGATTCTCAAGGCGGAACAATTCGTCCATCAAGTCTAATTATGAGCCCTGGTGGAGTGAAGCATGGGGGAGGCAAGAATGTGAAGTAAAAGTGAGTGTGAGGAAGGTGAAAGAATTGGAGGGATTAAAAGGGGATGAAAGAGAGTGTTCATGGGTGTATGCAGTAGGAAAACAAGATGGAAATCTTAATCGCAAAAAATCTTGTAATGCGATCAAAAGAATCATTGACCTGGTGCTTATTTTCTCCTTGAGGCTGTTGTCTGTTTCTCCAGCAGGATGAGAGGAGGTTCTTCTGCTGAGGAACTGAGACCCAATCTTCAAAAATATTTGTCCGAAACCGGCATAGCTTGTTATTTCAGGTTTTACCGTAACTCGAGTCATCGGGTTAAGATCTCCACCTATGCAATGCTTGTTTGGAACAAATTTGTACAAAATGAAGCAAATTCAGCCCCATTTTTTAAAAATGCCTTGCAATATGTGAGAATGACAACTTAGTATATAATAAGCAATGTTTAACATTTCTGACAAGTGATTGTTTATTTAATACCTTCAAGGTCGATACAGCAAAATATTACTCTGCAGAAAACAAAAAGAATTAACCGCTAGTAAAACAACTTTGCGCTCCCCCATCCTCATATAGAATTAGGCCACCCCTGCCCACAAAGCTCCCCATTCAAACGTGCATCTATCCCTCAACCTTCATCTACAGCTTCATTTCAATAGATTAGAAAAACGTAAAGCTGGTATATCGTATACAGTTCTTCTGCACAGAGTGCTATGTTTCTCACGTTTAGTTCTGTTCAATTTGTTCTCTATGGTTCACATCGCATACAAATGAATAACTTTACAGTTGTGCAGCACACAATCATTAACACCCCAACACAATGAGGGTAAGCTATAAAAGTTCATTGCTAAAGTGGATTTCTATTATAGATGACATAGGGATGCTGTCCCAAAAATAAAAGTTTGGTGGAAGGAAAAAGAGTGGTAAAAAAAAATGCACAGGGAACATGGATAACTCCAACCACTGTAGCCATGGCCACCACCTTCTCACTCACCTTTTAATTTATAGAACTTTTTTTTGTTGCAGGTCTGGAGACATTTTTGAGAAGCTGGTGAAGAAATGACCTATCACATGTTTCCATGGATTTCAATAGAATATGAAAAAATATCCTACCTTGCCAGCATTACCTTTCTTTGCATCTCATACTGTACCACACACAATTTGAGTTTGAGTTTGAGAACAGACTTCTTGGACATTTCAAAAAATGATTTGGCATTGATATCACAGTTCATAGTGACCATTTATTCTGCAGATTTGTGCCACTCCTATGGGATTTATGCCAGTGCTGCTCATAAATTGTAGCAAAGACCTAATAGTCATGTTATTTGATGTAATGTTTTAAATGACATCGTAACAGTGATGCATCTGTAAGATCTCTGTGCTGCGTTTGAGACAGTTGATCATAACAACCTGATTGTCAGACTGAAAAAGTGGGGGGGGGACTGTCTCATACTGTGCTGGAGTGGATTAGATCCTATTTGGAAGACTGGGATGACTTTACATCTTTTACACCCTTAAACCCAATGCCCACCCATTACAACACTGGAAGGCGTGGAGATCACCATAGGAAACACCCATATTTTATTTACAAGAAAGAGCTTGTTTGAGTTTACACACTTAATTTTTTGACATTTAGACTCCCATAACATGTGTTTTATGATACACCAGTATTCATAACAAGATAACTGATAAACAGTGTGACAGCAGCTTTAGTGGTAGTTTAAGCCTTGGGAAATTGCCTTATGTTGTTCCCACTCCCTATCCTAACTTCATGTTCGCCATCATTTATCATGTAATAAAAACAAAGAGCTTTGAAATAAGGCTGTTGGATGAATGCTAAAATTAGCTTTCTATCGTCCCGTATCATTTTTCAAGCAGCAACTGGTTTAAGAACAGAAGTACACCTGCTAAATGTAGCCATACACATCTGTGTCAGTAGTACATTTTGCTTTTACACTGTAGGTTTCACCTTGTTAGAGCAACATGAAAGGATATCAATATGTATACCATACCCAGAAACCAAAAGTTCTGAGATGTAAGGCAGACATGTAAGTGTAAGTTTACAGAATCTCAACCTGGTGGGATTTTTGAGAATTGTTCTTTTTGGAAAGCAAATATGGGGTTTTGCCTTTCTTGAAACGTAATGTGATTATAATTGGAGGTGTGTGGGTACATATGTTCTACTGTTAATACAGAATTTAGACAAAAATTGTAAAAATCTTCTGAACTACAGGGTCCACACTTTGCCGCTGCATTGAAAAGCTAGATGTTAGGAGGTATGAGTGGGGCTTCTGAAAAAAAAGGGCTTATTGACAGACAATCCACAAGCCTATCTACATTGTTACTGCTGCCTGCGTCATTACTAAAGAAAGCCATGCAAATTTGTGATGCTTAGACACACAAATCCCATCCGATGTCTTGCAAATACCAATGCAGAAAGTTTGTCCTCAAGATTAGATTTGACAAACAAAAGCTGATTTGCCTACCTTCTGAACACAGTCAGACACCTACCTATTTCTTATGTTTATCAGTGATTCATTTTGTCAACACGTGTTTTTTCCTTGTTGCTGTGTTTTTCACTCTAGTGTTGTTCTACTCACTCAATCCCTTATTTTACTCTTTCCCTTTCTGTTTCTACAGTGCCGTGCGCAACAAAAATTCATATATATTGTATGTTTTGATTAACTGGTCTAGGATGCTCCAGCAACTGCCTGATGATGCTGCTAGAGTTACTGCTTATGCCCTATGGTGCCCATAACAGAAGCTCCTTATAAATCGGATAGCATTATATTTAGATCACTGGTCTGCATGTAGGGCACCTAACTTTTTTTGTCAGATTGTTATCTGTTCTTGTCATGAGGTCTTGTGCGTCAGCGAACAAATCCTTGGCTTTGACCTTGTGGGTAGGTTTCTCAGCTTGCACTCTCTCAGGCTTCTATCAAACCATCCACAAACATTCAGGTTGAACCCAAATGAGTTCAATGGGTCTGCTATGTTGGGCATAACTCAGATTCCTCTCAGTAATATGCGCAGTGGGATAGGCTCCAGGCCCATGTGAGCTTACAATAAACAGGTGATGAGAATTGTCAGTCTGTGCTCTCATGGTTGAGGGTGCTATGGTTGAGGAGGCCAGGTTTCAGCCAGGTGTGGTTTCAGGCATTCCTTAAAATGGAAGACAAACATGGCTCCTGTAGATATCAAAACTTCATACACCATTTCAGGTCACCCTGTTTCTCACAATTTTACCAACTGTCCAAACATTGAATATGTATATACTGAGCTTTAGGCATTTCATCCAATTTCATCCTGCTTCTCACACTGAATAGATAGATATGATGACCTTTCTACATTCATTTACAGTGGCACAAAAAAGTATTTAGCAGCCATCGATTGTGCAAGTTGCTCCATTTAAAAAGATTAGACATATCTACAATTTTCATCATAGGTAAACGTCACTGTGAGAGACAGAATGTAAAAAAAATCCAGGAAATCTCATTGCATGCTTTTTAAAGAATTTATTTGTATAGTGGTGCAGAAAATAAGTATTTAGCATCTACAAACAAGCAAGAGTTCTGGCCCTCACAGACCTGGTACTTCTTCTTTAAGAAGTTCTTCTATCCTCCACTCGTTACCTGTATTAATGGCACCTGTTTGAACCCCTTTTCTGTATAAAAGACAACTGTCCACACCTTCAAACTGTCACACTCTAACCTCCACCATGACCAAGACCAGAGAGCTGTCCAAGGACATCAAGATTGTACACCTGAACAAGACTGGGATGAGCCAATCTACAATAGGCAAGCAGTTTGGTGAGAAGAGATCAACTGTTGGAGCAATTATTAGAAAATGAAATAAATACAAGATCACTGACAATCTCCCTCAACCTAGGGTTCCATGCCAAATCTCACCTCATGGGGTACACATGATCTTGAGAATGGTGAGGAAACAGCCCAGAACTACACAGGGGGAACTGGTCAATGACATGAAGAGAGCTGGGACTGCAGTCACAAAGGTTACAATTAGTAACACAGTAAGTGATCATGGATTAAAATCCTGAAGTCCCTCTGATTAAGCCAGAACTTGTTCAAGCCCATCTAAAATTTGCCAGAGACCATCTGGATGACCTCGGGGAGGATTGCAAGAATCTCATGTGGTCAGATGAGACCAAAATAGAACTCTTTGGTATAAATGCCACTAGCCGTGTTTGGAGGGAAACGAATGCCGAGTTGCATCCCAAGAACACCATACCCACTGTGAAGCATAGGGTTGGAAACATGTGGATCGGGGCTGCTTTTGTGCAACGGGGACAGGACAACTAATCCGTATTAAGGAAAGGATGAATGGGGCCATGTATCATGGGATTTTGTGCGCCTAAAGGGGTGGAAGGTTAGGACGATTCTAAGGGCCCAGGCTGATGAAGGGTCCAGAAGAGCAGACCCCTTTTTTCTTTTCCCATCTTTTTTATCATTTTAATACATACGTAAAATGTGCTAGGGCCCCTCATGCCCTTAATGTGTATTTTGTCTATTTTGACCAGATTTAATATTTAACAAATAATTTATTTACTGTTTCAGTCACACTCCTCCCCTTTACAATGGTTCATTCCACCTGTCCTTCCGAGCAGTGTTGCCAACTTAGCGACTTTGCCGCTATTTCTAAAGACTTTTCAGACCCTCTAAACGACTTTTCTTTTTCAAAAAGCGCCTAGCGACATTTCTGACCACCCTTAGCTCCTTTCTGTGAAACTTTGTCGCCCATATTTCCTGCAGTTCAGAGACCCAGCTTGCTCCTTCCCGACGCTCAGAAAGGGAATGATCTGCGTATGTGTACACGGCATGATCCGACTATGTCAACTGTCTAATCATAAACCTTTTTCGGTTCATTTCATTCACTCTCAAACGAAGTTGTTTGGTAGTTAATGTCGATTCAAAAGTAAAATCTGCATGTCGTAGGCCTATATAGACCATAGCCCAATCTTTCAAAGGGAATTAAGCCAGAAGCTTGTCTGTACTACTGCATCACACACCTGTGGTGCATTCAAGGAACGTTCGAAATGTATGGTGAGTTCAAAAACATAGGACATTTAAAACTTATGACAAACAACCCCCACCGAAAATAATATCATAAGCAATACACTTCTGTTTAATGCCGGTTGACGAGAAACATTTGATGCATGCTAAATATGCCCTACTTATTTTTTTTTACAAAGTACTAAAAAACAAACATCTATAGTCTCTCTATTAATTTCGTCTTCTTGAGATATCTCAGCAATTTATTTTTCCAGAAGTTTAAATTTTGTTTAAATGTCTTTGATGTCCAGGTGCAATCTGATATCTTGTAAATTTTGTACCAGTTTTTTCAACATTATACTCCAGGCAAAATAATAGAACCTGCTCCACAGTCTCTTCTTGAAGACAAAAGTCATATTTCCCTGTAGCATGTTTCCCCTGTTTAAATAATGTATTGTTTAACCCTGTAATCCTAATCTAAATCGAATTATTTCCTCCTTTCTGTTTTATTTGTCATCACGTGATGACGTCATCATTGTGCAAATTAGCGTATGACGTCATCTGGTGACATCTAGCGACTTTCTGGGACAACTTCTTCGACAGAAAGTAGCTGAAGTTTTAAAAAGTGTACAAGGCATGTTTATTGGTGTACATTTTATCTGTAAAAAATATGGGGGGCCCAGAAATTTTTTTTTTCCATAGGGCCCAGAATTTCTGGCAGCACCTCTGTTCCAGCATGACAATGATCCCAAACACACTGCCTTGACACTGAAGGAGTGGCTACATAAAAAGCATTTCAAGGTTCTGAAGTGACCTAGCCAGTCTCCAGACCTCAATCCAATAGAGAATCTTTGGAGGGAGTTCAAAGTCCCTGTTGCCCAGCAACAGCCCCAAAAGAAAAAAAGATTGGGTCAAAATACCAGCCACAGTGTGCGCAAACCTGGTGAAGACCTACAGGAAACGTTTGACCGCTTTCATTGCTAACCAAGGTTACATGACAGAATTGAGGTGAACCTTTGTTATTGATCAAATACTTATTTTCTGCACCTTTATACAAATAAATTCTTTACAAATTATTCAATGTGATTTCTGGGAATTTTTCTTTACATCCTGTCTCTTGCAGTCGAAGTGTATCCATGATAAAAATTACAGACCTATCATCTTTTTAAATGGGACTACTTGCTTCTTAAAAATCAGTATGAATTCTATGGATTTTGGGACATATTTTCCTGTAGTCCGAGTAAGCTTTTATTGATATGCAATACTTTACTTAATTTAGTTTTAGGAATACATGGATGAAACCAGACCATTGCTAAATAAATATTAAAAGGAAAAAATAGAGGCATAGTTTTAGGGGGGGAAGATATGTGTATCATGTATATCCTATGCTGTTGCTTAAAGCCATAGGAAGTTGCTTTGAAGAACATGTAAGCTAGAGAAACTTAAATACCTGATGATTATTGTTACAAAAATTTGATCTTATAAGTGACTCATATTTATAAGATAAATTTCGTCATTTTGTTGCAAACTATACTATCGAAATGATGATCATTTTTCAGACTTTTGGCCTATACTGTATGTTTATGATTTCTGCTCCACGCTTATTTTGTATAATATGTGTATATAAGGATGATGCTTGTGAAAATTACAGTGTGTCACGTCATCAGGGTAGAGTAAGTTACATTTTGCGGTGATGTGATGTAATGTAAGGTATTGTTTGTTGATGCTTAAGATCTACACGACCATCTAGGGATGAAATTTCAATAAACTATGCAAAGTCTATGAGTGCCAAAAAGTGTTCAAGCAAATAATAACTGAATTAATAGGTCTGACTTCTGTTCCGCTTTTAAAAAAAACTTTTTTTCACATTTTAATGTGATCGGACCTTTATCAGTGCAGCCCAAATGTCTGCATAGTGTAGCATGATATTAAGGTCACAGCATTGGGTAATTTCAGTGGTATTTACTAAGCATTTATGTAAATTATGTAACATTGGTCCATATGTGTGGTCTATATGGTGTCTCTAAGTTACAGTGCTAATGCTGTGCATTCCTTGAACTGCCCCACAAAATTTGAGGCTGCATGACAAAGAAAGATATGAAACTAGAAAAGCACACGGAGAGCGCAGACCTTCACCAAGGCAGCTCATGTTATCCCCTCATTTGGTTTCTTTTGCTTCCTGGTTTAAATGTCTTCACCATAAACAAACCATTTGTGTTTTCGTGTAAGCTGTACATTTAAATCCTACCTACTGAGACTTCACAAACCTGTGTAGCTTTATTTCTACGATCCATGCCAAATTGCCCTAGCTCTAACTCAAGTACATTAAATGGCCACACAGGTCCATAAAACATTAAAATATGTAACAACTGGGCATGTTGCTCTCTTCTCTGTTTAATATTTTAAGTCACTGTGCTGCTTCAAGCTGTTTCAGCTAAAGAAATGGGAACACCAACTTTTTTTGCCACGCATCCAACACGGTATAACAACAGTTTCTAAAGGTCAGATGTCAAGTTGCATATATTAGTACTGACTGTTACTTTGCGTGGATGTCACTCAGGTTAAGTTTGATCATTTAATGCTTGATTTATCTGTAGAGTAAAATGTTACATTTTGCTATATCTCGTGTACAATGACAAGTTTTAAAAGAAGCATTCCGGTGCTTTAAGTGGGTTGAAGCACAGCCGTTATTCGTCTTGCAAAAGGTTTCACATCCCTTGAACTTTTCCAAATTTTGTCATGTTACAATCACAATTTTAAAATAATCTATTTGGATTTTATGTAACAAATTAACACAATGATGAAATGGAAGGGAAACATGATCAAATAACGTTTTAGTATTCAGCACCCCCTCAATTAAATATGTTGTAAAATCAGCTTTCATTCAAATTACAGCTTCATCGGATGTCAAAGTATCCAGCATGATTCTCCCATCACCATTTTTTACTGTATTTGAAACAGTGCCACTTTCAGATGATGGATTGGACAAGGGTTTTTCCAAGCATGGACCATTGGCCATTTGCGGCCTTCAAAAGGATTTTGTTCGGGACGTGGCTGTAATGCAAGAATGGTAAAAATTTGTACACAAGCAAGATTTTTTTGTACAAATGATCATTTTTGCTTTTATTTTAATTTCATAGTAAGAAGAGCCACAAAACGTCCAGCAACTTCTTCTCAAGAGCAGATTTGGGTACACTATTTAATAAACTTGGCTAAATACAGCAAACTTTAGTTGGGGAAAGAGGAAAAAAATTAGCTTCAATTATTTTTGCATGCTTATCAAAAATAATATTCATTACATTTTATTTAAACACATTTTCTGACTATGGTCCATTGCTAAGAATGAGTAAAAATACAAAGAAATCCAGAAAGCACGAGGAAGCAGGAACACAATAAAAGTTCTACTTCACAATTCCTTCAGCTGAGTAGTACCATAACTATATGGTGGATTTGGACAGTTTATATAGGCTGGGCTTCAATAATAAACTGTGAGAATGGCAGTGCATCAATCCTCCCACCCGGCACTGTCACAAGTCTCCGGCACGGCTCGACGATGACCATGATTAAAGGGCACGTGCTGGCCACAGGTATGTGACAACCACTTCAAGCCGAGGTTAGCTCCCTTCATTCCAGTAGGAATGTATGGGAGCTGCTCTGAGAGGGGAGAAAACTACCACTGTGTGGGGAAACTACCCATTCATTTGTGCCCCACCTCTAAGCTCCTCACCCAACCGCACACAGCAGACCATTGGTTGCACTTTCACCACTTAGCTCGGCCTGTGAATATATGGGAGGACCATGGGAACATTTGGGAACAGAAAAGAGGGAAATATATAAAATGTACTCAAGTTTGGATATGTAGGTATGAGAAGGATTTGCCTTTGAAAGAGTTGGCATGTCTAGAATTGGGATCAGAGGTGGAGTAATGGTGCCACTGGCAGCTGCTGAAGCATACAACCTTCGAAGCAGTGAGTGAAGATCACCAGACACAAAAAAAATGGATTAGAATGGATTACGATGAGTCATAGGAGTTCGGTTTAAGTCCCATTGAGGTTTGCATTAGGTCAGGTGGTTGCTTTACACGACTACTCTGCAAGTATAAATGAGACGCCAGAAAAGTGCTACCACCACTGGAGCATAGTGTAACACAGCCTTGTCCATCCCCCACCTATTGCTGAGCACTGCTGGTCAACTGGCTAAAAAATGCTATTATTTTTCCACAGTTTTGTCTACTTATAAGCTTTTCTGTTGCAAATTAAAACTTTTAGATCAAGTAGTACATTTTGGTGTTTAATTTTTCACAAAAAATACAAAACTGTGGTATTTATTATAATATTGTTTATCCGTCCAAGCCCAATCAATGTAGAGCATACAAGTGTACCAGTAGTTCAATTTGCATCTATTCTAATTTGAGGATACCCAAACTGTGTAGTTAAAAGTCCAACACCTTTGTTTGGGTGGCAGCTTCACTTGATTTGGTCTGTCCTGGTTTTTCCAACAACAGGCTACCAATGTTATTACATTTGTTCTATGGTTTTATGAAAGAACAGTTTGGAACTACTCTTTTGCAACTAAAAGCACATGTGACTTTACTACTACAAACTACAAAACTAGGTCCCAAATTTTGATCAAGGATAGTTGGAAAAATGAAACAAAAAAGCAACAACAACAAAGAAAAATGGAAGATTTGGCAGACGAAAGTTGTCCACTTATATAAAAGGACAGTTGTGCAGATTGAGTTGAAAATGTAATTTAGCAACTTCTAATGACTTCTTAGGAAAGCCAATCACTACTTTCCAGACTGAGGAGTAGAAACCAGTGATTGATTATAGCTAGCAGCAACAGCCAGTGTCATTTTAGCACAGTAACATGGTTTATTTTCTGCTAAAAAAGTAATGAATCAAAACAGCCAAAAAGATACCTTACAAGAGTGTCCCGGGAAAGAAAATATTTTTTAAATTCGCTGTATGCCATGGATGTAAATATTGTATGTTTGAATCATTAAAAATTGCTAAAATCAGCAAAGATTCAAAGCTAACTTGCTTGTTAACCTTTCTGTGCTCTACAGCATTTCTTTACCTTTCTACAAACTCGTGGCAATACTACAGGTAATCAGATTACTACTGATAACAACTTCACAGAAATTAACTTTAAAAAACTGGAACCATCCCTTTTAAGATATAAATATAGCTTTAATAGAAGGTTTACATTTTGCAAACATCCTGGCCACAAAATTACCAACCAGAAAAAAAGGTGGTTTACCATGAGAAAAGCTTTAAAGAAACAGGAAATAATATATGTACAGAATCCTTTTAACAGCAAATCTAAAAGATTCTTATCAGAAAAGTGTATTACTGGCATTTAAGTATTTATTTAGGGATATCAGTATAGAAGGGACCTCAGTTTCAAAAGATAATAGAGAAACGATCAGCTGTTTGTAATGATCACAATCAGAACTACACATTTTACTTCTCCTATCAACACACTGTCGCAGCTTACTGCCTTCTCCCTCAGATGCAGCCTTCAAGGTTGACTTTTCACCTGCACATCAGAGCTGTGTGACTCAGCACTGTCACAGGTCAGCACCACTTCCTTTAAAAAAAAAAAAAAAAAAAATCAAAACAAAAGGTCCGTCATTGAACAGCTCTGGAACAGTGTGACCCCGATGCAGTGCCAGTGCGTCACGGCTAAAACCCCCAAGGAGCTGGATCTGTGACGAACGCTGCTGCTTCCTCTGGCCTCTGTCTTCACCGGAACGCCATTCATTCATCTGATTTCTGTTTTGTTTGTCCTCTCTCAGTCATTCCTAACCTGCTCCACATTAACATAAGAAACGCAAAGCCATTGAAATATCGTAGAACGCGTTCAAAATCTCGACAGAAATATGAGCAGGCTCTCACCCTCAGGTTATTTTATCAGTTATATCAGTTGTTTCTACAGTTTCGCCCTCACACCCGAGATGGTTTACACAAGAAGTTCGCACTAACATGAAGGGAGGATGAAAGGTTTTTGGAGATAGAAGTCATGAGAATTTTTTTGTTTTTTTTCAGCATTTTAAGGAGTGTAAAATTCTTCTCTTTTGTGTTATTGCATATCTGTTTGAGTCTTCATCTGCACTAACAGTCACTTGTAAAAGTTCACATTACATCCTCAAAAGGAAATTTCACTGAGATTTTATGTGACAGGCCAACAAATGTAGTACCTACTTGAAAAGGGCGGAAGGAACTGATTTGTTTGTATTCATTTTTTTTTCTTCTTTACAAATTAAACTCTGAAAGGTGTGGCATGCACTTGTATTCAGCCCCCCTGATTTGATGTTTTGTCACCCGTTACTGCAATTATAGCTGCTTGGCGTTTGTGGAAAGTTTTTACCAAATCTAGACATTTTTGCTTAGACAAGTCTTGCAACATTATACTGGATTTTGACTAGATTATTCTATTCTAAACCATTCAGTTGTAGCTCTGGCTATACAGGTGAAACTCAAAATAGTAGAATATAGTGAAAAGTTCATTTATTTCAGTAATTCAACTTAAAAGGTGAAATTAATATATGATATGGACTCATTACATGCAAAGCAGGATATTTCAAGACTTTATTTGTTATAATTTGGGGTAGCAGCATCAGAGCCAGGGACTTAAAAAGGCTAAACAAACTGATAAAGAAGGCTGGTTCTGTTCTTGGGACGACTGTGGAAAATCTGGAGATGATAATGCAAAGAAGGATTCTTCATAAAATCAAAAAAATTATGGACAACCCTGAGCATCCTCTTCATGAGACAGTCATACAACAACAGAGCGTCTTTAGTCGGAGGCTTCTTCAGTTTCGCTGCAATACAGACCGCTACAGGAAATCCTTCCTGCCCACATCCATCATCATCTACAACAACTCCTTAAAGAATTAATTATATGAGCTGTACCAACACTTAATTTCCCTCTGGGATCAATAAAGTATTTTTGAATTGAATTGAATTGAATTTAGATGATTATGGCTTACAGCTTATGAAAACCCCACATTTGAAATCTCAGAAAAGTAGAATATTGCATGAAATCAATAAAACAAGGACTTTAAATAGAGAAATGTTGGGGTTGGGCTTTGGGTGGTAACTCCTGATGGCTGCATACGGTGCCTTGGGGGGGTTGCACTGGCGGACATGGGTTACTGGCCTGGTGGCCGTGCTGCGCCTGGGTGGGGTCTGAGGTGGTCCTGGGGATTCGGGGCGCCGCGCCCCCTAGCTGTGGTCCTGGCTGGGGGTTGGCCGGCGTGGGGTCTCTGTTGGCTGTGGGGGTCGTGGCCGGCCTGTGGCCGGCATGTGCAGCCGCCTCTCTCTTTTTCTCTGGGCCGAATGTCATCGCCGGTCCCTGTATGGCGTCTCGCCTTGTTTGCTGGTTGGGGTGCCTGGCTGCTGGTCGCGGCGGCTGGGTGGCGTTTCTGGGCCGGATCAGTCCTTTTTTGCACTGGACTTGGCTCCTGGGTCTTGGTCTTTGTGCGGGGCGCTGGGGTTGGGCATTTGGCCGGGTTCGGTCGGATTTGCGGGTGGACTGGCCGGGTGGTGGGCGTGCAGGGCAGGTGGGTGGGGCGCTGGGTTTGGTCTCCTGCCAGGCCGTTGAGCAACAGTGGTCGCTCCACAAGGAATGAAGCTGGTGGATGTTGGCCTGGTGGGTTGGCCGCCCGGCTCATCGGTTTGCTCCTGGTCTGGGCAAGTACGTTGCCGTGGTTCGGGCTACGGGGGCCTCCGGTGTGCGGGTGGCGCTGAGGGCCTCCTTTGCTGGCGGGGAGGCTGCTGCTGTGTAGCGACAGGTGCTCTCCCCCTACGAGGGCACTTGGACGGGGGGGAGGGGTGTGCGGAAGGGGTGGGGGGTGGCGGGGGGCGAACTCAACCTGGGTGTCTAGTGTCTTTTGTGTTTTGAGAGTAGAGCGAATGTCAGGGTGGGTTTAGTTCCCCTTCTGGGATGGGGCTGGGGGGACTGCCTTGGGGGCTTTGTGGTGCTGTGGCCGTGGGCCCCGGGTCGAACGTGCCATGGCCTCCCTCCCCTGGTGGTTCCCGGTGAACAGCGGTGCCTATTGGGGTCAGTGGGGGAGCTGGCTCCCTGGGAAGACATTTTGTCTCCCAGTCCTTCCCTCCCCATCCCTGGACACCTCTGTCCACCCGCTCCATCACTTTACCACTCATATAGGGTCTTGGGGCATGGGCACATCACTGGGGTGCGAGGAGGGGCTTCCCTCCTTGCTATCCCGTGGTGTCCTGGGTCCCAATTTTAATATACAACTTAGACACTCCCACTTATAACATTCTCATGCGACACATATGTAGGGACTTTGGGGTGGGCACACTTTTCGGCATCCAGAGGGGGAGCGGTTCAATCAGCTTCACCTCTGGTGCCGGTGCCCACTGTTAAACCACATATAGACACTGAGGGCTCGGGGTGGGGGTTGGGGGATGTGTGGCTGCCTTCCCCACATCCCACCCCTCTGTTTTAAATGCACATTATAACAACACGCATCAACACCATACTCGAGCGGGAGGATGGAGGCTAGGGGTCTTTTCACACCCCTGTTCGCTACGGGCCATCAGGGGTTGGGGTCCGGAGGAGGAACAGGCGGTCTGGTCGGGGTCCTGGGCTGTCGGGCTGCTTTGCCACTGTGGGGCCCTTGACGGTCTGCTTGTCTCCGTCCTAGAAGGTAGGGGGTCCATCTCCCGGGTCCGGGGGGCTGGTGGCTCTACTGGGGCATTGGTACCTGGACCTGGGAGCATAAAGTGTGCATGGGGTGTGTGAGTGAGGGTACAGCGTCATTTTTTTGGGTGTCTTGGTGAGTCAGTGAGAATGTATGGGTTTAAGAGGGAGGGAACGTATGACTGTGTCTGTATGTCTTTGTCTACCTGTCAGGTTGGATCTTGGTCTGCCCCCTCGCCTGGCGCACCTCAGGCCTTACACTTAATGGGGGGCCTATTTCCCCTCCGTCACTCCCCGCCGGTGACGGGGGCCCCTGCCTGCCGGTGCATCGGTGGTCAATCCGGTTCTGACGTGGTGCGTGCCTGGCCGGGCCTGGGGGGGCCGGTGTGTCGGTCGGCCGATGCGCTGGGCCGATATCTTCCTTTGGTTGGTTGGGGCACCTCTTTTAGAGGTGCCAGGTTTGGGATTGTTGGGTGGTGCCTGCTCGGTGGCTCGGCGGGATGCGGATCCGGCGTCTCTGCTCGTTTGATCACCTGTTCTGTGCGCACCGTGCGTGGCCGGTTCATTGGCGGGTTGGACCGGCCCAGGCCCTCGTTGGATGCCTGGTCTCGGCTCCCTGCATTGCGCGGGATCAGGACCCGGGAGCTGGTACAACTTGGTGTCCAGATGCTGGCTGAGCCCGGCCTGGGGATGCTGTCCGTCCCCTGCGGCTATCGGTGGGGCGCTGGGATGTTGGCGGTGGGGATTGGCCTGGGGTGGAGGCGGTGGATGGCGGCCGGCCGAGGCCCCTGCAGTGCCGGGGGCCCCTCGTCGGCCGGTCCCTTGTTGGGTCCCTGCTGGGGGGTGGGGTGCACCTGGGCCCCGGCTCACCCGGTCCATTGACTGGCCCGCCCCGGCGCGGCCGCTTGCCGGCGGGGCCGCTTGCCGGCGGGGCCCGTGGGCTCGTCACTGCTGCCCCCCGGGCCCCTGCATAGTGGCCGCTGGATGTTCCCCTGGGGTTCTCCTTTGCTCCTCTCTTGGGGGATGCGGTCGGCCCCGCCTGGGGCTCTGGGGGTCCTTTGGATGTCTTTGCTCCGATCTCCTTCATGTCTGCATCGATTCCTGGGAGACGGATTGATGCCTGCTCACACCAACTATCGAACACTCTTATGGAGAAACCTTATATGCACCAGCATGCTAACACACACACATAGATGTGGGGTCTCTGGTGTTTAAGGATATATTCTTGGGCTGAGGTTATCATTACTAGAGCTTGATTAATCGGTACCATGAGTTTTTCTGTGACATTGTTGTTGTATTTTTATATCTATTTTTGTGTGATGTGGTTGTGTAATTCTTAGTTCACAATGTTTGGTTTGTTTTGTCGATGTTCCTTTTCCGTGTTTTGTTTTGTTTTCCCCCCTCTCTCTGCCGTCCTGTGGGTATGGAGGCAGACTTCAAGGTCTTCCTGTGTTTTCTTTGTTCCCCTTCCTCTCTTGTATTTTCAACTCAACCTCTCTCTTGACTTTTTGTTTCCTACCTCTCTTCTTCATCTTCCTTCTTTCTTCTCCTTAATTTTCCGTCTCCGTGTCCATAACATCAGGAAATAAAAACCCCAACAATTCATAATAAAGATTTTTCACACATATATCAAGTGGAGGACTATAGCAAAAGCTGCACTGCTCCGCTTGTGAAAGTATATCTTTTGGGCTTCTACTTGGTACTCAGACACCAATTCTGAGCTCCACACTGCCAAACAGGACACGTTTAAAAAAATAAAAATAAAAAATAAATAGAGAAATGTTGGACCTCTGAAAAGTATAATCATGCATGTACACCCAGTACTTGGTTTGGGCCACTTTTGCATCAATTACTGCCTCTATGTGGCGTGGCGTGGATGCTATCAGCCTGTGGCACTGTTGAGGTGTTATTAAAGACCAGGATGCTTCAATAGCCTTCAGCTCTTTTTCGATCTCATGTCTCTCATCTATCTCTTGGCAATGCTCCATAGATTCTCTATGGTGTTCCGGTCAGGCGAGTTTGCTGGCCAATCAAGCACAGCAATCCCATGGTCATTGAACTAGATTTTGGCAGTGAGTTCAGGTGCCAAGTCCTGCTGGAAAATGAAGTCAGCATCTCTATAAAGCTCATCTGTGGAAGGAAGCATGAAGGGATCCAAAATGTCCTGGTAGATGGCTGTGTTGACGCTGAACTTAATAAAGCACAGTGGACCAACACCAGCAGATGACATGGCTCCCCAAATCAACACAGACTGTGGAAACTTCACACTGGACTTCAAGCATCTTGGAATGTGTGCCTCTTCATTCTTCCTCCAGACTCTTGGACCTTGGTTTCCAATTGAGATCCAAAATTTACAGTTCAAAATGTACTTTTTTTTCTTTAGCCAAGGTAAGATGCATCTGACATTGTTTGTTGTGGTGGTTTTCTGTCAGGTCAGCAGTCTACTCTATGATTGTGATTTCTACTGAACCAGACTGAGAGGAATCCTTTGTAGGCATTTTGGATTAATACATTAATTAAAAGTGACCCTTTGAGCATAAAATATTGAACATTTTCACAATATTCAAATTTTCTGAGATTTTGAATTTGGGGTTTTAATAAGATGTAAACCATAATCATCAAAACGATAACAAATAAAGGTTTGAAATATCTCGCTTTGCATGTAATGAGTCTATCTCATATATCAGCTTCACCTTTTAAGATGAATTACTGAAATAAAATAACTTTTGTATGATATTCTACTTTTTCGAGTTTCGAGTTGAGACGTTATCCCGCTGAGAAGAGAACCTCCCCCCCATATTTAAGTGTCCTACAGGTTTTCTTCCAGGATTATCCTTTCTCTTGTTCCAACCGTCTTCCCAGCAGCTACGTGTCCTTGCTGAAGAAGAACATCCCCATAGGATAATGATGCCATGACCATGTTTTGGTGCCAGAATGATGTCAGTAAGTATTTCTTTTCCCACAAAATGTTTTACACTATTTTCTACATGTTTGCTGTATCCATATATCCCTTATGACAAAATGCAAAGTGTCACCTTCAACATAAAGCAGCATTCTTGCCTCTCTGCTCTAAGAATTGCTGTTTCTAAATAACACACACGGCTTGTATTTAGTAATAAGCTAACTTCATAACTCAACTGGTTGCACAACATGTTATTTGTAGGTGTTATAGTGAAAATAGGCTGTGCAAATAAATAAATAAGATCCCCCAAGACAAGTCTTGGCTATCTACAATGAGAGGCAGGGCACGAAGACAATCAGAACATCCGCCATGTTATGGTAGCTCTGGAGGAGCTGTAGAGATCCACTGCTCAGTTGGTATAGTCTGTTGACAGAACAATGTGGAAGAAGGTGCTCTTGTCAAGTGGGACCAAATGGGACTTTTTGACCTGCATGTAAACTGCATGAATACAAAATATCATGCAGTGGGAAACCAGTGGAGCTAAATATGAATTTATTAGTTCCAATTACGAAGTTCTAGTAAAATACATTGAAGCTTGTGATTATAACATGAAATAATATGGAAAAGTTCAAGGGGTATGAATACTTTTCCAAGGCACTGTCCTCATTCAAGATCCTTCTTCTGGTCGGTGTTTGTACTCGGCAACGTCCTCCTTTTAAAAAAATATTTTTTTATTATATTCCTCCTTATTCTCCTTGCCTTACCTGTTTTCCTTGACTCCTCACCACTGCTCCCCCTTGTTTACCTGTAACCCTGTAGCCACGGTGATGGCTTCGGTTGTCACAGTGATCATGTTACAACTAGGACAGCTAGTTCCGAGAAAGGGGAAACAAGGGATTCCCAATAATGAGCCACTATTGTTCCCAAAAGGCTCTTTCAGTCCCACTCTAACATGCACACCTACATGCAAACACACACATACGCACGCACACACAGATACTTTCAGAAAAGGACACCAGATAAACACTCTGCCTGAAGAAACACATGTATACACTCAAGCTATGCACAAACAAACAAGCACATGGTGTTACCTTCATAGCATGCATGTCACACGTACAGCTTTACATGTGGAGCAGAACATACTCAAAGAGGATGTGCAGGGTAGCATGAACAGCAGCCTGTCCGTTTAGCTAATCCTAAATACATAAAAAAAAATGTAATCATTACACAATTAATTTAACTTTAGATATTTGTCAATGTAATCTAAATGTAATCAATATAAATCTACTCAGATGAAAAGATCTGCTTACCAAAGTCTGAAACAGCATTCCGTACACTATGCTGTTAGAGGTAATTCTCTACCTACTGAGCATTTTAACGTTTGAATTGGTTACATGCACAGACAGGTTTCTGGAAGATATTCAAAGTAAAAAAGAAAGTACATCCGCTTTTAACTCTAGGGCAATTATCAGCAATGACCAGACCACCTATATAAAAGCAGAAGATTTGAAAGTTTGAATGGGCAGAAGCATGAAGGTGTGTGGTTGCACAATGCCAGGATGAAAAGACAATCAGCAATGACCTTAGAGAATCAAGTCTTCCTGCCCATGAGTTTGGGAAGGGTTTTAAATCAGTTTTAAAATTGTCTAAAGTAAATCATTAAGAAGGATTATTTTCATTTGGCAAACATTAAAAACATTTGACTTTCTTCACCAGCAAATTAACCCAGAGTTCATGAAAGTCAGTTCAGAAAAAAAGTCTGAACAAGCATTGGTTGTTTGGAGGGGCAGTCAGAAAAAAGACTCCTTTCTCTGGAAGACTTCTGGAACAAGGTTCTTTACAGATCTACAGATGCTGTCTGGCAAACAAAACAAAACAAAAATCACCCTTCACATCTATCTGTTTTTTCCATTGATAAATATATGTTGAAAAGCCTTAAAATGTCAAAATGGACAGAGCTATGTTTGGAGAAACCCCAAAACAGTATTTCAGCACAAACATCTCAAAATAACTTTCAAGCATGGTGGTGGAGGGAAAATGATTTGGGCTTGGATTGCAGTCACAAACCCTAAGTACATTGCCACAAATTGCACTGGAGCACTTCTATTTATCAAAGTATTATAGAGAAGAATATGAGGACAGAAGTGAAAGTGGTTAGAGTTCAGTAAACAGGGAAAAGGGCCAGGGCTGGAAAACATTAAAGGCTTCTAAAAGTAATTTTATATGAAAAAGGTTCAGGGTTACTTTGGTTGAAACACACCTTGTGGAAACAACACAAAGCAACAAAAGAAAGATTTATCTTAGTTAGTCTTAGCTAAAACAAGTATGTCCAAACAAAGAAATGTTAGCTTAGTGAAACTTTCCTTAACAGTAAGATACAAATTAGCTTAAACAATCTTAGCTATAAAAAATGAAAATACAAAAATTTGAAATATCTCTTTTTGTTTATTTTAGAAACAATGAATGCAAATGAGGAAAATATAACTTAGCTAATTTTAGCTAAAACAATAAAATACAAACAAGGAAAAAGTCATCTTTTTATTTTTATTTTCATTTCGAACAATTAAAATTTCAACACAACAAATACAAAAAAATATAATCTTAGATACTCTTAGCTAAAAAAGAAAATTCAAAAGAAGGAAATATATTTTTTACTAACAGCTAAGAAGACATAAAAAGATGGAAAAACACAGTTAAGCTTAAGTAAGAAAATACAAATTTGTTTATTCCAGTTGGAAAAAGATCTATTACAGTGGACCTCCGCCTATTTGCAGGTTCAGCATGGATTCTTTTCATAAAACACATCTAAAAATGCATCTTGAGAAGTTGAAATACTCATGGTCCAATGCTAAATAATATGCTATTTGCAAAGTAGCCAATCCAGGAGCACCGTTTGTTTTCCTGGGAGCTGATTGGCTTCTACTGGGAACGAATATAGAGAGGACTGTAAATATTAGCTTTTGCGGCAGTGATAAGATGGTTTCCATTGGGCATTATAATGCCCAGTGAAAGGTATACTGTATTTGATGTTTAAACTATTGAAATAAGCAGCTATAAGAGTTTTTGGTGGGCCTCAAGCACTCGTGGATTTACCTATTTACAGACGGTTGTGTTCCCTAAGCCCCACGAATACCGAGGGTCCACTGTAACTCTTTCTCGAACAACAGATCATACAATTGTTATCAGTTAGAAGACATTCAGCCATCCTACTAGACCAGTTGCTTACTGACAAGCACTCTGACTGCTTTTCATCCAATTTAGTATTGTTTTAAAAATATAGATGCATTTAAAATGTTTATTCAAAACGGTTTTAAAAACTCCAGCGATGATCACTGTTTTGTTCAAGTGGTCTTCTTCCCAATTTTCTAAAACAAAGGTTGCAAAGTTAGGAAGAGCCACGAGACCCACATTTAAGGGAAACAGTCTGGAAACAAACAGGAATTATCCTCGAAGTGTATCATTATAAAAACAGAGAGTATAGTTCTGGGGCCAGTGCTGAGTGGTGGAGATTCACTTGCATCTGCAGCTGTGCACATATTCCCACAGCCTCTTCTCTACCAAACAGCTTATACTGCAGGACGCTGAGCTGAAAGCTTTAGTTTTGTGGAAAGCAAATCAGTGCAGCGCAGTATAACCTGCAGGGAACTGAGTCACTGGCCAAAAAGATGTAGGTCAGATCAAGCGTCATAATAGCCACACGACTAGTTGTGGCCTACTTTTTGTCTCTTTTTGCAAATTTGCTCATTTTAAAAGTTGTAACATTCACAAAAGCGACTTGAAACAGAAAATGTTGCCCCAATTTATGTTAGCATCCCTTCATTTAATGGAAAAATAGTGTTATACAACATGCTTTGCAGTTAATTCCCAAAGACTCTCCTTGTGCAAGACAGGAGCTTTAAATCTAAATGTTGTCTCTAGCATTCATAAAATATTAGTTTGTTCAAAAATGATTCTCTTGTTTAATCCTGAAACAAAAAAAAACATAAGGTCTTAAAGTAATGATTCACCCCAGCTGAACAGCTTTAGAGAGAGAGAGCTGAAAATATTAGTTTTTTGGTGCTGTCTGTCAAGAAAAAGGCAAAAAGGAATAATACAGAAAAGACCCGAAAGAGGTAAAACAACAAGAGAAACCTCTGGAAGATAACCAAAAAAAGAAGCAGATGTAGGTGTTTCAGGTGGAAGTCAAAGATATCAGGAGACTTTGTTACTGTGGATCTTCCAAACCCAGTTTGATTATTTTAGGATGAGAAAAAAGAAATCCAGTACAGTGCCTTGAACTTTTAATTTTATAGGCTACAACTAGAAACTTCACTGTATGTTTTATTGGCTTCTTCCATGATAAACCAAAAGAAAATAGCCTTACTGTGAAGTGGAAATCTGAAAGACTGAAATTTTGCTCAGTCTTTGAAAAAATATCTCAAGCTCAATCAGTTTGGATGGTGAGGGTTTGTGAACAACATTTTTTTTAAGATTTTTAATTTAGGTCTTGACTTTGGGCCATTCTAACACATTATTATCAGCAATCTAAACCATTTTTGCTTTAGCTTTGACCGTATGCAGGGGTGGACTGGGACAAAAATTCAGCCCTGGCATTTTCTGTCCAGACCAGCCCACTACATTATCAGCCGACACTACATAAAAGTCCACAAATCTCAGAGCATCTCCTCTCATGCATACTACAGTACAAATGATAAACATATTTCTTGATAGCAGTTAACAAATAAAGCACAAAACTGTGAACTCAAGGACTAAAACTGACAGCTATGGCAATCAATCACTCAGTATTTATTCATTATAGTCTCAACAGAACAAATCAAGTTTGAATTCATAAAACATTATAAGACACATGATATACTCAAATCAGAGACGTCAGTAGCCAAAAAGTGAAGTGGAGGCAGTGAGAGAACAAGCCCACAGAAAAGAAAAAAATGAAAAAGAAAAATGTCCAAAAATGGTATGTCTGTTTAAATTAATGACCAATCACAAACACGAAACGAGGGATTCGAGGATCATTTGTACTTTACATTGCATTGAATTATCTAATGCAAATCTTTAATTGTGTTTTTCTCAAAATTAGTTTTTTCCAACATTTAAAACGAATCAGTTATACCTATATTCACCAAACTTTCCACCATTGTTCTATGTTATAAGCTGTAAAAAATTACAGACCGATTTGTCAATACATCGTTCTAAAAAATATATATGTGCTATTTTGTGTAAAATAAACAGGCCGGAAATGAGTTTTTTGGAGCTACTTACACTGTTTTTTGATTTATGAAGTAATGAAATGAAATAAACCTATTTCCCTCTGTAAAAAGTATTTGAAGTTTTTTCTAATCATATAACATATATGATTAGAAAATTAAAGAAAAATTCAATCTGTCTCTCACCAATTTTGAGATACGTTTAAAAATATATGCAAATTAGCACATTTTTAACCAGATTACACCTAATTTGAATATCTAAACAAAATTTATATCAAAACTTCTAATCAAAAGATGTTTGTTTTAATACTAGGATTAAGTTTGTCAAGTTTCATCAAGGTATCTTGAAGCTAACTTTTTTCCCTATTCACCTGTAGTGTCTCCCTTTAATGTTTACTGTTGCTATGGCAAACAGAGACCGCTGCCGTTAGTAGCTGTCACAATTTGGCATATTTAACTAAATCAACCGCAACTACCAACAGTCAGCCCTTCAACTCTGGGCTAATATGTTTTAACAAGTATTTCAATTCAATTCAATTCAGTTTATTTATATAGCGCCAATTCACAACAGATGTCATCTCAAGGCACTTAACAAGAAGTCATTTCAATACAATTATACAAACATTCCAATCAGTTAAAAAGTTTCCTATTTAAGGAATCCCAGCAGATTGCGTCAGTCATTGGTGTGAGGTTGGGCCCCTTTGATGCAGACTTTCTAACCACAGCAATCCTTCAGCAATCCCTCATACTGAGCAAACATGTAGCGACGGTGGAGAGGAAAAACTCCCCTTTAACAGGAAGAAACTTCCAACAGAACCAGGCTCAGTAGGAGCGGCCATCTGCCACGACCGTCTGGGGGTTTGAGAAGACAGAGCAGAGACACAGAAGGAACAGAAGATCTGATATAAGAGAACTTTCTATGTTACAGAAAGTAAAAAGTTGATAACAGGACACAGTGGATGTTCAGTTACTGGGAGCATCATCCCAGTCGATGCCCCCCATCCAACAGGGCATTGTAGCCAAGCAGGATACCAGACCAGGTATATCTTCTGTGGAGAGAAAAACACTGAGAGAATACAAAGTTAACAGTCGAAATAACAGAATGTACTGTAATACAACTGGAGAGTAGTAGTAGAAAAGGAAGTAGCAGAGTGAAGAAAATTGGTAAGTCTGTCCTCCAGCAGTCTAAGCCTATAGCAGCATAACTACAGAGATAGCTCAGGATGACCTAAGCCACTCTAACTATAAGCTTTATCAAAAAGGAAAGTTTTAAGCCTGGCCTTAAAAGTAAACAGAGTGCCTGCCTCACGGACTAAAGCTGGGAGCTGGTTCCACAGGAGAGGAGCCTCATAACTAAAAGATCTGCCTCCCATTCTACTTTTAGAAATCCTAGGAACTACAAGTAAACGTGCAGTCTGAGAGCGAAGGGCTCTGTTAGGAACATATGGAACAATTAGATCTCTGATGTATGATGGAGCTTGATTATTAAGGGCTTTGTATGTAAGAAGAAGGATCTTAAATTCTATTCTGGATTTAACAGGGAGCCAATGAAGGGAAGCTAAAACAGGAGAAATGTGATCTCTCTTTTTAATATTCATCAGAACTCTTGCTGCCGCATTTTGGATCAACTGCAGGCTTTTAATGGCATTTTCTGGACTACCTGATAGTAAAGAATTACAGTAGTCCTGCCTTGAGGTAACAAATGCATGGACTAGTTTCTCAGCATTACTCCTGGATAGGATGTTTCTAATTTTAGCAATATTCCAGAGGTGAAAGAAAGAAATCCTAGAAACCTGTTTAATATGGGATTTAAATGTCAAGTCTCGGTCAAAAATAACGCCGAGGTTCTTTACGTTATTACTGGGGGCCAATTTAATGCCATCCAGATGAAGTGATTGACTAATCAGTTTCTGTTTAAGAACTTCTGGTCCAAAGACAGCAACTTCTGTTTTGTCAGAATTTAAAAGCAAAAAGTTTAGGGTCATCCATGTTTTTAATGTCTTCCAGACATGCCTGTAATCTACCTAACTGACTGGGTTCATCAGGATTTATGGATAAATATAGTTGTGTATCATCTGCATAGCTGTGGAAATTTATCCCATGCTGTCTAATGATTCTACCAATTGGGAGAATATACAGTATATGGTGAACAGAATTGGTCCAAGCACAGAACCCTGTGGAACTCCACAAGTAACCCTTGAGAGTGAAGAAGATTTATCATTTAGATGAACAAACTGGAATCTATCAGACAAATATGATTTAAACCAGCCTAGTGCTGTTCCTTTGATCCCTGCAACATGTTCAAGCCTTTCTAAGAGAATATTATGATCGACTGTGTCAAAAGCAGCACTGAGATCTAACAAAACCAGAACAGTCCATTATCTGAGACCATGAGAATTTCATTAGTAACCTTCACAAGTGCTGTTTCAGTGCTATGATGAGTTCTAAAACCTGACTGAAACTCTTCAAACAGCTCGTTACTGTTTAGATGCTCACAGACTTGATTAGCAACAATTTTCTCAAGGACTTTGGATAAGAAAGGAAGGTTAGATATAGGTCTGTAATTCACTAAGTCATCTTGATCAAGGGAAGGTTTCTTGAGTAAAGGTTTAATTACAGCTATTTTAAATTCCTGTGGTACGTATCCGTTTACTAAGAATAGATTAATCATATCCAAAATGGGGCCAGGAACCAAATGTAACACTTCTTTAAATAATTTGGTTGGAATTGGGTCCAACATACAAGTTGAAGGTTTAGATGAGGCTAATATTTTTGATAATTCCGAAAGCTCGACTGAATCAAAACAGCCTAAGCACAACTGAGGTTCTACAGTTCTTTCCGACACTGCCTCATTTACTGAGGAAGAAGTAATCATGTTTGGGAGGATGCCAATGACATTATTTTTAATAGAATTAATTTTATTTATGAAGAATCCCATAAAATCATCACTGCTAAGAGCTGGGGGAATAGTTGGCTCAACAGAGCTATGACTCTGTGTAAGTTTGGCAACTGTACTAAAAAGAAACCTAGGATTGTTTTTATTCGCCTCTATTAATGATGAAAAATATGCTGTTCTAGCTTGTCGAAGGGTCTTTTTATACAGCAATAGACTGTTATTCCAGGTTAAATAGGAATCCTCTAAGTGTGTGGAGCGCCATTTTCTCTCCAACTTCCTAGTATTCTGCTTTAAAGTACGCAACCCTGCGTTGAACCAAGGAGTCAGCCTCCTATGTCTAGCCACTTTCTTTTTTAAGAGGGCTACACTATCTACTGCCAAACGCAATGAGGACGTAACGCTGTGACCAGATCATAAATTTCTGAAGGGTTAGAGATAGAATTGCTGCCATCCACTGTGTTACCCTGAGACACTAAGGAAAGTAAGAATGGAACATATTCTTTAAAAATTGTTACAGCATTGTATGATAAAGCTCTACAATAATGACATTTTCTTTCAGATTTAAGATGGTCAGTTAAAGTAAATTCAAAAGTTATTAAGAAGTGGTCAGACAGGACCAGGTTATGTGGGTGGACTGTTATTTCCTCACACTCAATACCGTATTTCAGTACAAGGTCCCAAGTGTGTTTGCCCGTGCGGGTCGATCCCTGTACTTTTTGAGTAAAGCCAATTGAGTCTAAAATAGCATTAAAGGCTGCATTTAGGCTATAACTTTCAGTATCCACATGAATATTAAAGTCCCCCACTATAATAACCCTACCAGTATTTAATACTAAATCAGATAAAAAATGTGAGATCTGATCCAAGAATTGAGAGTAAGGGCCTGGTGGACGATACAAAACCACAAACAAAAATGGTCTTAATGTTTTGCAACTTGGATGAGGAAAATTAAGGGTTACATGTTAAAAAGAACTGTAGCTATCAATTGGTCTGGGACTAATTAGTAAATCAGAACGAAATATGGTTGCAACTCCTCCTCCTCGCCCAGTATTTCTAGGAATGTGAAAATTTAAATGACTGGAAGGAGTTGACTCATTTATACTGACATAATCCTCCTGCTGCAACCAGGTTTCTGTGAGACAAAGGAAATCAATGTGATTATCACAAATCAAGTCATTAACTAACAAAGTCTTTGAGGAGAGAGATCTTAAACCACATTTAATAGATTTATTTTTCTGTTCAGTCAAAGTTGTATTTATTTTTATGAGATTTCCATAATTTGCTTTTGTTGGCTTAACTTTTAATCCATTTAATTTTGGCCGTGGGCAAGACACTGTTTCTATAGGGTAATGGGTGGGTAACAGTACAGAAGCAGCAGAGAGGTGGGTTAAACTACGACTCTGCTTCCTGGTCTGGACCCTGGGTTGTCAGTGTTTTGGAGGACTAATAAATTCGGCCATATTCCTAGAAAGAAGAGCTGCTCCATCCAAAGTGGAATGGATGCCGTCTCTCCGGATCAGACCAGGTTTTCCCCAAAAAGTTCGCCAGTTATCAATGTAGCCCACATCGTTTGCAGGACACCACCTAGACAACCATTGATGGAATGACAGCATGCGGCTAAACATGTCGTCACTGGTCCGATCAGGCAGGGGACCAGAAAAGATTACCGAGTCGGACATTGTTTTGGCAAACTTACACACCGAAGCAACACTAATTTTAGTGACCTCCGATTGGCGTAACCGGGTGTCATTACCGCCAGTGTGAATAACAATCTTACTGTATTTACGCTTATCTTTAGCCAGCAGTTTCAGGTGGGATTTGATGTCGCCCGTTCTGGCCCCTGGCAAACATTTGACTATGGTCAATGGTGTCTCTAATGTCACGTTTCTGACTATGGAGCTGCCAATTACCAGGGTCGGCTTCTCAGCGGGTGTGTCGCTGAGCGGGGAAAATCTGTTAGAAACGTGGACCGGTTGGTGGTGGCCCGGGGGCTGGGTCCTAGAACTATGCTTCCTACGTACAGTCACCCAGCCGGCCTGAGGTCCCGGCTGCGCGGGCTCTACCGGAGGACAGCTAGGGGGTTCTATCCTTGTTGGCTCCGCGCTGGCTAATGGGCTTCGGCTATCAGCTTGTTTTTCAACAGCGCGGAGCCGTGCTTCTAATTCTGATACCCTCGCCTCCAAAGCTACAAAAATATTACATTTATTACAGTTACCATTATCACTAAAGGAGGCAGGGAAGTAACTAAACATCTGACAGAGAGAGCAAGAGAGAAGAGTTAGAGACAGGAGAGAGAAGAGTAGCCATAGCCGCAATGAAGCTAAGCTAACTGAGCTAGCGAGACCTTACCACCCCAAGAAAAGCTGTGTGAAACACAAGGAGTTCACAAAACGTAAAGTACACCACCACAAAACGTGTGTTTTAGTGTGCTTGTGTGTTAGAATAACTTAGAAAGGCCTCAGCACAGAGAAAATAAGATCAATTCAAGAGAGTCTGAACACCAAACAGTTTACAAGGAGCGCAACAGTGACAACAGGAAATGACGCAATAAGGCTTACCCCCGTCGAATCAGGCCTTTCACAATAATGGTCTGTATTCGGATGTAAAACGGTTTACCATTGTAAAACCGTTTTACATTGACCGCGATGTGACCTGAATAACTATTCAGGTCACATCGCGGTCAATGTAAAACCGTTTTATACTTTATTTTGGGCATGTCTCAAAATGTAGCCGAGCCAACCCCACGCCAACGTTACTTACCATACATGTCTCCACTTGCTCCTCGTGCAGCAGCACCTGTTGCTGGGGTGGTGACCCTGGCACCAAATAGGTCTGTCAACCTTAAACATTTAGCAGCTTCCACCTCCAGAGATTTCAGCTTTTTGAGCCGTACTTTTTCAGCGCCATTTTCAGCTCAGCAGCATCCTGTCCCACCACTCCGGCCCATGTCATGAGGTCCCGCCCACCCTGGTTTGTGTTGTGATTGACAGCACTGTCATGGCTCTCATAGGCTGTCAGCCCATGATTGATTGACGATTACAAACATAGACCAATAATACGTGTCGATGCTGGCAAAAAACTGCTAGCCCTCTGCAGCCAATTGGCCGGCCCAATTGGAGGGAATTTAGGAAGAGAGAGAGAGAAAGAAAAAAAAACAGCGACCGGCCCACATTGGGTCAACGGCCCACCGGGATGATGCCCAATTGCCCGGCATGCCAGATGGCCAGTCCACCCCTGACCGTATGTTTAGTGTTGTTGTTCTGCTAAAGATGGCTGTATTTGGCTCCATTTATCTATCTTTCCTTCTAGCTTAACAGAAAACAACATCCCCACAGCATGATACTACCACCAACACCAATTCAGAGTGAGGTTGATGTTTCTGGTTCATCTGACAAAAGCAACTTATTCCACATGTTTGCTGAATTACCTACATCAACTGTGGTTAAGTATCACCATGGGTCTCTTGGTAGCTTCTCAGATTAATGCTCCCCTTGCCAGGCCTTTCAGTTTATGTGGTCAGTCATGTCTTGGTTTTGTTGCATGTGTGACACACTCATTTTTTTTTTGTGGTTGGACTAAACAGTTCTTTGTGAGATGTTCAAAGCTTGGTATATGGATTTATAAATGAACCCTAATTCAAACTTCTCCACAGCTTTCTCCCTGACCTTTCTGGTGTGTTCCTTAGTGTTCATGATGCTTTTTTTGTTGTTAATATTCTTCAACAAATCTTTAACATTTTCATAGAACAGCTAGATTTATACTGGGAATAAATATTAGAGGGATCATTTTTAGAGGTTTCAGAGAAAAGGGGACTGAATAAATGTGAGAAAGTCCAAGAGGCACTTTTGCAAGGCACTGTAGATCATTAATATCTATGAAAAGGTAGTGGGAAGCTTGCAGAGCTTGGAAACGTGTCAACAAATTCTATAATAAACTCAATTTTATAATTTTTTGTCTGCCCACAATGGGCTTGCATTATCCTTTAGTTATCTCTGTGATTTAACCCAGAAGGCGATATCAGAGCAAGGTATCTGCTGCTGAATTTCTTGCGGCTTTTGCATTGTTCAGAAACAGTTAAACCTGTATTGCATAAATCTGTGATGTCAGGGTGTTGCTTCCCATGCCAAATTAACATAAAATTTAATTTTCTTTCAAACTCTGTGACATTTAGCCCGCCCTAAACCACAAGATATACACATCTCTGTCTGACGTCAGTGAAAACACAGATGGCTAGAAGTTCATTCTTAAGCCTTCACTACACATACAGTGTCTTGCAAAAGCAATATACCTCTTAAACCTTTGCTAATTTTATAACATTATAACCACAAACTTCAGGGTACAGTGATGTAAAAAGGTATGTATACCTCTTGAACCTTTGCTAATTTTATCACAAACTATAGTGTTCAGTGATGTGACCAAGTGTTTACCCCTTACAGATTTGCATAGTTTCTGCATTTTTGACTCCCTAAAATGTTTTGGATCATGCACACAACCATTCAAAGATAAACTGAGTAAATCGAGATGTAGTTTACAAACGATGCTTTTATTTAATAAATGAAAGAGAAACTGTACAAACCAACCAGAAAGGTCTTCACCTTGCCGCTGCGAGGTTGGAGTAGTAAAAAGTAATAATGTGCCATCGTTGCCAGCTGTATATCTGGGATTGGTCAGGCGCTATTCTATGACATCACTTCACACGCACATCACCAGGTCAATCCGTGGCCACCACTACCTAGGTAGGCATGAGAGTTACATCACTTAGGTGGGTCTGTAGGGTCGCCTCGGTCTGCTTCGGACTGAGCCACAGGTAGTCTGAAAATAGGCGTCGGTTCGGCCCAGGAAATGCGCTAAATAGGGGCTGACTGACCCGGCCCAGGCTGAGCAGAACCTAGTGGAAAACGAGCATTAAGTACCAAAACTACTCCTAGAGTATGACTTATTCAGGAGGTCACAAAGAACCAAGGATAACATCCAAAGCGCTGGAAACCACAATTGCCTCTGTTAAGGTTAGTGTTTTATGGTTCAACAATAGGAAAGAGACTCGGCAAAAACGTCAGCCGCAGAAGAACACAAAGGCCTGTCTCACATTTGCTTAAAACATCTTGATGATCCCAAAAACTTTTGGTAAAATATTTTTCGAACTGACGAGACATAAGTAGAACTTTTTGGAAGGTTTTCGTCCAGTTATATCTAGAGTAGGACGAGCACCGCATTCCAGAAAAAGAACATTACACTGACAGTCAAACACAGTAGATGTGTAGATGTGACCTAATAAAAGTCAGAATTTTAAAGCTGACTGAAAACCCTCAGAGGCAGCAAAAGACACGACACACACTTTTAACTATCACAACGTTCTAAACATCACACTCTTTTGAGATTGTATCAAAAACACCTGAAATTGGCAGATTTTTATGACTTCATATTCTGTTTCATTGCTATAGTATCTGTCAAATTTGCCTCGCTTATGCCACTTTTTGCTGCTTTGTCATTCAGCCCTCACCGAGTGATGTCATCCCCACTCACCCGTTGATGGTTTTTGGTTTACAAAGACCTGCTCGTCAGTCCGAAAGCCCTGGGCGCTGTGAAGCGTACTGATGACATCACTGAAAGGCAAATGTTGCATGCTTGCACTTTTAAGAGCGTGTCAACATTCCCTGTATTGCATTTTTGAGTACAATGTACACACATCCACTTTTCATGACGCATTTAACATGCATGAAGCACAAACGCGCTCTTGCATGTGAGCACACACAGGCTTTTTCTCCAAATGGCTCCACAAATAACATTCAGCATAAACTCTTGGAAAAAAAACATTCAGGATGGTTGGACTTAGTGTGGCAGCGGTTCTCTTAAAGGCTGCTGAAGTGCAAGGGGACAAGTATAATTGAAAGGAACAGAAAACTCCACTGACCCATTCTATATATATATTTGTATATATATAAACTGTCTTAATGAAACTAATCCATTAATGGAGAGGATTCTTACCCAGAATGCTTTGTGGGGGGGGGGGGGTCACTGCTAGGACAGAGTACCAAATGAAGGTCAGTAGAGGCTTCAGGGGAAAGCCTATCCACTTTAGCTAAATCAAAAGCTCCCTCACTTATGCATATTATATTAATAGCATGGTAATTTGTATCCTCTTTGGTTTGAATAATCTGTGTCCTAAAATGAATTCATTACATTGAAACGGTATGAAAGAAGATTTTGTTATGAAACATGATGACTAATAGATGTTTTTTTTTCTTGATTTGTTGCCATCTTTAAATTAGTATTTTGTGGTTAGGCAAAGGAATTTTATTTGTGTAGCACACTTTCAACAACAAGGTAATTCAAGGTGCTTTACAGGATTAGGGGATAAAGTAAAAACAGCAATAAAGCATAAAAAACACACAGGGCATATGGCACGTAAAAGTATTACTCAAAAGCAGACATGAATTTAGGATAAAGTAAAAATAGCAATAAAGCATGAAGCACACACAAAACATATGATACATGAAAACAATTACTCGAAGCCAGGTTTAAACAGATACGTTTTCAGCCGTGATTCAGAAGAACTCAGTGTTTCAGCAGCTTTGCAGTTGTCTGGACGTTTGTTTCAGATTAGAGGAGCACAGAAACTGAAAGCTGCTTCTCCGTGTTTGGTTCTGATTCTAGGGATGTTGAGTAAACTGGAATTAGAGGACCTGAGTGGTCTGGGGGAATGGTACAGTAACAGTAGATCTTCAACATAGTTTGGCGCTAGGCCATTCAATGATTTATAAACTAGTAGAAGTATTTTGAAGTATTTTCTCTTAGCTACAGGAAGCCTGTGTAAGGACTTTGGAACTGTTTTGATGTGCTCTACTTTCCTGGTGCTAGTGAGGACTCGAGCAGCAGCATTCTGGATCAGCTGCAGCTGTCTAAGCAGACCTGTGAGAACGTTGTTGCAGTAATCAATCCGACTAAAGATAAACGCATGGATGAGTTTTTCGAGGTCCTGTTGTGACATCAGTCCTTTAACCCTAGAAATGTTCAGGTGATAGAAGGCTGACCTTGTTATTGCCTTTATGTGACCCTAGAGGTTCAGGTCTGAATCCATAACTACGCCTACATTTTAGGCCTGATCAGTAGTTTCTTGCTGTATTAACTGAAGCTGTGTTCTGACTTTTGATCGTTCCTCTTTAGGTCCAAAAGTAATTACTTCTGTTTTGTTTCTCTTCAGCTGGAGAGAGTTATGGCACAGCCATCCATTGATTTGCTCAATGCATTTACCTAGACTTATGATGACTTATTACTATATGATTGTATCTAGTGGGGCCGCAAAGTGGTGCAGTTGGTAGCACTGTTGCCTTGCAACAAGAAGGCCCAGGTTCAAATCCCTGCCTGGGGTCTTTCTGCATGTGCATGGGTTCTCTCCAGGTACTCTGTCTTCCTCCCACAGTCCAAAAACATGACTGGTTAGGTGATTTGGTCTCTCCCTCACGTATGCATGCATGGTTGTTTGTCCTGTAAGTCTCTGTGTTGCCCTGCAATGGACTGGCGACCCGTCTCGCCCAGTGACTGCTGGAGATAGGCACCAGCCTACAGATGATGGATGGATTGTATCTAGTTTTGGCAACCACAACATAGTATTATGCTATGCTCCAATTGATGTCCTGCCATTACCTTGTGTCTTCTTTTGCTCTAGAATGAGACTGACCGACCGAATCCTTTGCTGGTTCTAGTTCTGCATCACACAAATTTTGCGGCCTCTAGCAGGTCTTCTTCCAGGATTGCTCTGCATTTAGCTCCATTTGTCTTGCATGTGACTCTGACAAGCTTCCTTGTTCCGTAAAATAAAGGCAGGACCACAGCATGGTGCATGATCCCACCAGCTGGTTTTCCAGTGGGGATTGTTTGTAGTAGAGTGTTTGTTTCCTGCCACAACATTTTGCATGTACAATGGTCCTCAAACGCCCTTTGTGCCCGTAGGTAAAACTTGAGACTCCCTCTAAGAATGCTTTTAACTGCCTATTTTAATAGCCCAAACACCAATTATACTTTAATATGGATTAATATGCACATTAGACATGCTGCAGAAGCTAATGTCTACAGTCTTCCTTATTTCTGCTCTTGGTATTACAGCCAATCAGTGTCAAAAGGAAAAAAATTGCAGTCCTGGATTGGCTGCTTTGCAAACACCAGCCAATAGCATGTCAAGTATAATTGTACTTATGGAGTTCAGCTTATCAAGCAGCATTTTCTTTCAAATATTTTAGACATGCTCCACAAACAGATCTACAACTAGGATAATAACTAGAAGTTATTTTCCACAGAAAAAGCCGCAAAAACTGAACCGCAAATGGGTGGGTGTCCACTTTATCCCTGACCTGTCTGCTGTTTCTTGGTCTTCCTTTTGTTTATGTCCACTATTGTTCTCTAGCAAACCTTTGAGCAGCTTCAATGGTTGCACCAGATTATATTTTGTGTCATCTAAGTAACAGGGGCTAAATACAAATGCATTCTTTATTTCTAAAATTTAAATTTGTAGAGAAAATACAATTTTACCTAAAAAAAAATAGAATTTCTGTAACATGCAAGGTGTGTAAAACCAAAAGGAATCTGAATGCATTCATAAGAGTATATGATAGGAAACTTTAGAAAAGCATCAATTTTTTTTATGTAAGAGTTTTGAAAGACATTATGTAATTTGCTGCCTTTGTATAATTAACTTTTGGATAGCAGAATAAGCTCAATTTCTTTAAGAAGCACCACTTATCTTCTCTTGAAACAATTATATTGTTTTTCACTGCTGGCTCTAAAACTTTAAGCAAGATGCACGTGGCTGTCATCAGGCTAGTGCATCCTCTGTGCGTGCATCTATGTATGGTCATATACTGCAGGGGAAATGGCAGAGTGTGCAAGAAATAAAAAACAGAATTAGGTTTCCAAGTGAATGCATATGCCTGAATGTGAGCATCCATATGTTTGCACGTTTGTCTGCCGGCTTGCGTGAGAATTGCACGGAGTCACGACCAGATCCGTGTTGTGCATGGCAACTAAAAATAGTCTATTGGTTGTCGGCTCAGTGAACAGCTCAGCGCTGCTTAATTATTCAAGATCTGAAAAAAGCTTAGGACTGCCACTTTTCCTCTCTCCCATCCCTCCTTGCTGCTTGCTGTGTTTCCAGTACACGGAGTGCTGGAGTGACGTAAGAGCCTGCGTCACAGCTGACTGCGTGTCACTGTGTCATTCCCTCGCTGCTGGAGGAGAATAATATTCCAAGCTTTTCCTCCTTTATATACAGGCCTTTCCCCTAATCACGCTGTGTGTGTGAGCACCCGCATTCCTACTGTTTATGAAGAACACTCGAGAGGGGATGGCACAGTCATTAACTAACCCCTCTCTTACTGTTTACAGTTACAACCATTTGCCTTCAAACATACAATTATTATTGCTCTTTGTAAAATATTTATGTAGTTGTTCATTAATTGATTTGTATTTCTGAGAAGGGGAAGAGTTATTCTCCACGGCTCTTAGGACATAAATGAAAATAACTAGTGTTGCCTGTGAAGCACAGCCTTCACATTTTGCACTCAACACAAATAAAAAAAACATACGTACTTAAACATTTTTAAACTTAAACACCAGTTACAGCTCCTGCTTTTGTTGTAATTACAGCTACAAGTCTTTTGGGGCATGTTTCTACCAGCTTTGCACATTTTAGATGTTGAAATGTTTGCTGATCAGTCTTCACATCAACTCTGAGGACAAACCGCCACATAGAATGATGCAGCCACCACCATGTTATGCGGCATCATTCTGTGTTCTTTGACATCAAGCAGTTTTCACATTTTGCCACAGATCCTAAATTTGATTTAATCCTGTAGTTGGTTTGCAGCCACTACCATGTTTCTCAGTGGGGACGATGCGTTCATAGTGATTTACAAAGGACTGTATTAAAAAAGTTAATTAAAGAAAAGCAATTTTGTTTGTTTTTGGTTTAAAGTGTAATTGCCTGGCTTAGACTTCTAAAAATAGTTGAGGGGCCTGCAATCTTTAAAGGGTTTAGGCTTCATGACACTTTTGGAGATGTATTTTATCAAAAACATAGTAACTCACGCACTTATATATTGTTCTTTGTGCTTTATCATTTATAGCTTTCATAACACCATGCATCTAAATGATTTATACATAAGAGTAGGTACAGTTTTCTATAGATTTCATCAAAGAGGTTGGGAAGGTACTCCAAAATTATTCTTGGGACCCTCAGCTACATAACTGTGTAAGTTTGCCCCGTGATTTTAAACGATTGTGTATGGGGGTGCTCAAGACAACAAATTACTATACACTGAAACATATCTATGTTTCTTCAAGAATGCCATGCATTGCTTTTAATATGACTCAGATGAGACACCATTAAGTCCTCCCAAATATTGTATGTCTGTGTCAAAGTTGTAAGAGAAAACAGCTTCCTTTACTGCATGCAAGGAGAAAAAAGGAATACCGAAGGATGCTTAAGTGACGCTTATTGATGTCAGAGCATCCTTTGTGGTTTAGACATCTCATGTCAATCATCTGTATCAAACAGCAGAGTGAGAAGTCTTTGTGTGGGTTAGTGATTGTATACAAACCTGAGTCATTCTGACAGAAAGACTATTTGTGCTCAAATCTGGTCTCTCTTGTAAATGAGACATTGAGTCTCAAGAAACCTGTATAAGGATAAAAAAACATATTCAAACCTTTTAGAAGAAGCAGTAGGTCCATGTGGATCTGACTGATGCATGGTGTTAGGAGAGGCTACAGTTAAACCCAAAGCTATTTATATCCCTGCCAGATTTAGGGGTAATATTACTTTTTTCAAAAGATAAGAAAACAAAACAAAAACAAAACAGAGTTTTGAAAAAAAAATGTTTTTAATTATATTTTGTTAAGAAGACAAGTCCAAATTATTTATTATCTCAAGAATTAATAGATCTTTTTTGGCATTACAGGAATCTAACCATTCTTATAGTTGCTGACCTGCTTTTTCCATGTTTCCACTCATATTTTGACATTAACAATGGAAATTACCTTAAAGTCTTAGTGGAAAACCTCCTTGTCATCATTTTATTCTTTAGCCAACTTTAGCTGACGAGCTGTATCAGATTCAGCTTTCTGGATTTTGTCGTGGCCACTCAAAAATATTAGTAATACTTTCAGTCAAAATAATCATATTGGTAAAACGATTACCTTCAACTAAAATCTGTCAGAGGTATGAATAATTTTGAGCTTAAATGCAAGTGCGTTTGTGGTTTATATTGTACATTTTAGGAGTCACTGTACTCTCGACAAATCTGGTGCACCATGTTTGCCACATGTTGAAGGAGTAGCTCTGGTTAGACAAGCCCAAAATAGAACCTTTTTGACTACATTCAAAAAAGCTTTGTCTGGCATCCCCCTCGTGAAACACGGTGATGGCAGCATCATGCTTTTCTTCAGTAACGGGAAAATGGCTGAAATCCAATGCAGGTGACCCCTGTCAGACTAGGCAGAGATATTTGGGGGTACCATATAGAATTTTCCTAATAATCAACAATTATTTCCCGCTCTGTTGTGGTCTATCAATGAAAATTGTAGTTAGAAATTCATGGAATATACAGTGTAATTAAATCTGAAACAGTTAATAAGGTGTGAATACTTTTGCAAGCCACTGTAGTATAAGTTTGCCAAGCTTCACTCAGCCAGAAAGGATGCTTTTCCCACCCTACTCCATTTTACCAACCAACCCTCTATATTGGTACCCCATGTACAGTATATGCTATGATGAGCAAATAACACACAAAGTACTTTTCAGTCCCAGAGTTCACTAAGTCCATTCACAGGCCGCACTCATACAGGACACTTGCCCTCAATGACACACACACACATATAAATGGATGAACCCCTCTGACCCCCCCTGCCACATAAACAGGCAAGCAATGTTAGGAATGCCCACGTGCATTTACAGACAACTTTTGTGCCAATGGTAGCATTTGTTTGGTTAATCGGTTGGAGCAGGCAGCAGGACCTTTTGTTATCAGCTGGAGCGCAGGGCGGAGCCTATTTGCCTGAAAGAACCTATGGGCATCAGCAACATTCAGCCGCTTTCATCAGGGAACACAGGATGCATTCATGCAATATAGAAGTTTAGAGATGCGGAAAACGTTACCTGTGAGGTAAAGATGGAGGAAGCAGAGAAAAGCTTTATTTTTCAAGTTCTAAACATAACATTTGAGCTAAAAAGTTTAATAAATTATTTCAGGGAAAGAAAGAGTGTGTATTTGTTGCATGACACGCATGGTGCTGCAGTTGTTTGTACTGTTGGGAGCAGCAAGAAAGTTCTAGGTTCAAATCACTGCCTGAGGTCTTTTTGCTTGGAGTTCTCATGTTATACCCACAGAGGTTTTTTCCCACTACTGAGCAAAATCCTTATTGTTCTCACTTTAACTATGTCTTGCTACAGTGTCTGATTACAATTCCAGTTGAAAATTATTTTGTTCCTCAAAAGCCCTTTCTTAGGTGCCCAGTACATTTCTTGGTAAAAGGGGTTGACTTGATTGCCAAAAACTTCCAAGTTGTCCTCCAGTCAGATTTGCTTTTGTTTTAGACCCAATTTTCTTTTTACACCTTTGTTAATCTTATTTCCTGTTCACTTTAATGAGTTTCCTCTTGTGCTTTCAGTGTTGTAATTCCATCATATGTTTGTGATTAGTTTCCAGACTGTTAGGGGCTGTGCTTCATTTACTAGTTCAAGGCTCCAAGGTCCTCTCTATCTTCCTGACCAGCTTTTTCACTCCAAAATCTGCTAGCGGTTAGGTGTGGGCTATGTCCCATTTTGGACAGTTTAAGATTACTTGCATTGCAGTTTGGGTTCTTTCTCACACTGCCTACTTCCTCTCATTTTTCTGTTTGGGGATCTTACAACCTGCAATGTGTCACCAATTCCATCAAATACTTCAACACACTGCCACTGCTCCATTATTTCTTAACAACTCCACAGTCATAATCATGTTATTGGACAGAAACAGCTTGTATTTGTTACGAGGTACTCTGACTTTCACCTTTGTTGAGATTTAAATCATGCTGTGTGAATTGTTGATTTTGCTGTGTGTTTTTCAGCTGTTTGAGTCCAGAGCAGGGCCTGACTATCATTTTGCATGACCAAGCAAATTGATCGTCGTGCGGGTATCCTGCTCAGATCTTGTTCCGTTCTGACTTTCCTCTGTGATTTTCCTTTTGGTCAACTCCTTAAAGTTAGGTATCTTAACCCCCCCCTAAGCCTTAGCACATTCCTTTTGTTGACCATGTATTGTACCTTTATTCACCTCCTTGTGAATTTGTGTGATGCTCTTCCATCACAAACGCACACACACACGCGTACGTACGCACACACACACACACGCACACGCGCGCACTCAGTCCTCCTCCTTTCTTCCCCCATTACATGATAAAATGGTGATTTTGTAGTGGTGTTCTGATGTTCATTGTTGTTCAATTCTGGTTCTATTAGTGTTACCCATTTGTTAATTATTACTAGGTTTACATATTATCCCCTTTTCTACGATCGGTTTAGTAATTAGTTTGCATGCTGGCAGGATAAGTATTGGGTTTATTCACAAAATGCTTCGACTGTAAGGTTGATTTATTTGGTAAAATTCTCATATTTTAAAGAAACGTTTTTCGTGCTTATTCTGGTGTGTGCGTGCAATTTTTATTTTCCACGACGTCAAATTGGTCCAATATTTCTTCTGACGAAGGCGGTGCCCTGAATTGTTTGATAAATAAACTCAAACTTCATTACTAATTAAATTAATTTTAAAATATTGATCATAATTATTAATGGTTATGTGAACCAAACATTGTTGCACTTGCTGTTGCACAACACATTGCTTTTATATACCATTTGACTGTTAACTTTTTTAAGGGCAGTAGAGACCTAAACAATTGCTACATAATAAAGACACAGACACAAATCCGACTGGTATTTAAACCATGGAAATCCAGATAGAACATACAATTTTAGCAACCTCTTAATGCAATATGTAAGAATTGTACTGTGAAATAATCACACAGTCTAATGTCTCAATTATGTTTGAAGGAAAGTTAAATTGAAATAGATTTTTCGTCTCATTCAGTTGGGTGGTTGCAAGTTTTTATCATTTTAAAAAGACCGCAGAAGGACGTAGTCATTGTTTACAATCTGTTCCGCCTCCATACTTCCTGGTTCCAGAGCCAATCACACCTGAGCTGGCAAGGTTGCAAAGTATTCAATTCAATTCAGTTTATTTATATAGCACCAACTTAAAACAGAAAATTCATTTCAATTCAGTTGTACATACATTCAAATCAGCTTCTAGTTTCTATTTAAGGAATCCCAGCAGATTGCGTCGAGTCATTGACTTGCAGCATTCACTCCTCCTAGACCAACATGTAGCGACAGTAGACAGTTGCCTGCGTTGTGTCGTTGACCTCACAGCAATCCTTAATACTGAGCAAGTATGTAGCGACAGTGGAGAGGAAAAACTCCCCTTTAACAGGAAGAAACCTGGCCCAGTACAAGTGGCCATCTGCCATGACCGACTGGCTGTTTGAGAAGAGGAGACACAAAAAGAACAAAAGAACTGATCTAAGAGTACTTCCTATAGGCTAGTTGAAGAACACAAAGGACATTCAGTCACTGGGAGCATCATCCCAGTCAATGCCCCCCTCCAACAAGGCATCACAACTGAGCAGGATGCCAGACCAGGTCTAGGTTCGATGGAGGGAAAAATACTGAGATGGACATTCAACACAAACACTGCACCGACATTTGTAATTCGACACCGACCAGGCTAGAGGCTAACCTTGAGCTAACAATGCTAGCAGTAAATAAGTTGGCTCTAAAAATATCTCAAGCTACTTTTTGCAATGACCAACCACTATTTGCAGTGAAATGTATTTATCTACTTATCAACTTATTGTGTATGGCTCGTCCTTGCTCGTGCGCTGATCCATAACTGGAAACCTGGCATAAAACTCATGAAGGGAAGGGGGTGAGTGGCTGAGAGAGAACTCTTTTGTTTTTCTACATAGACTGCAGTAGTCAGATTTGACCACAAGATGTTATTCTTACAGATTGCACCTTTAAAACTGACAGTGCTTTGCAAAAGTATTACTGTCCCTTGCACCTTTTAACATGTGCCCACTACAAAGTAAAGCATGATTGTTATACTGACGGAAAACGATTGTTATACGGACGGAAAACTATACATGGTTTTCAAAATATCACATTTGCTTTTGTCTTCAGCCCTCCTTTGGATGCTTTGTCATGATACCTTTCACTGAGACTGCAACTGCAAATCTTTGGGGGAATCCTGTACCTACTTTGAAAATCTGAAGACAAAAGATTTATTTTCCTCTGTATGAAAAAGCTCAAACTTTGTCAGATTGGATGAAGAGCATGTGTGAGCATAATCTTCCAAGTTTAGCCACAGATTTTCTGATTTAGGTTTGGACTTTGACTGGCCATTCTTAGACACAAAGACGCTTTAATCTAAATCATTTCATTAAAGCTCTTGTTAAAATTCCAAAGTGTCCAGCATTCTTCAATTCAATTCAAATTCAAAAATACTTTATTGATCCCAGAGGGAAATTAAGTGTTGGTATAGCTAATACAATTAATAATTTGTAGAGTTGTAGATAATGATGGCTGTGGGCAGGAAGAGTTTCCTGTTGCGGTCTGTATTGCAGCGAAACTGAAGAAGCCTCCGACTGAAGACGCTCAGTTGTTGTATGACCGTCTCATGAAGAGGATGCTCAGGGTTGTCCATAATCTTTTTGATTTTATGAAGAATCCTTCTTTGCATCATCATCTCCAGAGGTTCCACAGTCGTTCCCAGAACAGAACCAGCCTTCTTTATCAGGTTGTTTAGCTTTTTTAAATCCTTTTTCAAATTCTACAGCCTGTAACAGTTTTTTTTTTTTTTACAGTTTAACTCCATTTATCGTCCAATCAACTTTAAAAAAAAGCATTCCCACAGCATGATGCTTTCATCACCTTGTTTCCCCTTACAAAGTTCTGAGGTCTTCACAAAGCAGCAGTATTTATACTCAGAATATATAAGGTAAGGTAAGGCAGTTTTATTTGTATAGCACACTTTCAACAACAAGGCAATTCAAGGTACTTTACATCATTAGGGGATCAAATAAAAGCAGCAGTATACCAACAGTAAAAGCATAAAACGGAGTATTAGAGACGCATAACATATGACACATTAAAACATATGAGATTCCAGCTATTTATCACTTACTTAAATGCAGCTCTAAACAGATGGGTTTTTAGCCTTGATTTAAAGTAACTCAAGTGTTTCAGCAGCTTTGCAGTGGTCTGGAAGTTTGTTCCAGATAAGGGGAGCATAGAAACGAAAAGCTGCTTCTCCATGCCTGGTTTTAATTCTAAGGATGATTAGTAGAGTAGAATTAGAAGACCTGAGTCAGGATGGAGCCCTGGGGCACCGCACATGTGATTTCTGTCTGTTCTGATGAAGAACTGCCGGTTGACAAAAATAAGTCCCTGTTCTTTAGGTAAGACTCAAACTAGCCAAGTCCTGTACCAGAGAGTCCAACCCAACTCTCTAGTTGTTTCAATAATACATCATGGTCAACAGTCTCAAATGCTGCTCGGAGGTCCAAAAGTTACAGCACTCTGATTCTACCACAGTGTGTATTTAAGTATTATTGAACACTTTGACGAGGGCAGTCTAAGTCCTGTGGTGAGCATGGAAACCAGACTGAAAACGGTTGGTCATTGTTGGGAAGCTATTTAATTATTGAACGATTGTGTGTTGGTTGTTTGACATGCTGTGTCAGGCTGAAATTATGAAGAGTGTCACTTGATGTTCTTGCTCATCTATCTTGGGGACAGTCAGTATGGATGTTAAAATCCCCCACAATGACTACTTGGTCATAGTTGATACATATTATGGAAAGAAGTCATTGAAGAAATCAACATTAAGTTTTGGGGGTTTATATGAAGTGAGAATTATAGCTTTCTTATGGTAATCTATCTGGAGAACAAGATACTCAATAGTCAAATGTGCCCAGAAATACCTTACTAACCTCGTTAGTGTTTCCTGCTCTCACTTAGAAAATCGTAATTTGGAGAAGTTATCTCTCTCAATGTAGTTGCAACATTACATCTAACCATGTTTCCACTGGAAATAGAGTGTGATTATTGTGCTCAGTGACTAAGTCATTAATTAGAAACAACTACCCTGACAAGACCTAATGTTTAATATTGCTAATTTAAGTGGTTTGATGCTGGGTAGCAGATCCTTCTGACAGGTGATCAATTTGAGATTTGGTTTAATGCGGCAGCGTTCCGTTATAATTTTATGGCTTCTCCTGCTTATAAGCACCAAAATACTACTTTCAGGGTTGCCAGACACATCCTGGGAGACGATGGGTCTAGAATTAATGCCTGCTTTCCTTTTAAATCTGCTGTCTGTTATTACCAGTTATGGTAGGGGTGAAATACATCTAGTATCACACAGACACACACATGCACATGCACACGCACGCACCCAGTCACTTAAAGACATAAGAGTGTGTAAGGTCATATGATGCTCATGTGAGATGCGGACAAAATCTCTTCAAGCTAGGAAACCCAAATAGGATTCCTTTCATTCATAGGAGAGGCAGCAACTATACCCCCATGACCAGCAGTCACAGGTCTGACTCTTACATCTATTCGTGAACAATATAAAGGAGCCATTGTTTAGAGTGCAATTACCATCCAAGATGATTGTAAAACTCTCACGAGGAGCCACAAACAAGGTGGGAGAGAGAGATGACAAGAAAACATTGTGAGCATTAGCGCCCGCACAACAACGCTATTGTATCAGCTTTCGTTTGATGGATCCAGGTGGGGGAGGTGGACAAAGAGGGAAAATCCACTTCAAACAGCAAATTACAGTGTCATACGCTTGACAAAATCCACATTGTTCAACATTTAGACAACTGTTAGAAACGAACTGAGGAAGAGAAGATTGACAAGGAATTGAGTTTGAAGTTTTAATGTGTATCAAAGGTGGCTGTAGCTGCTGCTGGGGTAGCAGAAAATAATGCCAGGCCCTTCTTTACATCCAAATGGAGGGGGTCAATATCATCCCTTACTGAACCTGTTGTGTAACTTAGCGGAACTGGAGAATTTTAAAACTATGAAGAGAAAATAAAAAAATTATAGAAACCATGGTGTAAAGGAAGAACATGAGTCACAAAAGATTAAGAGACGTGTGTGTCTGTGTGCGTATGTGGCAGAGATTCCGTCTGTTCTCAGTTACCCTTACCTCCAAGTATTTTCCTCTTCAGCTTGTAAATGATAGCATTCTGCCAGCAATGTTGGGTTATGAGGGACAGGGGGCTTGACTGCCTGGCAGGGGAAGAGGTGAGATGAACCCGATTAACAGTCACATCTTGTTCTCTTGTGAGCTCCAGTTGCGCAACCCTCGCCTTAACAGTGTGACAGTTGGCAACCATTACCTTCAAATCCTGTTTATTGATTTGTTTCACAGTTAATCCTATAATAGATAGATAGATAGATAGATAGATAGATAGATAGATAGATAGATAGATAGATAGATAGAGAGAGAGAGAGAGAGAGAGAGAGAGAGAGAGAGAGAGAGAGAGAGAGAGAGAGAGAGAGAGAGAGAGAGAGAGAGAGAGAGAGAGAGAGAGAGAGAGAGAGAGATAGATAGATAGATAGATAGATAGATAGATAGATAGATAGATAGATAGATAGATAGATAGATAGATAGATAGATAGATAGATAGATAGATAGATAGATAGGCCAAAAGTTACATTTAGGTCTTATTTGGCAAAATAATCTTCTTCTACAAGATTACTGACTGCCTACATGTCCAGGTCTGGCAGTCCAAGCAAGTTCACAGTGGGAGCAGACTGCAAGATGCTAAAAGAAGTCTCACAACACCCAAAAATGTCATCATAGGACTGTGAGGCATAGAGTTGGAAATCTCAGGGTTTGGGGATGCTAAAGCAAGACCTGGCTATCTCCCCATCGTAGACTCTACCATGAATTCTATCATGTATCAGAAGGTGCTTGATGAAAATGTGAGACCGTCTGACAGAAAAAAAGGGCCTTAAGCTAAAGCAGAGCTGGACCCTGCATCCCTGAGAGTGATCCAAAGCATACCAGTAAATCCAAAAAGAACTTACTGAAAATTATGAAATGGAAAACCCGACAGAGTCAGAGCCCAGATCTTGATGTAACTGAGGTGTTATGGGGTGACTTGAAACGGGAAACAGATCAAACATCTTATGCCTCGTTTCCACTGATCAGACCGGTCCAACTTTTTGCCTGTTTCTATTGAAAAAGCGGCCCATACAGCAGGCCCGTACCAGTCCATTAATGGTCCCCCTCCAGGTGTAGGTCCACAGGACAATGGTCCGATACGGTTAGGGCGGAGCTACTAGCGTCACATAACACAGTCTATTGATTGTGTGAACTCATAAACACTGCAGTAAGTTTAAACTTCACCCCCGCAACAACTTTACACACTGGTCCTCTGTTCCGCACAGAGCCTTTTGTTAAACACAGGTCGTATTGGCGTAAAGAAAAATAAACAAAAGCAAGAAAGACCACCATGAGCTGCTGGATAGACTCCATTGTTGTTGTTTCTTCCTCTTCTTCTCTTTTTTTGCGTGTCACCCACTTCCTCGTCCCTTCAGTATGACGCCACGCAAGCGTTCAGGGTGAACCCCGCTTGCTCAATGAGAGTTCAGTAGGCAGTGGAAACGCTCCCATGAAAAGTCAGAATTTACGTACTACCGGACCGAGTCGCACCGTTCTGCTCAGTGGAAACGAAGCTTTAGAGCTGAAAGTAAGGAGGGTGTTCTAACCTCGTCTTCAGCTAAGCACGTATGTTATATCTATAGTTTAACTAGTAAAACAAGTTAAGGTTGCTTAACTACAATTAAAAAATGTTTTCCCGGGGTAGATAAATATGTACTGTCATTGATGTGTGACTATTTAACAAGATAGCCTAATTTTTTTATGACTGTAACAAATAGCTCAAAATCAGGAGGAGACTGTGGGACAACCCGCAAGCCAACACAATGGAACAGCATGGTGATGGAAGCATCATGCTGTGGGGATGCTTTTCATCAGCCGGGAGCTAAATACAGGGAAATCTTGGAAGAAACTGTGTTAGACGCTTTAACATCTGAGTTTGATCATTTATTTTTGTTTCTTTTTAGTAAGAAAAATAATTAGAAAACTGTGTATTCCGAAAAATGCTAATGAAAAACAATAAAGTGTGTGGTTGCAGTGGGAAAAACTGTGAAAAGCTCAAGGGATATAGATAGTTTTGCAAAGCACAGGGACTAAATGAATGCCATATATCCCAAATTTCAGCCAATGTGTTATCACAACTGATATAAATGGCAGCTGAAAGTGTGAAAAATAGAGGTTTATGTCACACATGAAAAAAAACAGCCAATAGGCCGATGCTCTATCAGCACCCGCAAAGCATCAATATCTTAACAATGTCAAAAATCTTCTTGCTTCTTGCTTTAAACGTTTCCAGTTTGAAACAGGCCTTTGTTATGCAACTGCTGTGCTGGTAGTGGTCCATCTGGGAGTTTTGTACTGGCACGTACAAACATGTGAGAGCGTGTCAGTATGTAGGCGGGAGAACAAGATGGAAAGAGTCAAGAGTGTGTGTGTCTGTAGTAGCCCTTTGTGCTTGGCGTCAGTTAAATTAAATTTATATATGATTTAAGGTTTGTCATTTACGGTTCCCCACCTGATAGTTTCAGAGGTTGTGCATCAGCCATCCTGTCTGGCAATATGTTCACGTTCCTCACTATGTGCCGGTATGTGTATGTCTGCGTGTGGGGGCCGCAGCAAGCTGGTGAGTGGGCCGCTTCACCGCCTTTCCTCCTCTCCACAATCGGAGACGCTTTTTCAACCAGAGCCATTCGCAGCCGCTGCTAAATAGCCTCAGAAACAGGATGTATGCCAAGTGGTAGCTGCTAGTGCTTGGCTAAGGGAAACCTGACCAGCTTCCAGCATTATGTAAACCTGCCAGATCAAGCTGTGTAGTCAGTTGGTCACACGCTTAATTTACATTTTCTGCAACAGAATGAAAGCACCGGAAGCTCTTTCACTCTCTCTCTCTTTGCTCATTTTCTTCTTTTTTTTTCTTCCTTCCCTGCCTGTTTAGGGACAAAGGTTTGGAAGGAGGCAAATTTCCTGATCAAATCTGCAAATCAAAGACAGACTGGGTGTTATGTCACCATCACTTAATCTGTTCTTGGTTTGATTTTAGAGCAAAATGAAACTGCCACAGGGAAAGAAGGTTTTTATTGAGAACAAGTGAGAAAAGAATTGCCTTTACAGTATACCCCTTCAATTTTAGAGATTTTAGGGTAATTGTCCTGCCGGTGTTGTTTTAGGACTGTACTTAGCTCTACTCCTTTGTCCATAAACTCTAACTATAGCTTTCCTCTCCCTGCTGAACGAAAGCATCTCCAGAACATGATGCTGCTATGTTTCGCCATGGTGATGGAGTGTACAGGTGGGCATTTGGCATGTAGTCCATAAAGTTCAGCTGCGATCCCATCTGGTGAGAGCACCTTCTTCCATATGTTTAGGGGGTATTTTATATAACTTAAGGCAAACTACGAATGGGACTTCTTATGTCAACTATGACTTTCTTGCTAGTCTTCCATAGAGTCCTGATTTGTGAAGTGTGTAGTTAATAGAGCCATTGTTCTCTGCAGCTCCTCCAGAGTTACCATGTTGCTCTTGGCTGCTTCTCTGACAGTCGATGGATTGAACATTGCTCTGTTTTGTAACCTAATCTAGCTTTAAACGTCTTAACTGATGCTGTGTGTTCTCTGATGTTCTCCAAGAACCTTCTGAGCCCTGTACACAGGTGGACTTTCTTTACAAACCAGGGGATTTCTGAAGGCAATCGGTTGAATTTAAATTTAATTTCAGATAAAAGGGAGCAGAACACATAAATAAACCACTGTGCTTTTTTTTGTATAATTCTACAAAGCAATTATGCACTACTTTGTGTTGGTCTATCACATAAAATGTAAAAAAAATAAACTAAAAAAAAGTTTAAAAACCACAAACCAGGCCTATGTGAATAATGATCATAGCCGAGGGCATATGAGAACAGGTAAGTTGTTTGCAGCGCTACACCGAGGATCAGCCTCTTTAACACCGTAATAAAATAATCTCAGGTTCAAGTTCTCAGGAGAACAGGCCCATGCAGCTGAGGACTGTAAAACAGGAGAGACCACCCTGCTGGATGATTCCCATCCACAGCTGTCTCTGGTCTCTCAGCTGCTCATGTGTCCACGTGTTTCTGGCCAGCAGTTTACCATGTGTGGGCAGCGGTCCGAAACTTGACGGATCAACTCTTGCATGCAGGGTGACACCTAGTGTTCAAAGGTTGAAAGACATAGATCATGAGAACCAGATAAAAGCCACTTATTGGTGTTTCTAAACAATTAAAAGGAGCAGTCTACTTTTTTCTATATTCATTTAACTGGAAAACAACCATGCCTCAAAATGGGAAGTACAAAAGAACATGCCATTTCAGTTAGGTAGGAAATTGTTATAAGAAAATAGCTACTTACCTTAGCTTCCCCATTTCAGATCATGTAAGCGGTACCAAAAAACAAACAAGGCGGGATGAGGAGACAAGTGGATCGCTGAGAGTACAGTAACAAAATTAAAGTTACCAACTTACCAGTCAATAGACCTCTGGTATTATGCTTTGTTTTTTTTAAAGGTAGGTAGGCTAAAGTGTGTAAAAAACATAAATAAAATACAAAGGTGACTCTTTAGCGCCACACAGTTCAGAGTAGGTATTGCAGCTACTGTAGTCCACATGAATCAAAAAGGCAACACGTCATTAACGACTTTCAATTTTCAATCCAGCAATAAGGCCAGTTTTTTAAATCTGTATTCTTTTCTACATTTTATCTAAATATGTTTTGAGTAATAACAACTGTGTTTTTATGTTATCTTTGTTGATGTTATTTACGTTTGCTGTGTTTCATGGCTAACAGCAACTAACTAATTTGTAATGACTTCAAGCTAATGTATTTTGTTTATTTTATTTTATATACTTGAGGCTGTTTATTTGATTATTTGCCATTTTGGATATCCATCCATTTTCTGTACCCGTCCATCCTATGCAGAATTGCGGGTGGCTGGTGCCTATCTCCAGCAGTCACATGGCGAGAGGCGGGGTACACCCTGGACAGGTCGCCAGTCCATCGCGGGGCAACACAGAGACACACAGGACAAACAACCATGCACGCACACACTCATACCTAAGGGCAATTTAAAGAAACCAATTCACCTAACAGTCATGTTTTTGGACTGTGGGAGGAAGTCGGAGTACCCGGAGAGAACCCACGCATACTGGGAGCTGGTTCCACAGGAGAGGAGCCTGATTACTAAAAGATCTGCCTCCCATTCTACCTTTAGAAATCCTAGGAACCAGCAGTAAACCTTCAGTCTGAGAGTGAAGTGCTCTGTTGGGAACACATGGAACAATCAGATCTCTGATGTATGATGGAGCTTGAATATTAAGAGCTTTATATATAAGAAGGAGGATCTTAAAGTCTATTTTGGATTTAACAGGGAGCCAATGAAGGTAGGCTAAAGCAGGGGAAAAGTGATATTTCTTTATAATATTCATCAGAACTCTTGCTGCTGCATTGTGGATCAACTGAATGCTTTTAATAGCATTTTGTGGACTTCCTGGTTGTAAAGAATTACAGTAGTCCAACAGGAAGGAGCAGAATTTCCCCAAAACAGCCAGGCTTCCACGGAGAGAACCGGCGCCATCCCCCACACAATGTTTAGAGGGAGAAGGAGAACCACTACTACTTCTCGAAGATCTGTGTTTTCAAGAGAGGACACGAAACATGGAGCATCATATCTTGTATGTCCCTAAACGGCTACCGATTTTCTAGATGGCGCATCACTATGCCAGGTTGACCACAGCTTATGCATATAAAAATGTCAAATTTCAACTTAATAAGACTACTTTAAATAGACGTTGGTGAGAAATGTTAATGAAAAAGGACAAGTTTGTGAATGGGATTTACAGAATTTGAAAGTGAACAAGTAAAAATATTACACACTGTACCTTCAAAGACTATTTTCTATTTGTAATATTGCATTTCCATAAGAGATGGACCAATCAAAGTCTTATAGCCAATTTCTGATTTCATTTTAAGGACTATAATATAAGAGGATGAAAGAATATTAGTCACAACCTCTATGCATTAGGAGCAGTGCCAATATCACATTATGTCCATGAAAGGAAAGTTGCTTTAAAATAGGGTCTTATTTTTATTAGCAATTTATTATTGATTTTGAAAAAACATTGACCTGCTTATGAATAAATGAAAGACAATTTAAACAAATTCTATTAGCGATTTATTACCAATTTTTAAAAACATTGGTCCACTATGAATAAATGCAAGACATTTGTCTGGCATGTCCTTGTAGTATGTGTGTTGTTTTCAAAGTGCTTATTTTGAGAGAGGTTTGCGTATGTTGGGATCGATGGTGTGGAATTCATTGTTCTGCTGCGTAGAGTTCAGGTAAGTTACTTTTCTTTTTTATTTAAAATTATAGTTTTTTCACATCGGGAATACATTTTCAGTGATTACTATGATTGTTCCCAGATAATTATTAGCCTAATTAATCAGACAGTACTTGATGGTTTTATCAGTTTGTCTCCATATGAGTGAAGAGTGAAGAGATCCTTAACATAGTTTGAGATTGTATAATGGTATAGTTAAGTCGTTGCTGCAACATTGGTTAGTTTGTGTATAAAATTGTGGATGCTACAGTGTCTAGTAGCTTGTTCTGTAAGTGCTTGGAAAGTCTGTGCTCAGTGATCAGAAATAAATCAGAAATTTTGGTGTCTAACCAGCCAACCAGCCATTAGTGCTGTCTAGCTAAAATGATTCTGTTCTCTAGTCAACTTTTCAGTGCATCTCTAAATTCCATCGACATCTTTAAAAAAATGTCCAAATTTGAAGAAATACATACTGTATTTATGAGATGTTGGCAGAGTTGGTAATTAATTACTGTTTCTGTCGTCACAACGCCATTCCCGTTACTGAATGCTAAATGTGGTGCTTTACTACAAATTAATGGACAAAACTGCGTACTCTGAATGCTCCCCCAAGGAGCTGACTTACGCTCCTCCTGTGGGTAATGGAGGATGAAGCGCCACTTCATTCAGTTACATGTACTCCGTGCGTAAACTTTAAAATGTCAAAGTCGTGAGAGGTGTGATACTAATCTGTCAAAATGACTGACGGGCTTCAGATTTTTTCCATCACCATTTTTTTATTTTTTATTACAGAATACAGAAAATATTCAGTTAAAGCGGAAGTACTGCTAAGGTTCAGTTACTGTGTGCTGGGAATGTGGGTGTGTCTTTTTGTGTCTGTCTTACCTCTGTGCAGGGAGGACACGCAGGAGCTGCACTAGCTGAGAATCAGCTTCATTTAGCACTGGAGTTTAAAAGAGGAGCCAGTTGGTCATCTCACCTAGTGTGGTAA